>CAJQZP010000117.1:1422500-1627500 GCA_907164705.1 Parnassius apollo | reverse complement strand
GTGACCATGGGTGCTGTAAAGTGCTCGAAACGTCGGGTATTCAAAAAGTTAAATATACGCGATAAAATCCGTGAAAACTAGTATTATTTAAAACAAGAAAATATGCTTTAAATTAAATCAAACCTATCAATTAATTACATTACATAGTTTATCTCATATAATGGCTAGCTATAACTTGTTTTTAAGTATGTTCATTTCATTTGCGTCATTGTTGGTTTTTGAGCGCCATCTTAGATCCGCCATCTTGAAATACGCTAAGTCTCACCATTTAGCTAAGCAGTATTATACCATCTACTTGAAGATTTTATTTTCTATTCTTCTTAGCAAACTTTTTCATTTGATACCAGATACCAGAGTGTATCGAAAAAATAACTAGTCAGCAATCTTTGGCGGTTTGCCATATTGGGTTTATGTCACTTAGCTAACCATGCATTGTCATCCATCGCAAGTTAAATAAAGGCTTGGTGAAATGAATGGTGAAATTGTTACATATAATTCAGCTAGCAAATTATTCGTAAGTCTCTTGGCCACAGTATTTCAAAACTCGTGGAGGTAACGAAATCAATGCGATGAATAGGCCAGAAACGAATTGCGAGAAATGATAGGGGAAAGTTTGCAACAGACAAACAACTAATAACACGATGTATAATAATAGTATGATGCCATATTATCTGCGGTCTATCAAATCTGATGTAGTGACGGGGGCGATCCTGTACGTGTTCACAGACTGCAGACTTATCCTATTATACTGCAGACAGATCCTCGCTAAAGAACACCGATTCCTTCCAAGGATGATTCGCGAGGCTATTGAAATCAAAAAACATCCTAATTTCAATAGAGAAGATGGCTGGGTGCTACCATCTGCTTGGGATCCTATAATAAATAAAATTAAATCCCAACCCAAGCATACAACTGCAAGACTTCAAGATACCATAAGTTCATACTGCATAGATCGGAACAAAAGTTAAAATTTTAATCTATGGTAACCGCGCTTAACTATGACATATGGACGTTGAACATCTCAGTCCTGCCCGTGACCATGAGTGCTGTAAAGCGTTCGAAACGTCGGGTATTTAAAAAGTTAAAAAAGTTAAATATACACGATAAATTCCGTAAAAACTAGTATTATTTCAATGGGAATATTAGTAATGTTAGGGAATATTAGCATTGTTAATATTCTTTTTTTTTAAATTATCTTAAGAGAACTCAAGGTTTCACTCAAGAAACAATCGAGTGTGGCTAAGAAGGAAGGCCGTTAAATAAATAAGATATAACTCGATAGTGTATAAAGTTTTAGCAGTCATATTAATTCTATAGTATTTATATTAATACGAGAATTCGAATTCTCAAGATTATTTACATGATTAATTATAATAAATTAATTTAAAATCTAGAATTTCTTGGATATTTATGCTAATATAATAATTGACCGCTATACTCGTATTATATATTTATTATTTATACACCTTATTGCTTGGGGAGTATAATGCTACAGGGTAAGTCGGCCGTGAAGTGGTGTCCGTTTTAAGCCCCAGTCATCTGATTGTGTCGTCTTAGGGTCCATGTGGAATAAATAAATTAAGTATATTATTTGTAGGAGCTAGAAACATAGTGTAATAAAATTCAAATTAAGACATCGCTTAAAATGAAATTGAAGGGTCTGTTTGTAATGTCAAAATAACAGATTTCTATTAAATACATGTGTAAGACCTCTCCAACTTAACGTTTAGGTTCAGTGTGCCTCTAACCATTCGGTGATTGCTGCCAGTTTACACCCTTGCGATCACTGAGACATCACTGAACAGTTGGCGTCTGGTCGTCATAATGAAGTCAATCTCATTTTTTTTCGAATCGTCGTGGCTCGACCAGGTCCACTTCCTGTGCGGCCCCACAGGAAGACCTGGTCGAGCCCCGACGGTTCTGGAGTTCTGGAAGAAAGAGTTCATCATAAAGAGTCCCTCTTTCTCCATAAAGTCGGCCAGCTGCTGGCCCCTACGGTTCCGTTGCCCTACTCCAAATTTCCCTAACTTCAGTTCACCGCTTTCTCTCGTGCCTAGTTTTGCGTTGAAGTCTCACATCAACACCGTGTTGTGGGTTTTGGAGGAATGCATGGCTCTGGAAATATCTTCATACATTTCCTCCACCTCCTAATCGAGATGTGCCGAGGTTGGTGCGTAAACCTGTATGACCTACCGTTTGGTGATTCTGAGTATCAGGTACGCGACTCTCGTCGACACACTCCCAATCTTTACAACGTTGTTGACGAGAGACTTGTGGACGATAAATCCGACACCTCCTTGGGACAGATGGTCGCCCTCCCGGTGGTAGAACGAGTTGCCGGACTCGAGGATTGCCGTGTCCTCCCCCCTCTCTTCGGACCTCGGATAATCCAATAATATGCCAGCGCAACTTGTCTACCTCTTCTTCCAGCTCCAGTATCTTCTCGTCAGTCCTCAGGGTGCGTGCGTTATATGTTGCCAGGTCGAGTCGTCGTAGGTGGCAACCGAACCTCCACCGGAGATTCTTAGCACCCCCTGCCCCGCCGTTACCATGGTCGCCACCGTAGCCAGGAATAGCGGGGCCGCCGGGGACTGGGGGTCGTTTTTTGCGTCGTTATTCATGTTTTTTTATTATGTCACAGTTGTTATCAGGAAGATGCTGCTGCCCATCTCCTGCCTGTCTCCCTCTGTCACCTCTTACGACACCCACGGTAAGATATGGGGTAGTGGATATTCTCAACCGCCACTACACGGCCGACTAGGTAAGTCCAACTTCGACCGAGAGGTCAATCGACGGATTCAACTCGGCTGGGCAGCGTTCGGGAAATTACGTCACATCTTCTCGTCAGGTATACCTCAATCTCTGAAAACTAAAGTGTATAACCAGTGCGTGTTGCCAGTGATGACTTACGGATCTGAGATGTGGTCCTTCACTGCTGGCCGTATGAGGACGCTCAAGGTTGCTCAGCGAGCTATGGAGAGGGCTATGCTCGGAGTTTCTCTGCGTGATAGACTCAGAAATGAGGATATCCGCAGTAAAACCAGAGTGACCGACATAGCCCAACGGATTAGTAAGCTGAAGTGGCAATGGGCCGGCCATATAGCTCGAAGAACCGATAACCGATGGGTAAGAAAGGTTCTCGAGTGGCAGCCTCGTACCGGTAGGCGTAGTGTAGGGCGACCCCCCACTAGATGGAGTGACGACCTGGTAAGACATGCAGGAAGTCGATGGATGCAGGTGGCTCAGGACCGTGCATTGTGGCATTACTTGGGGAGGATTATGTTCAGCAGTGGACTTGTGAAGGACTGTAATGATGATGATGATGATGACATGTGTAAGTATATTACAGTATTAATAACAAAAAAAAAACAATTTTTAAAATACTGTTTGTTCCGGCTAATCTCCGAAACGGTTTGTCCAATTTTGACGGGACTTTCACTGGCAGATAGCTGATGTAAAAAGGAGTAACTTATGATACTTTTATTTAAGAAGAAAATTTAGGGTTCCGCGCAAAAAAATCCCATGAAACTATGATGCTTGATTATAATTTTTATACTTACTCAATTATAATCGTACAAGCTTGCATCAATTTCTCTTGCACTTGGGGTGATAACACATTTATAATCTTATTTCTACGAAGTTGACTGTAGTTGCCTATGGGCTCCAGTAGCTATTTGCCACCAGGTGAACAGTCAACTAGCTTTAATAATATTATAAATAAACAGTTGCTTCAATCCGTATTTAAAATACACAGTGCATACACAAATGTCCTAGTATCCGTTTTATAATTTGTGAACACATTACACATAGTAGCCATATTTGTTGCGTGCTCATTTGAAGTATCGCAATCCTTGGCACCTAATAAAGCCATAGGCAGTAAGTTAGTTAACTTGCGAGGCTCTTACGAAGTCCATCTATTATGTATGACTCGTCTTGTAATAATTTAAGACATTCAATCCGCTGATAAGTAATTATATACTGCGCGTTATAGCGGTCACCGCCCTGTGTCCTTGTTTTCCGAATTGTGGTTTCGGGTTGGAAAATTTGTCATTTGATTTTATAATGTTCCTGCGTGGTGGCCGCGTAAGGGCCATATATACATACCTTAAGTGTCTTTTTTATGGAAAACGGGTGACAAACTAGCACACGGTCCACCTGATGGTAAGTGGATGCTATGGTCCATAGACATCTACATGTATCCACGACTGCGAATCAAAATGCAGATGGTGGTCATCCTTGAGGAATTTAAAAAAACATGCAGTTCTCGGAACGGCGATGTGAGGCAGCGTCAAGAGACGTTTAATACTGCAGTTGTCATTGGGCATACCAAGCGATTAAGGCAAATCCCTCCTGTAGTGCGAGAGGACCATTTTCAGCAGTAGACTTAGTTCTTGATCACGAAGAGGAAGTATTTTATGATATTTTTTTTTAATTTTATTATTTTTGTTATCGTAAAAATAGACAGCATCACGCGATCGTTCATTAGAAAGGAAAACGATGTATTGAAGCGAAGTGATGATGAGGTGTCACATTTTGGAGGAAAGCTTCGTCCAAAATAGGACACCTCGTCATAACTAACACTAGAGTTTTGCTGTTATGTTGATGATAACTTACAGCTTACTTAAGATAATTTACAGGTTAAAGTTGTATTGTCGAAATGTTTCACACCGTGAAATACGCTTTTAAGTGTTTAATTTAAATAAAATTATTATTAATAAAACATGGATGCTCTCGTTAATTACTTTTTTATTTATTTGACCTATATTACTTAGTAAAAGCATGTTGGAAAGTATGAACAGCTAAGGTCGTTATTTTAATTGCGTCTTTTGAATTTTTAATGAGCTCTTTAATAAATTTGTCCGATCTGGATGCAAATTAATGTTCTTTGGTCTCGAGTAATAAGATGAGTAAGTTGCATTTTTAATTATAATCAGCTCATATTTGACTTACATAGCAAAGACAGAATTTGTAATTATGTCTGCTATAAAATATTTTGTAAATACCCGTTTTTTTAAGGTACCTACTCATCTGCTAACAGTTTAACCGATAGTTAGGGGTTATCGCATTCTATAGACGCCACAAATGTATGATGTAACAAACTTCAAACAAAGAAGGTAATGCGTTGTCACACCTGAGGTTAAAGATGAAATGCTTCACAGCCAATAAATAATGTCCTCCAGATCCACCAACTTACCGACTGCCACGGCGACCAATATCTACGGAGACTTGCCATATACATGTGCAGGACAGAGTTATATAATGCACGAGTGTGTGCAAGCTCGTTTGCGCTCTATATTCTCTCACACTCATGGTCCGGTGAAACTGCAAAGCACCACAACCGTGGGAATATCGGGTGCAGGATTAACTGCTTAACGTGGTTTCCGGGGCGTGAGAGTGGCTGACTGAGAATTTTTTGACAAAAAAAAACCAATAACTTCTTTTGGATCAACCATTATTATTGTTACAACAATAATCTAGTTATTTTATATAATTTTCTCTCTAGACAATATTCTCATATACCTACGTATTTTCACTTAATTTTATAAACTAAAGCGTTAAGAAGAACGATGATAATTAAAATTAAAGCATGGCAAATAGAGTAGTGGAGCCTTCTGAAATTTCTGAGACGATTTATGTAGTTTATTTTAGCGTTTTACATTAGCGTTTTGACCATTTTTTAATAAGCAAGCATAGTACATACAAGATATACATAACTATTTTAAAACAAATAAATAAGGCACGAGTAGTAACTGTATACTAAGTGAAGGCCAGAAGTAAACAACCTGGTAATGGATTTATGTACGGTATTTCCGCGTACGATTGTTGGATCATAGCGTTTGTATCACTTTCTACCATATACTCATTATGAATTATGTCACAGCAGAAATAATAATACTAACTTATTGGTGCCTTGTATCGAAAATGCCATTTAGAGACTTTGGTATATTATTCAATTTTGATAATATGTCGCGTATTATTTGATTTTACGATTTAATAAGATATACTAAAGACTATCTTAATTTTTCGCCTTGATTATTACCCACTGTCATAAATATATTCTGTAAGAGATGTATTTACTAATAATTATTAAATGATATTTGGCATTCTTTGGGAAAAGCTTACATTCAGCTGTGGACTTGTAAGGAGCTGGCATAACGATGACTGAAAATAATTTTATTCAATTCTAGCCTTTGAACTTCAAAAAAATACCATTGGTCGGGCTAGAACTTTATAATGAAGAACCGTCAACATATACTGGACTATCTTTTTCTTGAATTTTTTTAATAATATAATAGTCTGATTTGCTTACCGTAACGTCTCGTACGAAAGAGTATCCATAATCCTGTTCAGTAGAAGGCCCCCTTGAATGAAAAATGTTTTATTAACAGAAAAATATATACAATAGGTAATAATATCTGTTGGTTTCCTCACTAGGCAAGCTTGTATCGAGGAAACCTGAGACCAAAGTTCACAAGGCATTATTTTATACATCTTATCAGACAATCTGTCTTAATATACCTACACAAAATAGCAATAAAAGAACTGCTTAATGCTCAAAATCTAAAAACATAAAAAAAGAAAGAAACCTTTAACAACCAAGCCAAGTTTTATACAACTGCAATGTATTAACTATATATGTATTTACATTTAAAAAGAAAAAGAAAATAAAATTAAAACAACAATATTTACCTAAAAATTTCACAAATACCATCAATTAGCAAAAGTCAGTTTTTAACAATTCTTCTGTTTCCTCATATGATAGGGTGAGCAACCATTTCTTTATGATTAATTTTGCAGATGCATAATTTTTTATTTATAATATTAGAGTGTTTGACGACTTTATTATAAATTTGTCTTTTGATAAAGTCGCCAAAACGTTGGGCAAATTTTGTATTGAAAGAAGGTTCTTAATAGTTTATATACCCTGCGATTTGTCAGTAGTTTGTGGTCATTTGAAGATAATATGTATTTATGTACTGCTAAAGACGTATTCAGCACAAAGAGTTGACGTACAGTAAGTACTCCGGCATCTTCGTATACACTTGCAGTGGGGTATCTGTACGGTTTTCCTAGCATTGCCTTTAAAGCTGCCCGCTGTGCTCTAACAATCTGTATTAAATATGTTTTGGATGCACATCCCCAACATGTGATGCAGTAAGCTATGAGCGATTGACAAAGGGCGTATACACAGACTTAAATATTGCCTTATTTGTTATATAATATAGCTTTCTCATTATATGGATAATCCTTCTGATTCGGTTTGGGTTATTGGATATATAGACAATTGGTACTGCGAGGCCTTGAAAGGAAGAAGCCTGCCTCATAGACCGACAAGGTAGATTATATCACATTTACGGGCTGATGAAGAAGTGACTTAAAAGAATTCTGACAAAATTATATGCTAATTCATAAGAATATGCTCTGTATATATTTAAAAAAATGGCGTGCGTTTTATGAATAAGCAACTGATAGTCGCATATAGATTATAAATGGCACGTAACATTATTAAAACTGGAGTAGTAATGTTATTGAGAACCGAGCAACGCCATACCGCTCGGGCATCTCTGGGTATTAGCGACCCGACGCCACTGCGCTCCATTACCGCGCATTAACTATTAATGCACCGGGTCTCTTCGCTCGTCTCGTCGCAGACCGCCTGTGGATACTCCACCGTTACAAACGGGTTTTATTACTGATCATATTTAAACCGGTGACAGAAAAATCAGAGTATTAAGATTTTTTTAAACGAAACCACTCTTGGGTTGATCCTGTACAGCGGTGCAGATGAATCTTTCCTAATTCATTTTTTGTAACTTTCACATGACTATTTTATTACTATGCCATTTTATTCTTTTTTATTCATATAAAATATTAAATTAAAAAAGATAAGATGCAAGCGACATTATTGTTTTAGGTAAAAGCTTTTTAATAAAAAGGAACATCTTAAAAACTAGGGATTTCACCCTGATCTGAAACCAATTATTTACCGGTCATAAAAACAATCATACTCGCAATCCTCTCTAAAAACTTAATCCGGACAAAAAACCCATTAAATTAGAAAAAAATTATATGATTATCCCCAAATCATGCCTTGGGTGTCGTAAGAGGCGACATGGGGAGGGGGTAATAAACCAGGAGAGGGGCAATTGTCTTCCTTATATATATAAAAAAAGAATTGGCAAGCGGAGTTTTTTACCCGACAAATAAAATATAAATACGTTTTCACACCTGAGGACACTCTTTACCCGAAAATAGTGTGTCCATTTATCGCCACTCACAATATAAAACAGTGAACTATTTATTATTCCACTTATTCATACTGGTAATCTTTGAGAGCGTGGACCCTTCCCGGTCGAGCGGAGCCACACATGCTGCAATTATAGTTTCCCTTTACCAGCATCGTCATCATTAAAGACCACAAGTCCACTGCTAAATCTATGGTCTCCCCCAAGATAGGCTATGAAATAAGATCTGACCCACATGCATCGAAATTAGCCCCCAAATAAGCACCAAGCCAACTTTACAGTTAGCGAAACGACATACGTCTACCACCCGAAAACCTTTCTTTCCCATCGCTTGTCGTTCTTCGAGCTTCTTTAACTTTCTGATCCGTTGTGCTTCCTCATATTATTGTCCTCGTAGTATTGTTGTAATTTCAGTAAAACAACACTCCTTCGTAAAATAAGTTTATAGATGTTGTTTTCACCGTTGAAAAACTTGCATAATAATAGGGAATCACGAAAAGAAATTCATGAAAATACCTATTATTACAACGTTGTTACGAGTTATGACTTGCATTATCTGTCGGACGCGATATAAAGTTATAAATCGTTCCCATGCGTTACCTTTGTTCTTCGCGTGAAAGGATCATGCAACTTTTAAAAATATATATTCTTTCGTTGTAAGTAGAGTATTAGTGAAAGAATTTGTTTTTATACAAGTAAGAATGACAACCAAGTACAAAAAGCTCACTTTATGGTATGTGGACACCATGGCCCATATAGATTTAAATTAATCCTCGATAAAGATTTAAAAAAATGCAAATGCGTTAAATTCCATCAAGGGATACTTTTAGGATTACTGTGAAATACCTCGTTACTAGTAAGTAAAAAAGTTCTCCGCTTTTCATCACGAGACTCAGAAACATATGGTCATAGATCATCATAGATGGTCATAGTCATATAACGACTGCTATTTTGTAAGAGCGTGGTCCATTTCTGATTGAGCCGAACCATTCCTGACTCAGTCATAGTTCTGCCACACATTGATCATAGTCATTATATGTTGTTACCTTGGTACTACTTGATTACAAATTTGTAAATTAAATTCATAAATAGCTCATAAAATTATCTATATCTATTGTTGTTTATCCTTTGAAATTCAAACAACTTTCAATGTTTAAAAGTATGCCTTTTCCGGTATTTAGAGAATCGGTCATCGTTATTACAGATAGCTGCAGGGTAAGTTCTCTAGTGCGTAAGTAATCCTGTTATGAGTTCACATTCTACAAAATGCTATTGAGACACCTATTGATTTTGTGAATAAATGTAGATAAGACGTTGTTTTAATTAATTTTATATTAGAGAGAACAATAAACGAAAAATTGAACAGAAAGGGACGAAATGCCTCATAGTGTCTAATTATACTGGCTTACTATTTAAATCGGAAATAGCAAGTTGCTGCTAAGCAGCAAAAATATATAAGACGTTAGTACCAACCCAGATGGACGGACTACGTAGAATTAAAAGTAAATTATAGAAATATGAAATAATGACAATCTTTACCACACGCGTGATAGATGATGAAATCGAATAAAGAAAGCTAAAGTTGTTGCTAGAGTTATATATATATATATATATATATATATATATATATATATATATATAATATATATATATATAAATTATATTGCTATTTAGATCTAATATATATCTATTTGGATAAAAACATTCAGTCAACAAACCAAGCAACGACGGTGCAAACTATATGGTAGTGTATCATATTGTAAATTAACAACAAATTAATCGCAATAACGTAATCCACAATTTGATTCCGAATCTATCTAGCCAACAATTGGTTCCCACACAACTGATAGGACTACTTGCCCTAAATAAGTAAGATACATCATCAAAAATATTTACGTCATCGATCGGTGACAAACTGCTTTCACTCGGTTTTTGTGTGAATTGAATACATCTGTTATTCGAAATAGCAATGTGTTGGAAACGTGCTTTTAATAATTGTAGTGGTGTAATAATATGTCGGTTATAACTTTCTTTTAAATGCAGCGTTAAAAGTTGTCAACATGATATTATAACAACTCTGCGACAGCCCTACAAAAGTATTTACAAATTTGACATGTTTTGAAGAAGCTTGGACTGTTTTCAGATATTTACTCAAGTGGTATCGCGGCACTTAGGGACCATTTCCTCTTCCAACTACTGTCGTCAACGTGCCACATAGCATAGAAGAAATCCTCGAGACCGTTACGTGCCAACCGATCTTAATTCTTCACTTCGGCCTGCAAGCCGCACGAAAGCGATAAACTACCCTCATTACGCGAAAACACAAGGAGTTTGAGGAGCTAAAAAGGAATTCCGGCCTCGTTTATTTTTATCGCTTCTAAATTTCTTAGCTTGTAGCGTCGGGATGAAATATGCGTTTTAGGGTCTAACTTTGAGGTTTTATTAAATCTTTAGGTATACTAAAAATAAGGTTATAATCATAGCTTTGGCTTGAGGTTTTCAATAAAATTTATTCAATAATTATTCTTTATAAAATTAAAAAATCTCACGCCTGTCACCGAGTAAGGCAGGCAGAGACTACGGATTCCCATTTGGCACGATCCTGACACAAAACTTGCTTTTTTCACTATTATTATTAATACTAAGATTTTGGCCAATTGGCCAAAATAACCAAGGGTACATTTTGGCAATTTGGCCCATCTTCAATTAATCGTCAATTTGACTTCCATCTAGGGCTCTAGGGCGATTTTATCTTTCTTCATTTATGCTTTCTACGTGCCAAACCACTGAACCACATATTACTCAAATATAGTATTTTTAAAATAGCTATGTTGAATTTACAAAGTGAATTTGTTACTTTATAAATTCAATATGAACGAATACATTAAATTTCTTTTCACTAATGTGAAATAAAAACCAGAGAACAGGAGCATAAAATACATAAACACTCACGCCTGTCACCCAGAGGGGTAGGCAGAGACTACAGACTTCCATTTGGCACGATCCTGACACACCTCTCTCGCCTCCTTCACATCCATACACCTCCGCATACATGCTCGTCGGTTAAGGGTACTCCTAATTTGGCCCGTTTTCAATAAATCGCCAATTTGGTCGATAAATTTTCGCCTAGGACGTCCCTTTCCGACTCTGCCATTCACTTCTGCAACATAAATTTTCTTTGTCACTCTTTCCTCATTCATTCTTTCCACATGACCAAACCACCGAAGCATTCCTTTCTTAATCCTGGTCACAACATCATCTTGCAAACCACACTCTTCTCTTATTACACAATTTCTTACCCTGTCATTAAGATTCAGCCCTAACATACTCCTTAACGACCGCATTTCTACTGCGTTCATTCTACTCTCGTGCTTCTTCTGCCACACCCAACTTTCACTACCATATGTTAAAGTAGGGACCAACACAGCATTGTGAATTGCCATACGTGCCTTTTTCGACACATTTTGACTCTTCACAATAGAGTGCAGGGCCCCATTTACTCTATTTCCCGCATTCACTCGTCGTTCTATATCCTTATCATATCTCCCATCCCTGCTAAATACGCAGCCCAAATATACAAACTCGTCTACTTGCTCGATCAACTCCCCTTCTATTCTTATTTCACAAATCGTTTTACTTTCTTCTCTTTCAAAAACCATAACCTTCGTCTTACTTGCGTTCACTTTCATACCCCTTTCTTTTAATGATCTGTTCATTAATGTAACCATCATTTGCAACTCGGCCGCCGACGACGCAAGTATAACTTGATCATCGGCGTACAAAAGGCATTTGACGGTTAACTCACCCATTCTTAATCCGCATTCTTCAACTTTCAAATTTTGCAAACAACTGTCCATAAATAGGTTGAACAGCCACGGGGAAGCTACACAGCCCTGTCTGACACCTTTATGGATGTCAAACCAGTCCGAGTAGACCCCGTTGATCCTAACACAAGCACTAGAGTCCCTATAAAGGGACTCCAATGCCCGTATCAAGCCAGCGCTCAACCCAAATGAGTTCAGTGTTTGCCATAGCACATCCCTATTCACTCTGTCATAGGCCTTTTCCAAGTCCATGAACGCACAAAAAACCTTTTGGTTTTTGGCCAAAAACTTCTCCGCGATCATGCGCATGGAAAAGACTTGATCTGTACATCCCATTCCCTTTCTAAATCCTGCTTGCACATCCCAAATTTTTCCATCAGTTTCTTTCATGACCCTTTCAATCAGTACCTTAGCATACAGTTTTCCCACAATGCTAAGAAGGCTGATGCCACGGTAGTTTTTACAGTCCTGCTGCGACCCTTTTCCCTTATATACTGGGACTATCACGGCTTTGCACCAGTCTACCGGTACCCGCTTCAGTTCCCAGCATAAATTAAACAAGGTGTGCAGCAGGCCTGCCACCACTTCCTCTCCAGCCCTTAGCATTTCGAGTGAAACTCTATCATATCCGGCAGCCTTACCTGCTTTCATGCTTTTCATTGCTTTCATTATTTCACCTACACTAATCTCGCTACCTCTTTCCTCTTCCTTCGGAATTTCTACTTCACTTAGTACACACGTTGTCTCCTCACTCATAAACACGCTTTCAAAATATTCCTTCCATCTCTTTAAACTCAAAACTTCATCATTCAGAATATAGCCATTCTCGTCTCTTATAGCATTCATCATAGGCTGTTTTGAATGTCCCCTGGCAGTTCTTACAAGTTTCCAGAACATTTTAATATTTGCCTGGAAATTATCCGATATTCTTCTATCATTCTTATCCGTTTTTTCTTGCTTTTTTCTTTCAACTACTTCTTTTACTCTCTTATTAAGATGTCTAAAGACTGCCTTTTTTCTTTCAATATCATCATTCGTACCGCTAGAATTACCAGCCTTTGTTGCTAGTAAATCTAGCCATGCTCTCTTCTTTGCTTCAACTTCCATACGTACCTCATCATCCCACCATAACGTATTATTTTTCCTTTCATTCTTTCTCTTACTAACACCACATACTTCGGTAGCTGCATCCACTAAACCTTTCTTTACATTTTGCCATACATTCTCCAAGTCTAACTCCTTCATACATAATTCATCCAAACCACTTATATTTTCTTTCAGTCTACATTTGAACTTCTTTTTCTCACCTTCATCTTGTAACCTTTCTGTTCTAATACGCTGTAACGCAGTGGTAGACACAGATGACCGATGGCGCCAACGCCTGAATAGACCATTAATTCGGCATAGAACCAAATAATGATCCGTTCCTACGTTAGAACCCCGGTAAACCCTTGTATCTACAACTGCGCCCCTCAATCTTTCATCCACAATTATTAAATCTATCATGCTTCTATCGTCACCTCTTTCCCAAGTATACATGTGAATCCTCTTGTGGCGAAAGCAAGTGTTCGTCACAAAAAGATTCTTTTCCATACATACGGTGAGGAGACTTTCACCATTCTCATTTATACTTTCATCACCAAACGTTCCCAATATCCTTTCATAACCAAGCCTCCTCACCCCAACCCTTCCATTAAAAGAACAGGAGCATAATGCTAATTATGTACTTAATTAAAACTTTTTTAGTGATTTGTATAGCGATTATTTATTTTAATTGATTCGTTTTTCATACGACACGGTACGATAAGAGCAACAAATTCATGTGTAAAAAATATTTTTCAGATGAACTTCGAGAACACGTCTCTTTGTAACGTTACACGTATTTCCTAAGTACAAGTATCGTTTACGTCTTTAAAATGTAATACAGCGGAAAATATACGTGTAGATACTGTTATGAAGGACGTGGAAAGCACTTCTCTCCCCATCTGCATGTATGCGTGAAGTGTGATGTCGTCTACGTGTAAGTGATGTTTCAGTTCAGTTTCCTATGTAAATCAAATTCGTCGCGGCGCGTGGCTTAGACGTCTCGCGGTAAACAATGGTTTATCATACGAGGGAAATTCGAGAAATATACACTTAATAGCGTTTAGTACTTAGTAACTCGGTCTAAGTACCACTTAACCCGTCACACACAACGAATTCTATATCCGAGTATACCGCTTGATAGTGTGATATTGTTTCACAGTTGGCACTTTTTCCAGTGTGTCGCCAATAGCATTCAGGACTTGCTTCGGATTTTTTAACGTATTAAGGCGACGCACTTTAACATTTGAGGAAAATTTATTCTCCTTTTATTTGCCTTTTAAGTAAATATTGCTTTAAGTGTGTTTTATAATATCAAACTACGAGTACACTTTAACCTCTAAGAAAATATATTCTCTTTTTATTTGCCTCTAAGTAAATATTGTATTACATTTTTTATAATATTAAACTATCTTCACTTATAGCTATAAGTGTATTCTTAATTACCGTATTTTAACCACTCTATAACATCCCATGATAGTCCTTAAAGGCAGCTGTGTAACACATTACTATCTGCTATTGGTAATTTTGACAGTAAAATATTTCCTGATGGAAAGTAACCACTGCAGACCATGCGTATCAACTTCAGTACTTTAATTTTTCCATAGACTATATCTTAGTACCGACTTCAGAAGCTATTATGTGGAACTTATATTATTCATTAACAGTAGTCACTACAGATTATTTTACGCCGGGAATAAGTAACTTTAAACCTATTATAGAGAAGTGGATTTAATCAGTTATTTTTCTATACTTAATCATTTACTAGACATTCTGCAGATTATGTAGCGTCGGGCGACAATCAAACAGCTAATCTAGTGAATGTCTCTTGTACATGACATGAAGTACATTCTCACATATACTCGTACTATTATAATGTGCCGTGTACGTAACTCATCATGAGGTTCAAAATTTCGTTGGCATAGTTTGAGGCCAATTTTTAACTGTACAATTTTATAGTAATTTAGATTCTATTTTTAAAACTTTGAAATGTAGTATAATATGTATCGCTATAAAATCATCTGTCTATATCGAAAGATATTTTTATTAATACATTCAGAAAGCCTACTTCCTCGAAGCTGCTACTAGCTGTATCAATAACGACAGTTCCCCAAGTTAAGAGGAAGTCAATGGCTATGTTCATAAAAGCGCTCATTTCGTTGAATGGCTATTAATGACGCCATGCGGACTCCGATATATCCTTACTTTTCCGTAAGTTTGAAGCGAGGCTCGGTTCTGACTCGCGAAGTTTGCCTTCAGAATTGAATATTCAATTAAACGCTGGCCGGAAAGTCGGTCTGTCCGTTTCGGTTCATTTGATTTGCGGAACACACTCAGAACTATTATAGAAGGGAGATAAGTTGAAGTAGTGGTAGTAGCAAGTTTAATATCTTATTGCCTCTGTTATTTTAATGCATTTAGTTCTTATTGAACGGTTTAATCTCTTAAAATACCTGAAATACTTAAGTTGTACATTAAATTTATAATACATTAAATTTGGTCATTTGTTTTTACCATTTCGTTATAACGACTGTTGTAATCCCCCCCCACCCCCTGCCCTTCGCCCCTATTAAGATAGTAAAGTTACATAATATAATAGTAAAGTTACAAAGTCTATATGTCTGCTAGGTACCAGGCTCCTCTAATTTCTGAAAATGTTCTAGGGCAAGGATGTGTCCTTCGTGCTGCATTACTACGCGCTTGCCGACTTAAAAAAGTCTGAAAATACTTTTTGCAATTTCTCAGCCATGCTATTTCAGGTTTCCTCATGTTTTCTTTCACCTCGGAGCATGTGGTAAATCAATTCTTATAATTGCAATAATCACGATTTCTTTGGTATAGCGGATTAAACCAGGATTGATTAATTCTCGCGCCTGAGACATCACTGGTCTCCTGAGTATGTCATCTAGGTCTCCTATTGTAGTCACTGAATAAATGTAACATAGCTGAACGCCGCGGTCCGCAACCGGATTGCTGGTTACAGTGTCTTTTTTGATACTGTTCTCGTTCGTCGGTCTGGGTGATGTAGATATATCAAGTACTATGTGGTGTATATATCCTCAACATGGCATTAGGCCTCTATATCGATATACCTATAGTTCTTTGAACTCGGCTTTTACTTTTTTTAATAAAAAATATTTTTTACATTTTAGTGTGTTTTTTAATAACTATGTGTAGAAAATTAATCGAATGATACATTCACAAGAACTGATATCATTTCATATTTAAGTTTGATGAGAGCTGTAAAGTGCTACAAAAGTCTTTTAATTAATACAAGAGCCGAACGTAACAGACTATTGGAAACCAATAGACGCGAGAATCGCCCGCCGCCTATGCTCGTTCATTAGATAAGATAGCTATACCACTTCATGACTTGGAGCGCCCGTAACTCTTGTAGGAGTTAAACTTTCGTGGTGGGTTGCGAACGGTGTGAGTACGTCTTCGTCTGAAGAACAATGTTTAATTAATACATTGAAAGTTTTCAATTTCTAAGATTTATACCAATTTAATAGTTCTACACATTACTTTAAAAAAAACCATCTATAATTATGTATTAACGTCAACGTTAGTTGTAAAAAATATTTGTATAAAACAATACTATTAATGGTATCCCTTATCGACCTATGTTCAGCTGTGGACTCGTGAACGGAAAAATCCTAGCGTTTGGGGGTGGGGTAACGGTTTTTAAAAAACACAAACTCGCAAACTTCTGAAGTGTTATAATTATGATGGTTATGATGATGAATACTAATTTGTATGGACTTGAACCTGTATTTTCAAGTTCAAACAAAACAAATGTCGCACGCTAATAATATGATAAAGTGTAACAAATCGTTATAAAAAGCCCAAAATTATTTCAATATAGCAACGTATTAAGTTTTATTATTAACTGATGATCTGCTCCGGCTCCGCACGGGTAGATCTCGACAAAAGCGCCACCTACTGGGTCTGATTGTGAATATAAACCATCCAAGGTATAAAAATCTCAAGCACACAAAAAATTTCATCAGAATCGGTCGAACCAGTTTCGAGTTTTAGCGAGACTAACCGACAGCAATTGATGTTTTTATGTGCAGAGATGTATTTTAATTACAAATAAAATATAGATAAAGAAACATTTACTATATGCGCATCATTAAAAAGAGGTCTTATCCAAATAAGTTTCCATTTCATCAGAAATTAAGCATTAAAACTAAATAATCAAAGGTCAACTTCTCGTATGTCGGAAGCTGATAAGTGATAACAGAAACGCATTCGAAGTATGAAATAGTAATTTTGCGCTAGCTCTACGAAGAAAAAAAGAAGAAGAAGGAATTAATTATAAGTAAAATAAGTAAATAAACGCAATAGAATCCGTATAATATAGTTTTATTCAATGTATAGTGTTCGCGTAAATTTAAGAAATCATTATGAAAAAGAAGCATTTAATACTGTGGCATTATGCAAACGAACCTATGCCTCACAGGACGAGGGCTGTAATAAAATAAACTGTTACAACCGGAGTGCTTCCTCTATAATGGCGGTCACATCTGTGTCGAACTACGTCAGTACTGCGTTGCTTCCCGCGTATTGATAATAATTTCTGAGGGCCGTCCCGCATTTGTATCAACTGAACATGCAGGGTGATTATTTTGGAATTTTTGTTTAGTTTGTTTTTTTATTTTAAGTGTAATTTTTTCCTGCTATGCTTAGGCTCTGATTTAATTGACTTGTTGGTTGACCCATTGGTGATATAGTCCTATAGTGCTACACATCTGACTTTGTTATAACCAATTTTTCGATGCTGTAAAGTACTTTGGTTCAATTTGTGTGGGCTGTAAAAGACTCATTTTCGCCTATAATTAGGTTTGGTTAATTCGTTAATTTATAGGGATAGAACACGAAAAATAGTTGGGGTCTCTTTTGACATCATGAATATAGTACTTTGTTCGAAAAGTTACTAGACAAAAACACTTTATTTTTTTTGTTTTGGCTCTACTGAAAACTCGTGTTTTGTCCTTTACGACAATTGAAATTTATTTGATTGATATGATCGTGATTAAATGTAGAAAAGGATCTGAATCAACAATAGAAAATATTATTTTTTATTTTACTATGTTATTATTTTTGTGATTCAAAAAAATTTTTTAACGTTGTTAATTGAAAAAAAACTTTTAACAGAATTATTTAAAAACGATCAGAAATCAACTTTAATATTACTTTGATATTTAGGTATTTGTACTCAGGCATGACAGCTCCGTGGTGCCTTAGCTATGAGTTATAGTGTTGAGAGCCACGGGTTCGAATCCCGCGCGGAACAAGTATTTGTATGGCCTACAAGTAATTGTTCCGGATCTGGTTGTTTGTCCTAATAAGTCCTAATGTCCTAAGTGGAGGTAGTTTAAATAATTTATGTATTTAAACTACCTCCACGATACCAGAGAAAATCCTAGAGTGGATGTAACGTTTTTAAAAAAATAAGAAGGCATTATCGTAAAAACTAGTCTTTTTTACCTGACTAGTTAATAATTTCTCGCATTCGCATTCACTCAGGTCACTTCATATAGTCCAAGACGTATAGGTTTATTTATATATAAATCCTGCAAACTTTTAGCAAAACAATATATTGTAATGAAAATCTTTGATTATAAAAATAATATCTTACCTTGGTCGAGTATGTATCAAATTTGGTTTTTGAAACATTTTGTATTTCTACAACGATCAATACTTTTCATCACGAGCCGATGTAAAGAAACGATACAATTGTCCGTCCACTCACGACGGCGGCCGAGCTTACAGTGAGTCAAAATAGATCTGTATTTAGTAAAATATTTTTTATACAAGGCCGCTGGAATACCCAAAATTCTCAGTCGTAAAAAAATTAATTATAACTAAACAAAACAAAATTAAACAGCTATTTACATTCCATGGCTTTCCACATGATTGATGAAGAGATTAAAAAAATTAGATTGAGTTGCACAAATTATTTTTTCAAAAGTTATCGTGTTTACCCCGCCATGCGAACTTGATAAATCGACACCGTAAGCCACTAAAACTACTTTTTCAATGTAAAAATAGCAATAAATCAATTTGAAAAAAAAATCTTATAAGGTCAACAATCATTTATTTTTCTAAAAATATGCTTTTTATATCATTTATAAGTTCTATATGATTGTAAGATACGATTTCATGCGACAAAATGTTGAATTTTTGATTTTTAGGCGCTAGTAGAACATATCTACGCGCTTTGCGCTTAAGACAAGCAATAAAAATTGTTTAACATAGCAAGTGGATAATATTGATTTACATGAAAACCTGTTTTGTTGCTAGTTTTGATTCCATCTTTCTAATTTTGCTGCAAAATAAAACAAAAATGTTTTATTGTAAAATGAGTCCCTTCAGTTATGAAATAGCAATAACATTTTTGTTTTTTTTTTTAATTGTTTTTTGTATATAGTTTTCAAATCTTAATTCATATAACTTTTTTCAAATAAATGGGCATCAAGGATGTAGTACTTTTTTAGACCATATTATCTTAAACTTGGATGAAAAATGTTATCTCGTAGAAATTTGCAAATTTAATATTTTTTCTAAAGGAACTGTTCATATTGTTGGTCAATTGCAATAAACATACAGTTGCTTATCTAGTCCCAAATAATATTCAATAAAAAATACGTTTTCGCTATTTAATAAGAATGGCATAAATTATATGTATTAAGGTAAATGTTTGATAAATTCATGAATTTTTATGTTTGATAAATTCATGAAAATTGTTCAAATCATGTGTTTCGTTTGTTAGTTTATCTGTTAACATAGTGATATGATAATGATTTAATAAATATTCATTAAGGTAGCATTAATGATATACGATCAGAGGATTTAGGCGTTCAATGAAAATTCAGGATGAGCATGTAACAGATATTTTTTATTAACTTTATGAAATAGTCACCTTTTAGTGACACTTGAATGGTCTTTTTTCGAAGATCAAAAATACCTTTTTGAAGAACTCTTTATCCGAAACATCTAAAAATTTCAGTATTGTAACGAGTACAGCTTCTTTATTTCTAATAAATATCTTCTTACATACTATCTTCGTAGATGCAAGGATGGAGGATGCCACAAGTATTTGAAATTCAGCCTCTCGAACTGCAGTTATCGTAACGACGGTCATGAGAGTCGAGGCATTATTTTGGTGAAGCAAAACTAATCATTGCCGGTTCCTCGCGGATTTCGTTGCGTTTTTTTTCTTCTGCATACAAAGTATCCGTAACAGCTCCATGATCGAGATTTTCACTAATTGCTACCCTTTGACAAAACACAGAGCCCATCTTACCAGCGGAGGCCCCCTTGTAGTTGGAGATCCTGGTCTTTTCCAAGTACTGTAATTTTATATCAGAAACGAAATAGTGAAGACATGTGTGACATTTTTACAAATCGAAACCAAACGATTAAGATTTTGTTGCAATAGTAAGGAAATTCAGTCCGGTTTGTTTCTGCGCATTGGCAAGTGTCTCTTCTTGCAAGTGTTCTTGGATTTGGATCTAGATTCGCGTGGTTGATAATTTTTCACCTCCGAGCGTTCTTGTAAAATTTTATGCGCCTTACCTGTCGAAATTTTGTTTTTCAGTAATAAAACCTAACGTGAAATGACGATCTGTTAAACACTATTTTCGACTTTTTAACTATTTCTTCGACCAGTGATATGTTGTATGGTATCCCGAGTGAAAGTCATTTTGGCGGATTTTCTTTCAATTTTAAAGTCGATTCACCAACTTGCAACTCAGCAAAATTTTGATTGACTAGATCCCGTTATGAAAATGGGATTTGTAAAATAAAAACCGCAAACAAATTGTTTATATATATTTCTAATAAAATATAATCAATCATTTTTTGATATCTTACAAATAACAAATGAAGATGAGTGATGTTAAGGAATGGCTGTTATCAATTTTATAATTTACTTGCTTTATCGGCAGACCTTTTTTGCTTTTACCGGTTTTAAATCCGCCAAAAGTATGTTTTTTTGGAAATATGTTTTATATTGCTCTATAAATATAATTTGTTTATAACTTATCTGATCGTAGCTAAGCTATGGACCATCATTTTAAAAAACAGTCATATTTTGTGAATGTAACTTTAACGCATTAAGTCATTAAGAATGGAGAAGCTACAATATCTTTTTTTATATGAGAGGGGGCAAACGAACATGCGGCATAACTAACATTATAACGTTTTTGCGATTTCTGTACCATAATTTGTCATTTCTTTTGTCTACTAATCTGATTTCTTCTTTCTTGTATTAATCAAAGATGAACTTGTAAGTCCATCTATCATTGTGTTAGATATGGAACACAAATCGAAGATTTTGGCGTGCATGGCGGGATCGCCACTGCCAATATAATATGCTGTATTGATACGCTTATCCAGAATCTTAATTACTGTTAGATTCGATGCTATCTAGGCTGTTTTTAATACTATATAATACACAACATATTATTACCATTATAATGATTTAATATCACATATATTAATAGTTAAATATTATGGTAATTATTAAGAAACATTACATTATTCGTTGTCATACAATTTATAGTATTAGATTATTATATTGTATTAGACTTGTATTATTTTCATTCAATCAAAATTATTAACAGAAATAAATATTTTGTCATTATAAAAACTACATAAATCAATACAGCAGACTCCTTATTTAAACCACATCATGTTATGAAAACTTAAAAAAATTTAAAAAAGTTCGTGTTTGACCACAATTTTCGCAAATGAACATCATTTTTAACAGCGTTAACAGCGTTAAAATGATAGTCGATTAAGAAAATCGACATAAACAGCCTTTTTACTGATGCTCATGATGGCCTTTAATAATATACGATTCGCGACACGAGCCGTGTTAATCAATAAATTTGTATTGTGTTTCGAAAACAAAGGAACCGTTGGTGTAAACCGTCCATTCAATTTCGTGTGGTCTTAGAACGTTCATATATTCGTAAGCGTGCTATGGACGGAGCAAACAAGCCTGACTGCACACGCCATTAAGATAATCTAAGCTGATATAGTCGCAGACTTGACATGTATTTATTAATTATAATTTGCGTTTTGCTATATTTACGTTGAATGCGGGTGTCGTTATAATTTCTTTACCGTTTGTAATTTTATTACTAATTACCCCTTATCGCCCCTTTACCCTTTAATTATCTTCATTGAGCGTTCAATGGTTAACGTTATTTGTGTGTGTGTATGTGTGTGTGAGTATATTTATATGAGTATCATACATGATCGGATATATATGAGCGAGTGTGCGGGCTAGGGTGCTTGCTTGTTGTCGTTGTCAGTGCAATCGTGTGAGGCGGTCGGGCGTAGCTAATAGACGTACTCCGTCACTTATTTATTAGAACGAGTTTCCACTGAACCATTTTCTTTTGCTATATACGGGAGACCCTAAGTCTACTAACTATCTGATCCACAAGGGCTCCTAGGCATTGTATTGTACAAAGGATTTTCTTACGCAGACAACATAACACAATTTTTTCATTTTATTTTTACAGTTTTACAATATTCCTGGTATTATACTTTCTTTATTTGATAGTTCTCAAAGGGGAATACCCTAATCTGTACCTTTTTTCGTCGATAACTGATATTATTGTCTATGGATCCTGACATACACACATACTCTGCATTTCATGGATCATAGCATCGTTTTATACAATAATCAGTAAATATAACCAACCCAGAGAGCCATTTGTAAATGATATTATTAATCACTTGTTATTTTTTGTCGCACGTATTAAAATTACGCTGCTTCAACCCTGAATGGTATAAATAAAAATCTGTATCAGTACTGTGTGATCAGTGATCACTACCTACCCCACTAGCTTTTTGTACATAACGAGGTCTTAACAAAATTCATTATAATATTTATATCCAATTTGTAGCGCTTAATGACGGGTGTGTCAAGTGACAGATGTGTTCTCTCAAATATCGAAACAATATCGAAAACCATTTCCGATTGCGAAATTAAAAAACGAAAAGAAAAATTGACAGATAATCACCCGTCGCGTTTTTGTTGCACCCTAATTCTAAAGCTATCAATAACGTTCTTTGTCTGAATTCACTGATCCGTTCAATTCTTTTCACTCAAAAACAAATCTTGAACCGAATTAATGACGAGCGCAAACAGAGAGCCTCTAAGTCAGGACCGTCAATCAGCGAGATGAAAACCATCATCCCGCCACTTGTAGGGGGGGGGGGATGAAAACACCTGCACCAAATTAATTACTCCTCTGAGTACTGCTAATTATAAATGGGAGTGATATATTATGCGCTTAATAAATTTAGTAATTTGACTCCCGGGTGTCTTCACGCGGTTGTGTCGCTTCGCTATTTACCACAATATTGTTACTATGTGTAATTTGTTAACGATATTGTAATGGTGACCATTTTTGATTACAGGACATTAAAATTAATTTAAGTTTTTACATACACAGTACACATAGAATATGTTTTTTTTACTAACGAACATTTTTTGGTACAAGAAATCATCGGAATATATTATGTTCTAACTAATAAATTTTGTTGACAATTCTCATATATTTTTATGTGTGAAAGCAGAATTTTTTTGTAATCTAAAATCTAAATCTTTAATAAATAATATGTTTTATTCTTCTTTTATAATATAAGTGCGAAACGTCGTAATAGTTCACTTGAAGGTATGCGGGTACTACATTTTACGTACCCGTGGACATCTGTAACCCACTTCGAACCAAGAAGCATCACATCAGTTGTAAAGCCTGATGAATTGGAAGAAATTCCTCACAGACTACAATTATATTGGATCGCTTATCCTTTAAGTTAGTCCAAATGGTTATTAAAGAAGCCCACCTTGAGCCCCAGTTATTCTGATATTTTTTAAAATTATTTGCGCCTTAAGTTTTTCTTATATATTACATAAGAGAAGAAATTAATTTATTTGATTAATATTATACCGGCAATAGACTAAAAAAGTTACCGGTTTAAATTTATGTTTTCGTACGATAGATAACGGTACAAAAATCTCGTTAAAGTTATACGTAAAATAAACTTTAAAAAGTAAAAATCGACTTCAAAAACAAAAAGAATAAAATAATTTTGACTTAATAGCTTCCGAAGTCGGTGCTAAGACATGGATACTGTATCAAAGAATTCAAGCACCAACATATAAATCGTTATCTCGTATTACCCTGCTTCCAATCCTTAAACTTTTCAAGAATAATATAAGAAGGACTAGAGACAGAAAAACAATAAAAGGCGAATTATGTTTACGGGTATGCTTTTCTTTTATTTTTAAGTTCGTTGAATTTGTTTGCTAGGTATCTGATAACTGCGATATAACTGGGCGCCTATGTAAGTCCGATGAACATAGGCATCCCTCATAGATTGTCTCATGGGGGGATTTCGTCATAGTTACTACGCTTGGCAAGCGCTGCTCCCCATCTCCTGATTTGTTTCCCGCTGTCGCCTCTTACGACACCCACGGGACGATATGGGGCAGTGGATATTCTTACACCTCCACTACACGGCACTCGGTGTAGCTGGAAATTTAGGTTATTTTGGAAGACTCAAATTATTAAAGATTAAAAAAAACAGCGTGTAGATTAGTAGTAGATTGTACCGTAAAAAATATTTGTTTTAGTTTCTTTATCCAAGAAAAAGACAGAGGAATAGGATTGTATGGACTAAACGCAGCCCGGCGCCGTCCTCTTAAGGTGTATAGGTAATTACGGTTGTTTGTTTCCTCTTATTCAGAAGTGTTAGCCGAGTGCTATAAAAATTCACGCCACATAATTTCTCTCAGAGGGTCGCCTTCACGAATTTATGGGTCCTACCCTTGACTTATCTCGTGTCTCAATTAAAATAAAACAAGGAGCCGCATAGTAATACGGGCCAGTAGCGACGAGGCGTTGATTTTAATTTTTATTCGTATTTCGACCTTAAAATATTTCACGGTCCACTGCTCGCTTATTTGTCGTATCGTTTCGCTGTATTATCTGTTTCCGCAAAGCTTCTTTTGTGAAATCCGCGCTTGGCACAAGGGGCTGAGACCCCTGACATCACAGAGCCCTTTTTTTAATACTATAGCTTATTAATCCCTCTTTATATATAACCTCTTGTTGGATTATAAATAGATAAAGATATTTTAGTAAACTTGTCACCAATAAGCTATTGTTAACTAAGTAAACTGTATATCCATTAATATCGATCAAATTGCATAATAATTTTTCAAATAATGTACTACCGCAGTTTTGCAACTTTTTTAAAGGGAAATTTAAGTTTGTAAACTCGATCTAGAAAATAATATTTGTGACTGTGATTATTTTATACAGAAATTTTATATTAATCGGACTTCAAAATTTGCAAGCTATAAAATTGCACTAACTATGCAGGTATTCACGATAAATATGAAATATTTATCACAAAAACAAATACTAATTATAAGAATGAAGTGTGGGGATGTTGAGACAGTAAAATACTATTAAATACCTAAGTTAGGTAGGTAGTATACCTAACATGGTCGCGGAGTTTGTGGTGGTGGTGGGGGGTACACTATTCATATGATGTTAGCTAAAAGCCTTTGTTGTTTGTTACTCTATAAGATAACATTATGTAATATAAAGTAGTATCGTTACCGTAGTGTCAGTAGTTTGATATCTCGGCAGCGCAATGGCTTAGAATTGGCTGCAGGAGTAAATCCTTGCGTTTTTTAAAATAGGACTAAAACATCGGAAAAATAAAAATAACTTTGTTTGCTCATGTCGTTTACTTAGAACTGAATTTGAACTGCGCTTGTTTTATGAATGTCAGAATTCTAATATTTCCTGTTGCAATTCGAGTTAGTTCCAAACATATTTCACGAATGAAACGCATCTATATGGAAGTGTGAATTTGTATTGTGCACCGTCGTTATTTGGTGTTCGTTGGTAAAAACCGTTTAAAGTTGTTAGTTCACCAACTTGTTGTCAAATGGCTGGAGTAAAAAAATGTATGATTCATATTCGTTGTATGTGTGATTAAAATACTTTAAATTTTGTCATCGTCATTGTCTGCCATAAAGTTGTTGAAATATCGATACCGGTGATGCGGCAAGTTTGGTTTCAAGTTGATGGTAATTACAGCGAATAGTTCCGACCGAAAGACACCATGTTCGAATTTCAGTTTTTCTAGGTTTTTAGGATTTGTTTAACCTTTTTTGTCTTTGCCCTATGTCTGCCGACAAACACCATCAGCAGTACAATTACAGGCTTTAGGCCATTCTATCTTACTCTGTTGTTCAGTCAGAAGCCTTCTGTAGCTTTGTTTATTTTAAGTCGCTTGCAGATGTTCATGGATTGCAGTAGCTGGTTACCATCAGGAGTTAGTTCAATTACCACTTTCGTTATCATTCATCATTACAACCCTTCACAAACCCACAGCTGAAAATAGGTTACACCCATATTATGACAAATAATCCATCTGCATTCATCGAGTTCCTGCATGACCTATCGTCATCTCTATCCAGTGGGAGACCTCACACATCGCTGACTTGGATTTGAAAACCTTTTTTTCCCCATATTTCCTTGCGAATATTCTTTCTTACCTCTTCTCTATTTCTACTACACCCTACTTTTTTAGTAAAATAGTAGCGGACTAAAATAGTAAGGGGTCATCAATGTATGAGTTGATATTATTAATAATACACCTTAGATTAAAAATCTTGTATTTGACTATGATTCGACTTCGTCTCAAAACGACGTAACAATTCCGCAGTGGTTCGTGTGTTTGTTGTTAGAACCCCGTGGACGGACTGAATTCGCAGCAACATTCAAATTCACAGCACGGTTATAGCTGGCACGTACCATACGGAGATCCAGTGAACCTTCGTCGTCGCTGATGCCGATTGGCAACCACAGTAGGGTTTCAGTCGAGTACGATATTAATCTGCCAGCAATCTTGGAGTGCGGTCGGATGATCGCTATAATTTTCAAAGGATAAAGGGCCTTGTTTTTATTGGTCTTCTAATAACTTAATGATTAATTAACTTAGCTCGCGATCTACCTAACAAATAACAGCAGCTCATGGATATCGGCAGAAATTGACTGGTGGTACGATCTCTTTTAGCCTTTAGGCCTAGGAGTTCAACTTACAAATTTTCGCCGCCTAATATAAGTGCTTGAACTGCTGTGTTCCGGTCCAAAGTTTATAGAGCCAGTATAATTACAAGCTGTCGGGCATTCCATTTTTAGTCCTTACACGTGATCTGTATCCTTATTCATTTAAAGTTGGTTGCAGGTTGCGGGGCTGCAGTAGCCACTTACAAGGTGGCCTGTAAGTTCGTTTTCACTTCTATTTTATAAAAAAAATCATACACGACAGAATATTTTAAATATTTAGAATATTCAAAATTTATGGATGATAATAACCCCTGGGAAGGGTGATCGCTACCAAGCTATTTCTAATTTGTCTTGTGTTGTTAATTGTAAACGTGATTGTAAATTATTTGAAATAAAAAATAGTCCCGCTGGGTTTCTTGCTGTTTCTTTCTAGGATAGAGGTTTTTTTTTTGCGAACCAGTGTAAATGAAAAAATTGACTTTCAATAAGTATTTTTTATAATCTACATTAAATAAAAAAGTTTCTGTTTCTGTTTCTATGATGGATACCTCTCAAAACTAAGATGGAGTTATTCATTAAGTTACTTTTGATTCATTCCATCTTAGTCTTTAGACTTTTCAGTATATAATTGAAAATTGAAAATTTTTAAAAATAGAGAAGTTCTTGGTTTTACTCTGATTTTCGAAATTCGAGTTTTCATCAGATCTCGATGTTTTGAGATCCCAGGAAGCTATGACGTCGTACGGTGGGTGCGTGCGCGCGTGTGTGCGTGCGTGCGTGTGCGTGCGTGCGTGCGTGCGTGCGTGCGTGCGTGCGTGTGCGTGTGTGCGTGCGTGTGCGTGCGTGCGTGCGCGCGTGTGTGTGTGCGTGCGTGCGCGTGTGTGTGCGTGCGTGCGTGCGTGCGTGCGTGCGTGTGCGCGTGTGCGTTGTGTGGTGGTGCGTGTGTGCGTGCGTGCGGGGGTGCGCGCGTGTGCGTGCGTGTGTGTGTGCGTGTGTGCGTGGTGTGTGTGTGTGTGTGTGTATGTTGTGCGGCGTTGATGTCAAACAGTCATTCAGCTCTTAACCACAAAAAAAGACGTCGAATGCCGTTTGGAAAATAAAAATCGGTATATTCGTTCGTGAGATATCGAAGGAGAAAGAAAAAAACCGTTTTTTTTTAACATAACTTCGAGATTTCGGAACATAATTTGGTGAAATTTGGAGCACTTTGTATTTTGCATTTGCAAAATAGCGGAAAGTTCCAGGGATGGCCTGCAGGATCAACCAATTTTTTATAGAGTATAAGCTGCTTGGTATATATTTATATTATTATTTTATGTGAAGTGCTAAGACATTTTTAAGTAACCTACGAGTATATCAGAATGATTAATTTAAAATAACTAACCGTACGAATTACTCTCACATCGTCGAGTTCATGCTGCGTCTTTCAATACGATTTAAAAAGCCTTACAATGAGGAGACGAATTAAAAAAATAATAGTAGAAACTTGAAGCAAGAAAATCTTTGAAGAAGTTGCTCAACGATACTAACTGGACAAATGGAGTAGTAAAAACTTATTCTCTTAGTATTCTTGTGAAATTATTACGCTAGTGTGAATAAAAACTCTGTGTCGATTACATTCTTTTTTTTTAGTATTTTATCCGCGCTGTCTGCCAAGCGTGCAACTTAGGAACTTAGGAAATTGCTAGCCTAGTCTAATGTAGTTTTTATATAATTAACATTACTGCAATTCTCATAAATTTATGTGTATATATATTATAAACAAATAAATAAGAAAACATACACAGCTTAATTTTTTGTTTATCTCTATCTTGTTTGCATGGAATAATAATAAAGAGTTCGCAAAAAAAGTAAAATTCTATTTTATTTATTATTTTTATTCATACTAAATACGGAGCCTATGCATCTTTGTTTCGAGATGATATAGAGCTAATTACTGTCCTCCATGTACATTGGATAAATGGCTGAAAAAATTTACATTGTGAGTATGTCCGCGAATTTTATTATTTTTAATATTTCCTAGACAAACCGGTATCATCACGATGGTCCTTCAATTGAAATTAAAAAAATTTTTAGTGGTGAAATGAAATTTAAGACTCCTGCGTTATCACTGCATGACTTATTGACTTGACTGACAATGTTTCAATATCTTATTATAAAAAGGACATACTTTCAACCCACGGTGGGATGTTTCTATTCAAAACCGTAACTAAATAATTGTATGTTAACTCGTTGCAAGAATTTTTTGTTACCGAGTTAAAAATTGTTACGAGTCCCGTTCTAAATTAGGTTTTTAATTCATTCCAGAGCGGAGATAAAATCCCACCATCCTCCATTCTTCGTCCGACCGTTGAGTGTACTTAACTTGTCAGCGGAGGCTGTATTTCATTTCGGACAGTTTTAGAGTTCTTTACTGCCATCTTATTCGGTATTAGTCGATCGCCGGAGCGTTTTCTTTCTTTTTCCCACTAGCTAAGTAGATTGTTCCTTTTATGAATGTTGTTCATCGTGTTTGTGCTACTAAGTGAGCCGTTACATAAAGTTAGTATATATTACTATATATAGATAATTATTATATTATAGTAGGTATATATATATATATATATATATATATATATATATATATTATAAGTAAGAAATCATTTAGTTTGCATCTTAGAGGCGGAGGCAAATCCAATTTATTTGTGACGTTCGATTCGTGAATTGAGACGCGCGATTGGTATTGTGAATGTCAGTAATAAAAATCGTGTGTGCTGTGATTACAACTCTAACATTATTGGCAATATTGATTAATAAAGTCAAGCAATGTAAACTCATATTGAGAGTCGTAGTAGCTTGGAGGCTTAACTCTTTCTGTAAATTTCACCGTGCGTGTTTAACTCGGGTTCGATGCCCGCAGGTACCAGTGAAGTTGTTTATTGAATTTTTAATAAAGTAATTTTTTTGGATGTATAAGGAAGCTCACGGTAACTCAGCGAGCTATATAAAAGGCTGCTTCTCTATGTGCTAAACGTAAAAATAATGATATCCACAGTAGAACCAGAGTAACCGACTTACCCCTCGGATTAGTAAGATGAAGTGGCAATGGGTCGGTTATATAGTTTGAAGAACCAACAACCGAAGAGTCATGTACTCTAGTAGAAGCCACGTTCCGGTAGACGTGTTTAGGAGCCCCCCCTTCACTAGATTAAGTATCAACCTGGTAAGACATGCAGAAAGTTAATGGCTCAGGACCTCGCTTTATGGCATCCGAGGCTAGTTCAGTAATGGACTTGTAAGGGCGGGTATAATACCCGATTTTCCTTCATTTTCTCCTTCATTAGTAGGTATAAGTACACTGCTAGACATAAGCCTCTTAATAAGTGGTAAAAATAAAGATTTTTTTACAGCCGACTTCAATTTAAAAAATCTGTAACATCATCAATGTAGTGGAAGTCAATTAAATATACATTATTGAAGATAACTCAAAAACTACTGATCAGATCATTATCAAATATATATGGGACCGCATGAGAATATACAGTCGAATTGAGTACCTCCTTTTTGAAATCGGTAAAAAGATCGTTCTGGCATTCTCTATAACTCTTAACAAACTCCACGAAAAAAAAGTGTAATAGATTCTCTTACGTGGTCACCACACGGCATTATCTTCATTTATATAAAATATTTTAAATAATGTTCTATACTAAGGTTACAAATCACAATAAAGCGTCTTAATATTTGAACCCGTATCTTTAAAATAATTTACCATGCTTTCCGCGCTTTCATATTTTGTGTTGCGTTAGAATGTTAATTGCATACACTACATGCATTTTTAGACATTGAAATATTCCGCTAAATTTTATTTTAAATAATTTAATTAGTCACTCATGTCACTCAATTAAATTAAATATAATTTACGCGTAATACAATTCATATTATTTTGGTAAATGGCAGCTATCGAAGCATTAATGGCCTTGTGGATTTCATTTGATATTTACCTATCCGATCAGTGTAAGGGTTTTTTTAAAATATTTTATTATTATGTTATGGGTAGTTACTTAATTTAAGATCCAGTTATTATGTATATACCATTTTAATTAATTTTATTGTTAAAAGAAGTGAACACTTACTAACGTTTTGGAATCAGAATTTAATTAAGTAAAACATAAATATCTCTCTTAATTCTGCGTTTATCGATTTAAACAAAGAATTCTTGCAAAAATTATACAATTTTACGACTTATATTTTTGTTAGAGATCATCATGTTTATAATATTCTTTGTATGAATATTATGATTTTATGAAAAAAAAAACTAAAAATGATATCTTAGCAAAAAATCTATCATGAGAACGATGTTTGAAAGCACTGATGCTGAAGCTGGTGTTTTCAAGCTTTCTTTTTGACACAAGTCGGTCTCACTGTCACACAGAGGCAACAAAGCTGTTAATTGAAACACTGTCTGGGCCTACGTGGGCGCTACGCCGCCGCGCGCCAGTGCTACGTCGCCCGTCGCGTAGCCTACACGTCGCTACGCCGTAGCGCGTAAAGTTCAGTGCCCAGTGAACGTCCTACATGTAATAATTGTGTTTGTGATGTGACGGAGTTGGAAAGCGCATTAATGTTTTAGTAATTTTAGGAAAATAATTGTAAGAAAATAATATTTATATAACTAACCAATTCAAGTGCATTAAGTAATATGTGCTACGAATGAGTAAGCTATATTATGTTATAAATATTCGGTATTGAAGCTTTTACTTACGCCAAATATGAATTTAAAATTATGTTGCATTTTTACAGCTTCATGTAAGATAACTATGGAGTTCGCATTTTAAATAAATGTTTTTTATTTCATTACATTATAATGAAATAAAATTAATTTATTAATATTAGTATAAATTGTCATACATGTTATTTATAATGTCGTTAATATAGTTGCTTTGACCTCTGTTCATTTTAGGGCTACTTAAAATTTATTTTTATTTTTGGTTAGTCACAGAAACCGTGTAATGGCGTTGTAAGGTTATCCACTACCACATCCCCCGCCTAAGAAGATTGTTGGCAGCGTTTTCCTAATATCAACAAAAAATAAATAAACTGCGGTTGTCAACCCATCTGCCAAGCGTGGCATCTATGGCAGCTATTTCTTATGTATGTTGAGGCCTATATTTAGCAGTGGACTTTGTTTTGTGATGGATGGAAAGATAGTAAGTTGGAAATGATAATGAGAAAATAACAAAATGAGTATATTATTTACCATAATATATTGGGCAGATTATTGGGTGACAGACGTAAAGCGAATACTTCTGCAGTCGCTAATCTATACGCCAAGTGTGGTAATTAAAGCAAATCCATGTCACCGACCGCACTTGTTAAGCAAGTATACTGTTAACGGGCCTATGAGGCTCATATCAACTAGACATCCAGTAAGTATTGGATGTCTGGTTTTAAATGATAAAATTGTACCGATTTTCCCCGTGGGTCGCATTTACCCGTTCATATAGTTATTATCTGTTTAGTGGCGATGTAAGAATATCCATTAGTCCATTACCCCATATCGTCGTGTAAGTCCTTAGAAGCGACAGAGGGAAACTGATACACGTGATGGGCAGCAGCTTTTTCCTGATAATAACTCAAAATAATAAAAAGCTGCGGTTTCCAACCCGCCCGCAAAGCGTTACAGTTTACGAAAAAAAAACCCTATTAGGCAATCAAATGGAGTGGCCTATATTAAGCGGTGGACTTTTATAGGCTTTAATGAATAGTTATTATCATCATAACCATCATCAGTAACTAAAACAGTTTTACGAGCTGAAACAGCTTTCTCTCCCGAGTTGAACGAATGTAACTATCGTCGATCTGACTGAATATAAAATCGGCGGTCGCAAAATTAGAAATCAGTCACTTTTTTCTAGAACGTTTATATTGATTATCTATAGTAAATATTATTTTATTAAAACTTCATTAAAATAAATGGATCGTTGAATGTCGTAATGTTCGCCTTTCAGAATTAATATCAAGTTTTAAATGTAATAATTTTGGTTCAAGTGTGACATAGTGAAAAGCGTGAAGAGCACGACAGAGCAATTTAATCGATAGCTATTGAAATAAACCATTTCTCGACATCTTCTTCGTACTTGTTTTGAGGACCAGTTATCGGAGAAAGAAAACGAGAAAATGTTTCTTAGGTTCCGTGGCGTTCCTTGTTTTATAATTCTTTAAAGTTATTTTTATCTATATAAGCAGCTAAATTAAACTAATACGGTTACGGTTATTAAATTATATACTAACTTAATTACACACAGTTTGAGCAATGTTAGATTATGTTTTGACATTCAGCTGTATTTATTTTTTATTAGTTCTTTTGAAGACTCGATAGCGCAGTCGCTGAGCATTTGTTTGTGGCGCAACAAGCCCGGGATTTCGAATCCCGCACGGAATATGTATTTGCATGGTCTACAAATAATTATTCCAGGTTTAGATGCTTGTTCATGTGCAATTTTAATTTGTAAAACGTCTTCATGATAGAGACTTATACAAGATACACTATTTTAAATTAAGGAACGGTAAAACAGTATTATTGTTTTTAAAAATGCGTGAGTCGCCGTTGGTGGTTGAAAGTGTTGCAGCTTATGTTCGCCACTATGTGAACACGCAGCAGACACAAACACATTGCCTGTCACTAGCCTGTGGGCATAATGTTTTAGTCATTTAAACACGCTAGAAAAAATCCTTTATTTAACTATGTTTCAAGTGCATTAAACTATAATGAGTAAACAATTTTAAATTTGTCATGTACCGTATGTAAGTTATAGTTATGTCAGATATGTTACAAATTTTTTTTTATTTTATCAAAGTCAATAAGTTGTTTCATGTTTATGACTTTTATAACAATAGAAGAAACTTATAAAGTCGTCTTAATGATTGCTTTGACCTCAATTTATTTTAGTGCTACTATAAATCTATTTTTATATATAGCCATAATGATAAAAATATAATCACTTGTTTCCAAAAATGCATTAGTAGGAGAGGAGGAGAAATCAACCTGGAAGTGCCCATTACCTACCTGTTGTCTCTTGTTATATTTTTCCTTACATCGTTTGAAGATTAGTTTTAAATTGATTATATTGTGGAAGATTATATTTAAAGAAAAAAAAAACATCTGAGCTGATACCGAAAAATGTGTATTCGATCACATCCGGGTTCTCGCAAACGATTTTAAGTAAATCCAACTCGTGGCAAAAACTTCGTCTGGCAAAATATTTCTTAACATAAAAGTTTATAGATAGTTGCCCAAGTTTTTTAATCAGAAAGAATCACTGTAAAAGTAGCCTAAAATAAAATGTAGACCGTGTAGATCTTTAGTCTACGTAAGAGAAGATTCTGATGATTATTTACTGTTCTACTTATTGCAAACCACGTGAAACATTTCCGATTAGTTAAAAGTAAAACTTTAATGATTTCTTATGTTTTCGCGAATACTACACATTTAAATAAAACTAGATTTTACCAATTTTATCACAAATATTAACCTATTTAATATTTCCGACATTTCGAGCACTTACAATACCCATAGTCATGGAGGGACTAAGGTGTTCGACGTCCCAATGTTATAGTTCACTACTCCAGATTAATTTGAGATTTTATACGTGGGGGAGCCACGCTGCGGCTATATTATGGTTGTAGCACGAATGGGTCGGCTCGACCGGGGATGGACCACACTTTCACGGAATACCAGCGTAAAATAGCAGCTTAATTATTACTGCTGTGTTTCGTATGGTGCGCTTAGAGATCCGGAGATCCTTTTTTACTGGAAACGAGGCATTCTATCTTAGTCCGCAGGGATGACAACGAGCCTGCATTTTCATTCTAAATTGTAAATAAATGTAGATGTCTATGGGCCACAGCATCCACTTATCATCAGGTGGACTGTGTGCTCGTTTGTCACCCTTATTCTATAAAAAAAACGTAAATGTACTTGTAAGGATATTTTATTTAAAGCTAAAATTGTGAAAATGTCTACGAAGCTACAATTGAGATGCAGTTTTCAACAGGTAAGCATGTGAACAGTGACAGCACTACATCTGACAAATTAGTAGGAGTTCTTTGTGTGTGCTCTTGTATGTCACCTGAACAGTGAGAGTATTTTCGCTAAGTATTGAGCCAACCTGTAAGTTAGTGAATCCATTTCGCTCACTTTTGGATGTAGTGGAGCATTGGCTTGTGTATTTTTGGGAACCCACACAACTTCGGTAGTGTGGCATACGTACATAAGTGTTATCGATTTTACGTCCAGATTTCATTTTTCGGGGTGTTTATTTATGAAGTAACTAGTGGCTAACACACTTAAGTGTTACTTTTGGGTTCTTTTCATCTTTGTTATGTATTACATCCGACAAAAGTTATTGTATTATAGAATTATAATCTGACTTATCCATAACTGACGTGGCATTACCCTTATGTGCGTGAAGAATCGTAAGTTCTGGTTAATTGCGTCAGTTGTGCAACGCAATTAATTCGTCTTTGGAAAAATTTGATTTCGGTACTGAATTTCGACGTATCATAGACAACATGTCTTGACGTATCGCCTCCAAATCCTCTTTCCGCATATGATTTTCAAATAAATAGTCCTTGACATTACAGATAATATCTTTGTACGGTAATCTTCGCGGTGTTATTGCGAAATTAATTCCTTTAGATAATACTCTAAGGGTAGGGACAGATTGGTCCCACGTACACACTTGACCTGTGTATACAAAGCAATGTAGGCTTGGCGTCAGACATTCTTGCCAAATTTGTATAAATTTATGTTTACTCATTCTTTAAGTTAGTGCGAGAAGAATTTACTTAGTATAATGTTCATATACGATTATATCCACGCACAAAGAAAAAGATTTTTTTTGCGATCTTCGCATTTTAACTTTTTAGTTAATCCTTTAGCTGCCTTATCGGTCGCTTTGTACGGAGTTTGCATTTTAAGTATTAAGAAGCGAAGATATTGGGTTTGGAGAATACCATACAAGAGTACTATATGATATAGTACTCTTGTATGGTATTCTTACCTTTTATTGTATCATACTATTATTGTATCATACTAATACATATTCATACCTTTTATTGTATCATACTATTAAAGGAACTGAAAAATGATTCAATGGATTTTTTTCTGTACTTTCGAATGTTAAGATTTCCATGTTTTTCGGGAATAGCACATTATATTTTACACACTCATGGATTCGTTTACCTTTCAAATCATAACGTTTAACAGTATTACTACCAAACTTCCTTAAGTTGGAGTTTTAAACGTTTAGGTAGTAATTCTGTTTATTTTTTAATTTATATTGCAAATAAATACATTAATGTGTGGAATACAATGTGCTATTTCAGCAATACAGAAAATCTGTAAGTGGGCTGGCTGGGATAAAAAAACTACTTTTTACTTTCAGCGGTATTAAACACATTTAATATTATAGTTCATCTTCCATTTTGACAACAAAACGCTCCGTTCACTCATATTGTCTATAGCAGTGGCGTAGCGTGCCTTAGACGGGCCCTGTATCAAAATGGAGGGGAGGGGGGCAAATAAAGGGTAAATATTTTTCCCAAAAGGAACAAATGCTCGGATTGAATTAAAATAATTATATATTGACTATAAATATCCTTTTTGACGCGTAATTTTTGAAATGAAAACTTTTTAGGCACGTTGACAATTTTAATGATAATTTTTTTTTCTTAGGAAGTTACAGCTTTTGAGTTTAAGTGAGGTTCTGGATATCATTTTACGAATATTTGCTTACACATGTTCGGGGCCACTGTAGCCCGTGGGCCCCGTATCATTGATACGACTGCGTTAGCTACGCCCCTGGTCTATAGCAAAGATCTATTTATTTACTACGTGCTACACGTAAATTCTACTAGGCTACACTAAAAGTATCGGGAATGGAATATTTCCACTGTTCATGTCATATTAAAATCTTTTTAATTTAAAACTCCTTGGTTTTAAAAATCGAATACCATTTATTTATTTAAAAAAAAGTTTTCGGTCTTGTCACAAGATTTTGTCAAACTTGTTTACTCGTTGAGAAAATGGAATTGACTCGAGAGAATTCAAGAGCGATGATTTATTATGACTTTCGAAGTGGTTTAACACAAAAACAGTGCGTTGACCGGATGATTTCTGCATTTGGTGATGAAGCCCCATCCAAAACCACAATTTATCGCTGGTTTGCTGCATTTCAACGTGGACGTGTCAAGCTCAGTGATGATCCCCGTCAAGGTCGTCCAAAAACTGCAGTCACCCAAGAAAACGTTGATGCTGTGCGTAAGCTAATTGAGGAAGATCGACATGTGACATACCGCGTAATTCAGGCAACTTTAGACATTGGCATGAGTCAAATACAAATAATCTTGCTTGAACAATTAGGTGTAAAAAAGTTGTTTTCGCGATGGATACCGCATTCGCTCTGTGAAGAGCAAAAAACGGCTCGCGTTACTTGGTGCGTCAGAACTCTCGAAAGATTCCACGCAGTATCCTCAAATGCTGTATACAACATCTTATCAGATGATGTATCCTGGATATACACGTACGAACCCGAAACAAAAAACCAGTCGCGAGTTTGGGTGTTCGAAAATGAGTTAAAGCCAACAAAAATTGTTCGTTCATGGAGTGTTGCAAAAAAAAACGGTGGCCACGTTTGTCTCAAAAACCGGCCATGTTACGACTATTCCTCTTAAGGGACAAAGAACGGTTAATGCAAAATGGTATGCTAGCATTTGTTTGCCACAGGCCGTTTCTGAACTCCGTAAAGAGAACTGCAACCGCCGCATCATCCTCCATCACGACAATGCGAGTTCTCACACCGCACACAGAACAAAAGAGTTTTTAGAGCAAGAAAACATAGAATTATTAGACCATCCGCAGTACAGCCCCGACCTAAGCCCTAATGATTTCTATACTTTCCCTAAAATAAAGAATAAATTGCGTGGACAGAGATTTTTATCACCTGAAGAAGCTGTGGACGCCTACAAAATGGCCATTTTGGAGACCCCAACTTCCGAATGGAATGGTTGCTTCAATGATTAGTTCCATCGTATGGAAAAATGTGTCAAATTTCGCGGAGAATACTTCGAAAAGTAATAAATACATTTTTAAATAGTAATGTTGTGTCACTTCCTTGATTCCGGAAGTTTTCAGTGCCGCCCTCGTATTAACACACTGGTCGCACGCGTAGGATTACGCACGAACATCCCCTCCACCTACCCAGATCACCCAGATATCCCAGATCGACGTTGCGTTGTAAGCGTGTAATTGCGTTGCATACGATAAGTGTATTTCTAAAGCATAGTTTTTCGTACAAAATTAAGAATTCAGATTTCATTATGCGTTGCATACTTTGCGTGCATCATTCAAAGTTTGTTTTGACAGATTACAAACCGCGTTTAAGTTTAATCTATAAGCTGCGTTTGTGGTAAACGTTGTTGTTTTGATCCGTTCCGACGTTGTCACAGATGTTTGACATTTAATTTAAAATACTTGATGAAATCTGTAAAACTAGTTTTATTTAAATTACTTATACATATCATATTTTAATTTATAATAAGTTTTTGTTTTTGAAAAAGTAAGTATTTAATAAGCAACTTTATCATAATTAATAACCCCTGTTAATTTTATTTAAACTCCAAAAATAGTACCTTATGCAATATTAAAAATAGTAAGAATCTTATAAGAATAGCAACTCCTTAATAAAAGAAGGCAGCACTTGTATAGGTCAGGGCCACCTTGTTATGGGGTGTATGGTGTAACACTAGCGCTATTAAGTTCCCACGGTAACGAATTAGGTCGATACATTATCCGCACGCAACGTCACTTTAGTTTCATTGTAAGAAAAAATATAACTTGACAGTTTTGTCCTCCCATATTTTAAGTTGTTACGTTCGCTACATTTGTATTGTAATCGTGACGGAAATATCGGTCGTTGGTCTGGAGCACAATATTATAGTAATGGATGCCGTATAGCGTCGATGTGGGAATATCCACTACCCCATATCGTCCCGTGGCGGTCGTAAGAGGCGCCGAAGGGAAATTGACGTGACGGGCAGTAGCATCCTCCTAATAACAACCCAAAATAATTAAAAAACTGCGGTTGACAATACGCTTGCCGATCATGTCCGCTATGGCAAAACCCCTCCTGTGAGACAATCTATGGGGGGGGGGGGGGGGAGGCTATGTTCCATCCATCCCATCCATTACGGCCTCTATCTAAGTCCACTACTGAATATAGAGCTATGTATTTTATAGGCTGTAATAGATAGATAGATAAATAGTATATCTTGTTTTAAATTTTATGAGAATGCCATTTAGTGCTTATGAATATTATAGTCAGCAGTGGATTTATCAGTCACAAAAATTTGGAGCTAAAGTATTTAATAGCAGATGGGGTAGAATATAAGCAGTAGCCTTCCGAACAAAAAGAGTTCAATTCCCAAAGCCACTTATTAAATTGTTTTTTTATGTGTGATAGTTCCCATCTTGTCCGGCGTAAACTTCCTCCCTTCAAAATCCTATCGGTGACGATAGGAGACCTGCAATCCAGCAGTAGAACGAGTGACTTTTCTTCATTGATAGTGTGTAAAATATAACGATAAAGTGACATTAAGGTCTGCATGTTAGTTAAAAAGTACATTCGTAAACGTTTCCCAGATAATTTACGGAAGTGAACAGCGAATTGGTACTGCTGTCCGTTGCACTATTTGCGCGAACTGAGACCCAACTTTTAATGTCGGAAAAAGTAGCTTTTGTAAAAGTTTTTTTAGAGAAATTGGAAAAGCAACCACAAAAGCTGGCTAGGATAAAATAATTTAAGGTTATATTATGTTAGAAAATTGTTAATATATCTTCAATATAAAATTGTCAGTCAGACGTCAGGATTGTGGCTATGTCGGATTGCTTCTTTTTTAATTTTTGACTGTAGAACTAGGCAATTTTAGTAATTTTAAAATATTCCTCATTCATGTTCACAGACTGCAGATCTCCCGGAGCGTCAATTCTTCATATCAGCTATATGTTCTTTAACACCTCACTTCAGTTCCCCGTGATCATGGGTGCTGTAAAGTACTCGAAACGTCGATAACATAAAATAAGTTAATATACGCGATAAAATCCGTAAAAACTAGTTTTATTTAAATTTTTGGTGTTCGCGTATATATAAGAAATCATGATCTTATCCTTATGGAGTAAATACTATATATTAAATCTATTTCTGTTCAGTGATGATTTATAATTCTAATATTCGCCTCATACAACACCCACGGTAGCATATGATAGTAGGTGTAATGATATGTAACTAGTTTTATTCAAACTGTAGGTAATTAAGTTTAACGTGAAGTGATGACATTGCGTGAGCGTTAACCTTAACGCGTAATTTTATGGTTTATCGAGCTGCCCATTTCCATTCACTGATCAGTATAGAAATTGCGTTCTTCTTCTGTCACAACATATATTAATGGAATGCTGAATAATATTACTCTTTTTAAGAAAGCGTCAATCATTGCAGAACGTGAAAATTTTGCGACGCTACTCACCACGCTAGGTAGGCGGATTAATAAGTTTAGAACTAATACCCTTGCACTGGTTTCCTTCTCCTCTTTCTTCTCCTTACTTTCCTCCATCACTAGTTACAAAAATTTCAATTCAGCGTTCTCTTTTGGACATGCTGCCATTGTTCTATTGCCTCTGCCCCGTTTGCTTATGCAGCGGAATTCACCTTGCGATGTTGGTATTATTTAGAGGAGTGGAAATAAGAATAGAGTATCAGTGGAAAGGTTAGCGCGCTTAAACAGTGCCCACGGATTTGATTAGAATTTCAAATCCGTGGGCGCTGTTTAAGCGCGCTACAAAACAATATAATTTGTATAATGCACAACAGCGTTCTACTTTTTAAGTTTATCTATTATTTTGTAACCCCACATATATGGCTAAGTACGATCTTATCACAAAATCGTTATATATTCGATGTGAATAGCACGAGTAAATGCTGCGTAATTTGTATTAACACTTATGTAAACTCAATATACCCGCCGTACCCGCCGTAGTTGATACCGCTTGCTGAATGTTGTTATAAATGGAACGTAAATTTCTGACGTTTCGAGTACTTTGTCCAACTTATTTTCACGGATGTATGTCGTCCTCAACATGTTATAGTTCAGCTTTCAATTATTAATATTTTAGTTTCGATCTACTCAAAATGGAGTTACAGTATCTTGGAAACTTGCAGTGGTATAGTTGGATTTTGATATTATTTAATTATCTATTTGGTTTTACTATGAAGATGGTAGCATTTGGTTATCTTTCCCTTTGAAATTAAAATTTCTTTAATTTCAATAACCTCTCCAATTATCCTTGGCAGGAATAGGTGGTTTTTTGAAAGGAATATATATATATATATATATATATATATATATATATATATATATGTGGAGCTAAAGAAGTTTTACTTCAGTCGTGTGGTCATAAGCTCGTTTTGTTTTTCAGACGCCTCTTACGACACCCACGGGCTGATATGGGACAGTGAATTCTATTACATCATGTCGGAATGTTTAACACTAGCTGCTAATAATTTAATGTTTAGTATTCGGGTAATGATTAGAAACTATTCTCAGAATGAGTTTGAAAAAAAAAATCACGTAATTTACTACTTTCCCCGTTTGCTCAAATCTTCTGTACATTTCGTGGCTTGTCATTCAGGACGAAACCTTGATAAAATTATATCCTTAAAAGACTTTGATGCGAGGGCGCATGCAAATTTACATTTGGCAACGGCTGTTACGTGGTGAATCTTGCCAAGACTTCGCTCTACTGATCTTTATTCGACCGGCGGGAGTGTTATTAACGATTCAGATTACGCGCTTTATTCCATGATATTTTGGACGTTTTATCCCTTGCTTGTAAGAACTTTTTAAAACCTTAATCTGTACAATTTCTATGCAATCTTAATGTATGCAAAAAGTCAATACAACACATATTGAAATTTAATATGGCTCAATTAGTCTACTTTATTTAGCGTAGCAAAACACTAAAAATCTTTTCCAAAGTGTGTATATTTTCTTTGCCAGAGTCAACTGCAGCTTGTGATTTGAATATTGAATTCGTAAAATGCTTTTTCTTTTAATCTTATTTAAGAAAGGGCAGTAAATATTTTAATTGAAGCATATATTCGTAAATCTTATTCATTTCTATTCATATTAGTTTAAAACAGGTCTCTCATTTTGTTCAGCTTACATATTTTTAAATGGATAGTTCAATGATTATTATCATTTAGTTCTCCCGTTGTCTCATGTTTTCAAAATACAGGTACAGTTATAATTTCATCTGAAACACATATATATCTTTGTCAATACAAAGATGAGCGATTATTTTTATAAGTATTAGAGCCACGCTGCAGCTTTATTATGGTTATAGCACGAATGAGTCGGCTCGACCGGGAAAATGCCAAGCTCTCATAAAATATCGGTGTGAAATAAAAGCTTAACGGTGTTGTGCTACGTATAGTGAATGATGCAATGAGGAATGAGGCGTTCCATCTTAGTCCTGAAGGGTGACAACGCATTCTGCATTTTGATTTTAAATCTAGGATAGAAACAGATGTCTATGAGTCACAGTTTCCACTTAATATCGGGTGAACCGTGTGCTCTTTTGGCAGCCTTATAGAACAATGCTTTGATTTTCTTTATAGAACGAATGTTGCTATTTTATAATAGTATTCTGCGTGAGAGTCTATTGATACCTTCTTTACTAAGTTACTATTATATGGCTGACCGTCAAAGATACAGGAGAGGAACAATACAACAAGAAAACTAGTGTTTTTCGTTTAGTACAAAAATTGGCTTTGGTACGCATTTGATGCACAACCGGCGTGATACAACGTCAGGTACATCACGTCACGACATCCGTCCCAGAGTTTGTTGCGTGCCTCGCACCGTTATCACGCCTTCGGCCCCATCCGACCTGCTCGCGTCTGTAATCTTTTATTTTAATACAGTACGAGTTATGCTATTGGTGTGTTCATAAGTTTTCTCTGTGTTGGCCTTATTTTGTTACATTTTTTTCTTACTGTACGTTAACTTTGGATTTATTTAAGAAAAAAATAAAGTAACGTTTTCTGCAATTATATGTGTGATATGATTCGATATTAAACTGAAGGATATGACGGTTGGTCGAAGTAAAAATTTACAGATTTAGAATCTAGGTACCAATGTCAGATTCCAGGATTTGATTCGATATTCCAGATTCCTGAGTTCCACTTAAGGATAAGTTTATATGACTTCTATCCGCACATAATAAATATTTTAATAAAATTACACGCATTGAACAGTCTATAGCAATGAAATTATCAAAAGATGATTCCATTGTTATAGACAAATATTTACTTTCATAAAATGAGAGTATATTTTTGTTTATCTTTTGTCTCTAGCTTCGTTGAACGAGGGTAGGTACACTGCGGGTTTACATTTAATCTTATCACACAAGCATTACGAACACGAGTAGTTAAGAAAAATGTTTTAATGTATGTATGTACATTTGATGCATTATCATTGGTAATGCATAGATTATCATTTCCTATAATTTTAAAAAATTGTCTTCGTTTTCAAAATACTTAACTACAAAAATCGATGACGGGTGTTTTCTAGTGGATCAAATTTTTTGTTTTATCAAACAACACATTCATCGTAAACAAGTTTATGCTTCTTAAATTCTGTCTGTTGTTTATAAACTTGATAAGATTTTCTTTGCCATATGAACGTATAAATTGCGACGAGAAGCGACCTTCGTTACTTGTATTTTTATGGAAAACACTGTATATTTAATGAGAAATATTACGATGTAGAGCACGAAGCCTATTGTGCTAGCACTCTTTTGTTTTTCCTACTTAAGTATTTCTTCTGGAGATATATTTCTTGTGTTCTCATCTCTCTATTGTTATAACTTTTAATTTCAGGAAATTACCCCTATTTTCTATTGGTATTTTCGATTACGATACTTGAAACCGCACGAGAAGCTTAATTAATCATCATTATTGTTACAGCTCACCATAAACCCTTACGTCGTACATTATAAGATGTCACAAAGCATGGTCTCGAAACAAATACATCATCGCACCGACTCACTGTAAGCCTAGAGGAATATCGCTCTACGAGTATACAGCTATTCTTCGTAAACCTTCCTGTCTTATTAATTATGCAATTACAAATCTCGTCGAGTACCACTTTTACGACGACGTCGTCGAAGCTCAGTCGTCCAATCTACAATGTTTGCTAGATGTTAGGACTAGACGTGGTCCGAATATTCGTTTCGTATTCGGCCGAATGTTCAGCTAAATTACCGAACATTCGTTATAGTAGTACTCAAAGTGTCCACTGTACGAAATAAGTATTGAAATGTACGAATTGAGTAATGTCATCTCTTTCATAATTTTACTGTTGAAAGTATATTTTATTTATGGATTAAATCTACTTTTACAGCGTTATGTTTTTGAGGCACTGTAGATTTATTTCCAATTATAGCAAATAAAAAGCTTGACAAAATGTTTATGGAATCAAACAGAAAAACATTACATTGCATTAGCACATATCACTTTACTTTGGTCGTCAGTTTCTCTAAAATAAGTCCAAATAGTAGATCTCCTGCCACTCATTTTTATCATATTATTATGAATTTTCACTAAGAATAACACAATGAAATACTTTTTTTCTCTCAAAATAGTCAAAACTTAAGCATTTGCCGACGATTTGCTCAGTACCTAGTATATAGTATGATGCAATAACATGTCAGGTGTGCCGTGGGACCGAGAGGATCACTTTGAACGCCCGGGTCCGGCGCTAATCCCGCAAAGTGATCCTGCCGAATAATGTTCAGCCGAATATTCGGTTCGGTAAAAGTTTTACCGAACTTTCGGCCGAATATTCGTATTCATTGAAATCCATATCCGGCCCATCTCTAGTTAGGACAGATTTCATAATTGCGCTAGTATTATAGATCACAGACTAACGTCAGCATACACCGTACAATCCCTCATTTCATATTATATACAAATATGTATGTATGTCCTGTGTGTCCAATATATGTATGCTAGCATGTAAGGGTGGATGTGTTCAATCAAAATCAATTTCGCTAAAGAACCTGAAATTTAATGACCTTATGGACGTGGTGTTTCTCCATATCGCCTTAAAGAAAGTAGACTCGGACACCGTGCGTGCATTTGAAATGGAGCATCGTCGCTCTGAGTTACCGTCATTCGACTCCTTAGCTTCCTTTGTACGAGATCAAATTAAAGTGATACAGCATTCCTCGAATTTCAATCAAAATCAAAGTCAGTCAATCAACAAGGCATATGAAAAAGTTTATTGCCGTAGTTGCCGAGTACTGATATTGTAACAACATGCTCTACTGAATATCGTCCCATGGGTGTCGTAACAGGCGACAGAGGGAAAATGAAACAGGTGATAGATAACAGCATCTTCCTGATAACAACAAAAAAAAAACTGCGTTTGACCATCTGCTCCCCAATCATGTGAACTACGGCAAAATCCCCCCCCCCTATGATGCAATCTATGAGGGAGGGTTCTGTTCAACGGTAGACTTTTATAGGCTATAATGGTGATGGTAATATATAAATGAAAATAACCTCTAATATAAAAAATACGTGTGGCACTCGGTGACTGCCGCGGTAAAGCTATTGCATAGCATTTTTTAAAATTATAATTATTTATTTATTTATTTTATGCAGTTAAGTCTTTGATATTAAATCAAGTTACACTTTTTGAGCGTGGTGTCCGATAAGAAAACAATTTTTTTCTCTTATTGAATAAATGAGAAGTTGATATTGTTTAAAATATTTTTAATATCTTACAATACATGTAGGTTATTCAGGAATTTTTATCATTGAGTTTGTAGCTAGTGTACACGCATACGTCTAGTCGCACGCACACAAACACCGTGCCGATGTCTGCCGAGTGCCGAAGTCTGCCGAACTGAAACGACGTTAGACGATGCACGGCTTTCAACGCCACACCTCCGTGCCCGTCGGAGTGGGGAGCGTGAGGTTTTTTTTCGTTACGGAATTTCTGGATTCGGTCCACGCGCTCAAGGCCCGCGATAGAAGCTATGCAATAGCTTAAAAATATGTTATCGCTTCACAGTGTTAAATCACTTCACAGTGTTAAATCACTTCACAATGTTATATATAACAGGTTTATTTGTTTTTTTTTTTCTTTTTCAGCAGATCTTGGCCCAGTTTTGTTAATTGTAAGATAATATTTTATTATATAAGTTATCGTCAGTGTGTCATTATACTTAATTTTTGTTTACCATCAGTGGAGCTTGTGCTGAAATTGGCAATTGGCCCATTTTAAAAATACAATGATTACGCTAAGCGTTCATGATTTTTTTTTCATTAACAGTAATAAAATAAAATAGTATTGATTTTATTACACTGAAATTAAAATGAAAACACTAACAGTTTGTATTTTACAAATACGTTAGGTATCAATTCTCTACTTACTGCGAGAACTTTTGTATTTCATGCTCATTTCTTTGTTAAATGCTTACAGCTCGCCGGCACAATCGCTTGATACCTGGTTGACCTTTTATTGGAATAGTAAATCAAACAAAGCCTAACGACGTTCGGAATCTGAACTTTTCACAGCCTTAGGTTATTGAAGATATGACATGTATTAGACCCCACTTTTCAGTTCTGTATATTTTAAAAGCGTAGTAAAGCCAGTTGTATTTCTTGCGTAGCGTAGCGGTGGTACACTTTTTACTGGTAACGAGTTTTCTATCTTCTAAGTCCTCAAGATTAACACCACATTTGCGCTTTAACGTTTATTTTATTATATAAGAGGGGGCAGACGATCATGCTGCTCACCTGATTGTAAGTGCCTTCCACCACCCATGAACAACTTGCGAACCCAGGAGAATTGCAGATGCGTTGTCGGCCTTTTAAAAAAGAGAAAGCTCTTATCTTGAAGTCGGAGAGAAAAAGAGAAAAATGAAAGAAGAAGTCGTATCGTCCGGAAAAATATATGTATGCAGATGTTTTGTATGTTCGCATTTCATTAATGTTTTGTTTTGTCTAGCGTTCAGTTTTTTCAATTTTAACATAAATAGAAAAAACTGAACGCAAGAAACAAATTGCAAGTCAACACTTGCAATTTGTTTCTTGTGATTAAAAGTATATTATACAACATGTTTTAATAAAGCAGCGTTGCGTCGCTCGTTCACCACTGTTCTGTTTCAAATGTTTGTTTAAATCAGTGACATTTCGAATTACCCATATGAAAAAAAAACATCACCATCTCTTTAAATTATTGATGTTTGATCGAGACTTTTGAGCATGACGCCGTTTATTATCCATTATATCATAGCGATAATAATAATAGGAAAATGATTTTATACTTATCAACTAAACATATCAAAGATGGTAGACATTTCGAGACGGCAAACAATATTACGAGCTAATTTCATCACAGTTTTCGCTTGTTACGGCAAACTTTGTGCCTCGTATTGCTATTGTGTTCGTAGGAAACAATTTTCGATCTTCAAGGACATCTCAAGACAGTTATAAAGATATAAAATTTCCGTTTGCGTTAGTCTTTGCTAACGGAAAAACGAAAATTATATTTTTTGCAGTCTCTTAAAAATTAAAATAGTCAGTTTATTTAAGATAATATTTGTGAAGAATTTTTTTTAAAACCCTAAGTGCCAAAAGTACTTACTGTCAACCTGATGGTATATGGTTGCTGCGGCCTATGTACACCTGCTGCCAACTTGAAACAAAAAAAGTTACAAATGGAGTTGTCATCTAAGCGTTTGTGTTTGACAACTAAGATGGAATACCCCACAATCTGTAGTTATATTGTCCCACTATACTCTTCAAGCCGGAATACCACAATACAAGTAGTGCTTTTTGACGATAGAAATCGTACACAGACGCCTATGTAGGTAGAAAAGGAGTCCTACCATCAGGAAGGCTCCTTATTCCTTGTAAAAAATATATCGATTTTTCCACATAAACCGTCTACAAGTCAGCAGAGTAGGTAAACACGCGTTGGTGTACGAGCTTGAGTATTGAGTGCACCGGAATATTAAGTACACTTTCACATTTTTAAGAATAAGTATATTATGTTGCGATATATTTCCATATTTCCTGTGTGGTAATCACGTGAAATTGTTATATATAATTATTTGAAATACAGACAGTGTTATTGTTTTTTCATTTGTTATGATGTTAATACGTCAGGATAAGGTTAATTGTTAAAAATAGTAAAAATGTGAGAGCAAATTCAAATTGCTCTCTTGCTTACACAATTAATCATTATCAGTAATAAGACAGCGTAACGCACATTCAGTATAGAGCAATTACAGTTTTGATCATACCGTAATATGTATACCCGTCACGATTACACGCTGGTGTAACGTGACGAACATAATTACAACACCAAAGTATGCAAACCAACAGCAAAACCACACACATAGCGGCCTCTCCTCAGCAACACTATCTTTGAGTGACGGTAACCTGTTGCTCGTTAAAATAGTTTTCATAATTACATAATCAGTACACACACGTGAAGTACATGCGCAGTTGCCACTGTTGTTCTCGAAATTAAAAAAATCTTTTAGCTTAAATTAATACAGTCGTTAGTTCTTTCTGTGTGCTGCCTAGTCTGCGCTCCGACGTAGTGACGTAATTCATCTACCTATGTCACTCAAACGTCAGTTACGCGGATGCGCGGATGTCTAGAATATTTCCATCTTGATAGTTATTTAGGTCATTGCCTGTACAAAGCTTTCAGTGTACACGTAGATTACTTTCGAACCTTGACTGGCGCTCTTTGCTTGAATTATAAATGAGTTTGATAAAAAATAAATTCACTTAATAGTTTTTTGCAACTGCATAAGTTTACCGATCATATTATTACACATAACTAGAACGGACCTTTATAAAAGTGTGTGTGAAAGAATAAATATTTAATGAATGAAACATAGATATAGTAATATTGCGTATGTTGAAGCTGAGCCTTATGTATTAGTTATAACGACGGTTATTTTGTTCGCGTATATCGCGCGTACAATGAAATTTAAATTCGCCGTGAAATTTGACTTAGCCCCTGAGCTACGGCTCAATACATTTTTATTAGACATTATTATGTTTTAGATAAACATAATACACAAACTTTGTATTACTTCTTTGTATTTTATAACTAAAATTTCTCGTATACCATTTTTTTTATATCATTGGGTAACGAACGAGTACACAGACCACCTGATGGTAAGTGGGTGTTGTGGCCCATAGATATCCACATTTATCCTCAATTAAGAATCAAAATGCTAATGAATTGTCACCTCTGGGGTCTAAGATGGAATACTTCGACTTTAGTAAAAAGTTTCTCCGGTTCTCTACACCTACTATGCGAAACTCAACAGCATTAGCCTAGTATTCTGTGAGAGCGTTGTCCTGCCCCGGTCGATTCGACCCATTCGTGCTACAACTATAATATAGCTGCAGCTTGGCTCTACCACGTAAACAAACTTAATACTTTTTATTTGTCTCACAATTGTCTTCACGAAGAAATAAATAAACTGCATTACAGGTTGCACAGACTTACACGGTGTATGAATAAGTTAACTCGCCGTACCGAAAATTAAATTTCTGAGCTCACTTTGGACATTACATTGTTTAGGAGTTCCTTCTTTACTTACTTCCTTATTTACTATTTTATATGTTATTGCGAAAACTAACTTAATAATTAGATTATATTTATTAAAAGACACATATACTCTTATAAAGTATCTCTTTCTCTAATAGGGAGTAATAATAAGTAACTTTAAAGCTTTATATCAATGTCATGAAATGGTAAACAAGTGGTAAAATAAAAAATGTTGTAGAACATACTTTAATATAAATAAAATGAAAACATCATCAATGTAGTCAAAGTAGATTAAATACGCATTGTTAAGGATAACTCAAAAACTACTGGTCAGATTTTGTTCAAATTTATATGGGACCGGGAAGCAACAGCTTTTAAATAAAAAAAATAATCATCAATTCGGTTCCTACAAGAAAAAATTTCTGAAGTAACACACATAAAAAGTATACCCCCTCCTTTTTGGAGTGGGTTAAATTGCATATTTAATGTTATTTAGTTAAAATGTTATGTTAAAAATCTAATATCGGCTGTATTTTAATTTTTAGTCGCAAAAAACATACGTTAAAAAGTCCACTCTAAAATCTTTTGTTGTCAGCTTATGTCGCAAGCTAAAGTAACCAATTCAATAAAGCCTGTTTTTATCAGGGTTGCAACTTTTTGTTTTGAAATTAATAAAAATAGAATAAATATTATATATATATATATATATATATATATATATATATATATATATATATATATAATATTATATAACATATATATATATATATATATATATATATACTAAAAAAGTTGTCATAATTTTCGCTACATATTAAGTTTTGTTTTAATGATAAAATTCACGAATAAAAATAAGGATTTTCGTAACCTTGTGCTATATGTATCCCAATTACATATTTTTGGTAGGCCGAAAGATCTTTTTGATATTTCCATTCGTAATTTTACGACATCCGAATCATAGGGGCCACCACATAACAATATGAATACATATTGTTTATTTATGTTATACGAACATATAGTACGTTTAAGATAGAAGTCCCAAATTTAGTTTGAGCTTACCGTTTACCGGCAACCCTAATTTTAGTTTTCAGCCCACAATCCTGCGGTAAACCCTTGGAAGCGAAGTGGTGAAACCGCGGCGCGTGACGTTGTCGACTAATAATTCGGCTATTTTGCGATCTTGTTAAAATGCTTTTATAGACCAGCTAACAGTACGTATGCCCTCGATATGTTCAGGACTCGAGTTCCGTTAATATTTACTTTAAACATTATAATTGTAGAAATTGCGAGTCTGCGTACGGCGGTCCTGTCATAGGACCGCAGAGCGCTTATCTTTTGTCGTATTTTTTTAATATGGGAGCGAAAAACGGATTTATAGTCCGCGTTATGGCAATCGACCAATACAGCCGAGCCTTAGCTCTTATTCTGGGTGCTGCTTGGAGGCGAAAAATAGGTAAGAGGGTAGCAGGTAGGTAGTTTATAAGTGGGGGAGCCACATTGCAGCTATATTATGGTTGTAGCACGAATGGATCGTCTCGACCGGGGTACGACCACGCTGTCACAGAATACAAGCATAAAATATCAGCTTAATACTGCCGTGTTTTCTTATGGTGAGTGTAGAGATTCGTAGACCCTTTTTTACTGGAAACGGGGCTTCTTCGAAGAAGATGGAGACTCTTCGAGCATCTTAGTCCTCAGGGGTGACAACGCATCTGCGTTTTGATTCTTAATCGAGGATAAATGTAGATGTCTATGGGCCACAGCATTCACTTACCATCAGGTGGACTGTGTGCTCGTTTGTCACTCTATCTGTAAAAAATAAGGCACCAATCCTGACGGAATATGGATAGGTGACAAAAAGTTCGAACACAAAGCCTAATGATGTTGTAAAAATGTCCTTGACCCTGTTTCATCTCCTTACATCTCCTGAGAATAAGTGCAGATTATCAATATTTGATGCGGTTGGTAAGGTCGTCACTTCCGTGAAGGCTAAGATGAGCGTTCCAGCCTATAATGTACCTACTCTTTGAGTTCGAATCAGAACAAATACGAGAATCATTAAGCTACTTTTCACGTGGTAATAGCCTGTGCCAAAAAAGGACGAAGGTCGGTGTCTGGCACTGCTTCGATAATCCGCTTGGTGAAGCCCATATCCGTGTGACAATTAAATTTTGTACATGCTCTACATTTCACTCGTTAGATGAAAATAGTTTAAAGATATTAAATATCAAATTAGGTATCTTCTTATTTATCAGTCCATAAAACTGTGCTGGCACTTGACTGTCTCACTTTACGGAGTAATTGCTTTACCGGTACGATCGGCATCGCAATACTACATTGGAAAGATGTACGACGAGCTCTGGTACTCGCCTCTACTCTTCGCTTCGCCAGTCTAAGTATTTTATATCTAGCACATACGAGATGGCATTTCTGCATCTTCAGATGCTGCATCTTTCAGGCTTTCTCTATAGTCGCTTCTTACGACACCCACGGAACGATATGGGGTGATAGTTCTATTGCGACACTACACAACACGAATTTTTATCTCTGGAATCTTCTTTCGTAGTTTTATATCAGACATGACGATTGCATTTTAAATTGACAATAATCGATAGATTAATAATATTACTAAGAAATATATGTCCTAATAAGAAACCGACTGCGATCTCATTAACAATATTACATTCACGGTATTTCAAAGATTCTCCTGTGTGGTATAAATAAGTAGCCGGGAATGTTTGTTAAAACTACTAATTACTGTGCCTTTTATATATTACATGATTAGCTAATTATCGAAATATGTTAGTGCTTAATAAATTTTATATAGATGTATGTGAAGTAACAAAGTACAGTGATTGAAAATCTCAGTGGTTCGATAGCAAATGTATCCATCAGCTTTTGTAATTTCTCATGCCTATCACCCACAGGGGTAGACAAAGACTGAGGACTTCTACTTGGAACGATCATATCACCTCTCTCGCTTCTTTCACATCTATTTACTTAAACATATATGTTAGCCGTTTTTGTAATTCTCTGTAATAATTTCTGCATAAGTTCTTAAGAAGTTATAACGAATAGCTACGGCACGCTGAAAATCGGCTGCCTTACTTAGTTCACCCACAGCCACAAACTTTTATGATTATCTTGCACTTTTCAGAATTAACAAACCGGTTCAGGGTTCCCTCATTTATGTGCCATTAAATAATTGAAACCAAGCTTCGACACGAGTTTGATATTGTCAGCGAGTTCATTCGGTATTAAATTTCCGAGTATCTTTATTTATTTTCATTCATTGCCGTTAAATGGCTGATGTTAACTTTGATGTGGCTTAAGATGAAACCTGTCATCAAATCTTTTCTCTATGTTTTTTTTTTCTTGATCAAATTACAGTCATACCCAACGCGCATTGAAAAGGTCGAAATTTTTAAAATTAAAGCGAAAAAGTCACAATCAGTCAGAACAGTTACGTTAACTTTTCAAACAGCATTTTGGTAAAAGAAAACTAGCTGCTCCCGAGAAAAAAAATTACTTATATCGATATAATATTAATAATTGAAGTATTGGGTTTAAAGATATACAAAATATATATTTCATGATAAACACGTTAAAATAATTAAATTACTCGTTTATTTCTTAGAGTTGATTATTTCAAAGCGGATTATTAGGTTAATGTTTCAGGAGCATTGAACAAAGTCAGGCTCATGTTGAATATAATGCTCCCGCGTGTAAGACTACATTATATTTCATTCAATTTAAAAATAATTACATCCATTCATTATATCGATCGCCTTTCAGCGAGCTTCCGTGACTTATTTAATTAAAAACGTACACGATTCAGCGAACTGTAAAAAAAATGTTGTATAATTGCATCGCAATATTTTTCCTCTAACGATGTAACAATTGTATTAAAGTTAATATCGTGTAATGTTCGCTGATATGATTGAACAGGAAGGATTACAATAATATTTGTTGTTGGTGCGAATGTTATTTCTTCAGCTAACAGAATAAAAATGCATTATCTATTCGTTTACACGTTTAGTTTACAGATTTTTAAAGAATAACAGAAACGCTTTAAATATTATTAATACTTTTGTTAACTACTAACTTACTTTGATGTATGGTAATGAAAGTTGGACGTGGCAGAAAAAAAGCACGAGAGTAGAATAAACGCAGTGGAAATGCGGTCGTTAAGGGGAGTATGTTAGGGCTGAATCTGAGCGAAAGGGTGAGAAATTGTGTGATAAGAGAAGAGTGTGGTTTGCAAGATGATGTTGTGACCAAGAATAAGAAAGGAATGTTCCGGTGATTTAGTCATGTGGAAAGAATGAATAAGGAATGAGTGACAAAGCAAATTTATGTTGCAGAAGTGAACGGCAGAGTCGGAAAGGAACGTCCTAGGCGAAAGTCTATCGATCAAATTGGCGATATATTAAAAATGGGCCAAATTAGGTTACTTTGATGTATGTACCCTTAACCGACGAGTTTGTATGCGTGGGTATATGGATGTGGTTGAGGCGAGAGAGGTGTGTCAGGATCGTGCCAAATGGAAGTCTGTATGGCGTGAGTGTTTTTGTTTATGTATTATGTTAGCTACTCTAATTAAGCTTAAAACGCTTCTGTTAATAGAGATTTACCACTTCTTCAACTCTACTATAACATTTTATTTCGATATTACACAAAAAGTTTAATTTTCCTGTATGACTCCTGTTTTATGCAATAAAATATCTTACGCTGTTATTAGATAATCGTCATCATCACAGCCCTCCACAAATCCACTGCTGAACATAGGCCTCCCCCAAAGAATTTCACAAAGGACGGTCCTGAGCCACTTGCATCCATCGACTTCTGCATGTCTTGCCAGATTACCATATAGTGGGGGGCCGCACCATAATTCGCCTATCATTTACTAGACGTGAGAACCTTGCTTGCCCTTGGTTGTCACTTTTTCGAGTCATGTATATGGCCGGCCAGGTATATTATTAAATATTATTCACTATTAACCCTGTAGTGGTGGTGTAGAATATAACCTAACCCGTATCGTCCCATGGGTGTCGTAAAGGCGACACGGAAACTGAAACAGTAAATGAGCAGCGGCATTTCCTTAATAACAATTCAAAATTATTTTAAAAAAAACTTTCTGAAACCGCGTGCCAAGCGTACCAATTATGGAAATTTATAAGGCAGACTGCCTTATAAACTTAAGGGATCCATATGTTCAGCAGTGGACTTTTATACGCTGTAATTGATGAATTCACGGTACATATAGTTTGATAATCTTAAAATATTCTAATATACCTAAACGGTAATTATGAATTTTGGGTGCTGTTTTAAAACCGATCAAGAAAGTTACTATTAATTATTATTATATTATGAGAATACATTTATTTATACGAAATTACAGTTCTTTGTATGCTAGTACTACGATGCAACTCTCAGGATCATACTGCGTGCCACTTTTAATGATGTTAGCTTACTAGCGACTTCATTAACGCAATAAGTACCAGGGACAATACGCTCTATTTCTCTCTGGCCGTATTTGCTGAGGCGAAACGTCTATTCGTTTTCGTTCCTAAGCAAATAGCAGAAAGGTTTCTGCCTCTTCAGAGTGTCAATGTGTAAATTGTTTTATCCACACACACACACACACACACACACACACACACACACACACACACACACACACACACACACACACACACACACACACACACACACATACACACACTTTTACTTTTTTCAATTTTAATTTTTGTACTTAATTCAATTTTAAACAATCCAAGGTCGCCTTCTTATCTTAAGGACAATTTTCATTTTTTTCATTCGATCGACTGTCGAACAACCCGACAGTCAAACCGTCTGAGGTTAAGGTTTACACAGCATAATTCTAATTTTTTTAGGTCGTCTATTACGATAAAAGCTATACAACTTTGGAATACCCCCCTACCCAATGATGTTAAGAATACCACAAATAAGAAAGTTTTCAAAGTTCTCCGAGAACATTACCTGAAGGCAACTACTAATTGACATTATTTTTCCTTAATTCTTGTCTTTTTTTTTTCTTCTTTTTTACTTCAATATTATAATACACAATTACTATAATATCATTCATATGGATATTTATTTACGAAGTTTATAAGTATGTATGTATATTAAATATGTGTATTTATGTATTATTGTACTTATATTTATGCTATATGTGTATATTTATATATATATGTGTATGTATGTACTTTGTATATATCTATATTTTAATGTATCTGCACTTTATTCATGTATAATGTTCGCACCTGTCAACGATTGTCCTTGGCACCCAGGGTTGACTGGCAGAGAATGCCACATGGCATTAAGTCCGCCCTATGTACCTTTTGGCTTAAGGTGTTACATGTAAGTTTTTAAATAAAAAATAAATATTTATAGCTTAAAGGGATCATTTTGCCATTGATATATATTGTATAATTGTTTTGTCTATTTGATCTCAGCCAACAACAACTTCCTCCAAATGTATTGAAATTGAAAGTTATCGGCTGCGCGGCAAAAATTAATGTAGCACACATAGCTGCCACATAATAATACCCAGTAAGTGAAATTTAAAAATGTTTGATTTTTAATATTGTTGTTTTCTACAGGAACCTGTAGTAAATTTTTAAAAGTAACCATACGTTTTGATATCTTTAATTAAAACTTATTTAATTAAAATTTGTAGATATGTAAAAAAATTTTGAAATAGTACTTTGATTTATATTTCGTCGCACTCCACAAATAAGTTATTTAGTTCTTACTCGGTTTTTATATGGGGCAGGTGAACTACGTACACACATCCGATGTAATAAAATAAGATCGAAGGGAAATTTATATATCTGGTCAGAGACACGAAAAAATTTAAACACGTTCAGACCCGAAAACTAATAATTTGTTTATAAACAAATATTATCTTCTATAGCGATTTAATCCCATATTCTGCTATAAATTATTCATATACAATATCGGTGCAATGCAAACCATAAAGTCAAGCGATCGTCATTTCTTGTAATTTAAAAGCAGACAGTTTATGAATTGTATACGATTATAATACGAAGCTAATGAGAAGAGACAAAAAAGTTCTCAATTCGGCGCGATCTTTTACAGTTCGTTAGATTCTTCGATTGGACATCGTCTTAAATTCATAGCCGCATCGACAAATAAGGCCTCGAGCATCGAACTTCGCAGCAGCGATAATTGAAAGTGGCGTTTAATTTCACGTGCGATCGCCCGCTTGATAACAAATAATATCGGTCTCATCTTTCATTTTAAAATTGTGGAGTCTCGGCAGTGTACGAATGAATATTAACGGCATTACTCATAAAAATGTTTTTCAACTCAAACTTTCTCTCTTCATTAAATGAGAATAGAAAGAGGCAGATTATAGAGTAAATAATGCTTAATTTAACGATAACGAACGATAAAAGGTAAGGAAATATTTTTAATTTAAATAAAAAAGCAAACGTTTATCGTCGTAATATTCACAACTGCCCTTAGTTACCAGACAGCTGAATCTCCGTGGTGTTTGTTTCTTAGATCTTTCACGGGGCTGCTGCAGGAACGTCGGAGGATTGCACTCCCTCGACTTAATGGTGGTAACGCGTAACAAATTATGGTCATTGAGGAAGTACATCTGGAACTTCTCACTTTTTATTCATGTTTCGCGCGAGAACACTTTGTCCTTAGGTCTCGGGTCCCGGCGCCGAACTCTCAGGCGACGATAAATAGCCTATAGGTAATAAAGTTGTGACTACCGAATTACTATTTATATTTTTTCATAATTTACTATCTTACTGGATTTCTAATAGTATTATTAAACACTCCCGTTAACCACATTACGTAAGCATAAATGGATTCGAATTATTTCACAACAGTAATCGTTGTGAATTCAAAGTCAACGGGATTAGATAATTTGTCTTTTTACAATCGTTAACGCAAAAAAAATCTACAAAAATGAATGGGAATGACAAATTCCAACATCAAGTCACGTAATTCTGACGAAACTTAACGTTATTTTTAGTTTTATAGTTTTATATTCACGATAGCGATTGCAGAAAGTGAATTTGGCTAAGCCTCCAAGACTTGTATGTTTGTGCTTACCGTTAAACATCAGATCACCGTCGTGTTTAAATAATAAGAAAACCGGTAAAAATAAAACGGGGTACGATGGAAGCTGTTTGTCTTTATTTGCCGTGAATGGATCGTAAATGTTTTTATTGGGTTTTAATATATTTAATATATCTATTATGGCGAGTGTTCGGTTAAAGGTTCCGTATATTTATTATTCTTCATGCTATATGTTTTTATTCCATTTTATGCATAAAACAGTATTAACTATGCTTTCATTATAATTATTGAGACTTTTCGCGTTGTTAAACGTTTGCTGCAAGCTTTAGTTAGTCCATAAAGACATTTTTATAATTATTGTAAATATTTTACAAATATTTAATTTGCATTTGGTCATCCTTGGCTAGTACATAATTATGCATTTTGAATAGTTAAAATTCGACAATATTAGTCAGTTGTTAATATTTTCTGATAAAAATAATGGTGACAAATAAGTACACAGGTAAGTTGACGGTGACGAGTAAGTTGATGGTGAGAGGATGCTGTGATTAAAAATCAAAATACAGATGCTTTTGATACTCCTACGGATCGACATGGAATGCCTCGTTATAAGTACCAGTAAAAAGTGTCCGACACTCGCCACTATCCGCAGTCGAGCCGATCTATTCGTGCATCGGTCGCAGTATAGTTTCATCACAGCTTAAATAGCTTACAGTTGTGAAACGCTTTTGATGTCAGGCGATGCCGCCGCCCGCGCAGGAATTTACGGTAGACTAATATTTCGTGACAAAATAAATTTTAATTTAACTATGTAGCATATTCGCATTCGGATAAATAATTTTATCCAAAAAAAATATGACGCAAAACATGAGTGTCGAAATGGAATGAATTATATTTTACTTAGTGACTCATATAACTATAACAGTTATTAACCATTACAGTTATTATATTTTTCGAAAACGGCACTTAAATTTAATTAAATAACTTACTTATAGTAAGTATAAAACATGCTCGCCGCAATCGCATATAATTGTATAGCAGACTCAGTGAAGTGCACTAGCATAAGGTTGGCCCGCCCTCTACCCCGCAAGACTCCCACCGTTGCTCTGCACAAGTATATTCGTTGCTCAACTGTAAAGTCTTTAAAAGCCCTACATTGAGCACTACTACTTACATTTGGGCGTTACGCAAATTTAGGTATTTTACGCACTTACCGGGCACGGTAATATTATCTATACAGTATTGTAACTCGGCCGTATCTTTCAAATAAATGCCTACAGCCGTGCGGCACGTAAACATGTGATAGGGTTACCTGCCTCCAGCATTTTTACATTTGCCTACTTTGTGTTTCCATTTAGTTTTATGATTGTAAATATACTTTTTATACAAACAAATAAAATAGGTACTTTGTGAATTGAATAGGAAGTGTTCAATAAAAATGCGTGTCGTTTTTTGATTGGTAGATTTAATTAAAAAACCATGTTTATGTTTGAATAACAAATCGGTTAAATAAATTTGCGACCGAAATATATTTGCATCTCGGCTGAGACTTACGAAATGCTTTATTTTTAGATTTTTAAATATAAAAAATCCGCTTTCTAATATAAAGCTAAAAATAATATAAATTAAAATTTGTTTTGGGAAACATGGACAACGTGGTGAAAAGGAATATCTTTTAATAGGTTATAGATACCTGCAGCTACTTTACAATTTATATGTTTGTTTTACAACAACAAGTTCAGATTTATTATTTCTTTATTTCTATTCTATTATTTATTTCTTCCATTTTTTATATATTTCACAAAATCATGACTGCGGCACAGTCTCGACTGTCTGCATGCCGAGCGCATGCCGAGATCGAGGCGCGTAGGTATAGCTCTCGCTTCATCCGTTTGTATGAAGTTGGAATACTGTATAGATAATATTACCGTGTACCGGGTGACGACCTACGCGAGCGATACTTTATTTCATATTTCTATTCACTCGCTCTCACTATGATACTGTGAGTATAGCGACTAAACGATCTTGATCTTCCATTATACAAGTTATCTTAGGATGGAGTACAGTGGATGGAAAAATGTTGAAATAAGTACACATAAATATTTTAATTGTTTCGCAGTAATCGATTGTTAACCGATGTTGGATAATAATCCATTATATCTACTAACGGTAGCATAGTGTTATAAATAAATAGTACGGTTGCAACCTGTTTTAATAAATAAAATAACCAACTGTAACTTATATTTTTTAATAGGTACTTACAGTCAATTACCATATTTTTTATTATAAAAATATTTGCCGCAACGGTATCGACCGACCTTATCTCAGTCAGTAAATAAATAATTTATCTAAAATTTGCCTTGGGCTTATTGTAGTAGAGATAACGAACTATTTTTACCAAGTAATTGTTAGTTCAAGCAACGAACGGAAAACATATAAGTGCAACGAGGAAATCTTGTAATTTCGCATTTTTTTTTTTGTAATACTTCTCTTAAACTGTGAATTTATGTAGCTCTACCACGAAAAAAGACGACAGACAAACGTGATTTTGTCAAATTGTTGCCATAAAATTGTCTAAAAGTTTATTTATATTTTAAAAAGTTACACTCGCATTTATATTAGTGCTTTTGCCTTTTTGTTTCTATAGTTAATTTTATACCTTAATCCCGTTCATAATTATATTATACTGAACGTAATCGATATTGCGACACAGGATAGGATAAAACAAACTCATTTACAAATAAGTGCACTTTCCTTTAGATTATATCCTTGTTACTGAATTTTCTACTAAGTAATGACAGCGTGGCGTTTACGACAAAACTTCCCGATTGCGATGCTTAAGCCCAGCTGTAGTATTTTTGCTACTTTCATGACATAAGTAGTAACTGTTTGATCACACGTACGTTTTGGCATATTACAATATATTTATTTCATACTTAGAAATACTTTTGTTATAAAAAAAAATTAAAATGTACTACAAAATACAAATAGTACCAAAAAGTGTAGGTTTTCTGTCAACGCAATTGACGTTTTATCTTGATTTTGACAGGCTTTTTGAGAATGTTTTTCAGGTGGTTCTACAATGGATTAAAACATAAATAATAAAGAGTGACGACGCCTCGTTAGGCTATTGCTATGATACTTGTGAATTTGCCCATGCTATTTTTACTTAAGACATAAATAAAAAATCAGCGTATCACGCCATAAAGTTTTTGTAAATGCTATCAATATATCTATCTATATATATATATATATATATATATATATATATATATATATATATATATATATATATATATATATAGTACCCGGATGACCGACCTTTGGTCGGTTTTTTTTAAGTTATATACAAATTACATGAATAATAGTTTTTGATCTTATTGACGTAATAGAAAAAACTGAACTGGTTATTTGAATAAAAAATCATGAGTGCAATTAGCTTAATTAAAATTTTCGAATTTTTAAAAAATACTAAAATAAGGTCTCGAAATAATAGATTTTCTCACAAAAGAAGTGAGCTTGAAAAAAAAAAGGAAAAAAAGTCGGACCCAAGACGGGACGCGACCCACGGAACTCCGATATCACGCCCGAACAACATCCCATCTGAGCTATTACGATCGTTGGTAACTTGTCAAAATTTATCTTATTATATTGTAGCAGTTTTTTTATTGCCTTAAAATACGGACAAAAGGACATTTTTAAAAATAAATCCTAGCTAGATCGATTTATTGCCCCCGAAACTCCCTGGACACTAAATTTTATGAAAATCGTTGGAGCCGTTTCCGAGATCCCGATTATATATATATATATATATATATATATATATATATATATATAATATGTGTGGCAGAGCCACGCTGCGGCTATATTATGGTTGTAGCACGAATGGGTCGGCTTGAGCGGGGAAGGACCACGCTCTCACAGAGTACCAGCGTAAAATAGCAGCTTAATGCAAGTCCTCACGGGTGACAACGCATCTGCATTTTGATTCTTAATCGAGGATAGATGTAGATGTCTATTGCCACGCTTGACAAACGGAATGGCAAAACGCAGTTTTATTATTATTTTAAGTAATGCTGGCCATCTGTTACATTACTCTCTGTCGCCTCTTACAACACCCACGGGACGATATGGGCACGGTAATATTATCTATACAGTATTCCAACTTCATACAAACGGATGAAGCGAGAGCTATACCTACGCGCCTCGATCTCGGCATGCGCTCGGCATGCAGACAGTCGAGACTGTGCCGCAGTCATGATTTTGTGAAATATATAAAAAATGGAGGAAATAAATAATAGAATAGAAATAAAGAAATAATAAATCTGAACTTGTTGTTGTAAAACAAACATATAAATTGTAAAGTAGCTGCAGGTATCTATAACCTATTAAAAGATATTCCTTTTCACCACGTTGTCCATGTTTCCCAAAACAAATTTTAATTTATATTATTTTTAGCTTTATATTAGAAAGCGGATTTTTTATATTTAAAAATCTAAAAAATAAAGCATTTCGTAAGTCTCAGCCGAGGTGCAAATATATTTCGGTCGCAAATTTATTTAACCGATTTGTTATTCAAACATAAACATGGTTTTTTAATTAAATCTACCAATCAAAAAACGACACGCATTTTTATTGAACACTTCCTATTCAATTCACAAAGTACCTATTTTATTTGTTTGTATAAAAAGTATATTTACAATCATAAAACTAAATGGAAACACAAAGTAGGCAAATGTAAAAATGCTGGAGGCAGGTAACCCTATCACATGTTTACGTGCCGCACGGCTGTAGGCATTTATTTGAAAGATACGGCCGAGTTACAATACTGTATAGATAATATTACCGTGATATGGGGCAGTAGATGCACGCTGCCACCACACGGTCCTTTGTAATTAATTGTATAATGAATTGGCCTCTCCCAATAAAAATTCAAAATGCGTAGGTATTTTTAGTTTAATATTATACCGGCGGACTTTGTTTACCGAAATCGTTATAATATTTTTTCTAAGTAGCAACTATGAAACTGAATGAGTTTACGTGCAACTAACCTTAATGATACTTTTACCTCTGGTAACAGTTACCGCTTGCCGCAATGGACCGTGATACCATTACCCTACATCTTAATAAGGATTAGTATCCTATGTATTTAAGATTTTCTCCTTTCTAATATTTTTTATATATAAGTGGTTTCATAAAAATAATTTCTTGTTTCGACATTTACAATCTTTGTATAAATAAATATACCTAAACGTAAAATCTTTATAAGTTTATTATATAATAATATATTATAATAATATAGTCTCAAATTTCAAATTTAGGTTTCCATTCCGCCTAGTATATATATATATATATATATATATATATATATATATATATATATATATATATATATATATATTTGCTTGTTGCATAAATAATGTTGCATAAATTCACCCCAATTTAGTAGTAGTTAAGTAAATAGTAGTTTTACTAGTAGTTGAATTCAATATATAACTATTAAACACACATTTCAACCTTTTTAGCGATTTCACGGTAATTTTTTACAATTAACGAAAAGAAGGGCTTCTAGGCTCTATAATTTATACAAACAAATGAAATTGAAGCTTATGTTTGTAATGTCAAAATAACAGCTTTTAACTAAATGCATATGAAAGTATATATGGTACTTATATCAAAAACTCGATATTTAAAATTTTGTCTGTATGTCTGTTTGTGCCGGTTAATCTCTGAAATAGCTGGACCGATTTTAACGGGACTTTCACTGTCACGTAGCTTAGAATAACTTAAGGCTACTTTTATTTTAGAAAAAGAGTTAGGATTGGACGAAAAAAATATAACAACCCATGAAATCCTATTATAATAAATTTCACGTGGAAGGAGTCGTAGAGAACTGCTAGTAAGGAATAAATCTCTGGTTGTAATTCGCTAACATAGTATGAATAATAACGAAATGTAAGGATTTACATCAAAGGATTTACATGAAAATCCTGCTTTCGGCCAACTTTCGACTTAAAAATCATGATAACCTTTCCATAGTATCCACCACGAAGTTAAAGTTTCAGTTCAGTTTCAGATTGGCCATTTTCGGATTTAGCATGATGATGCTGGACTCCTAAATGTGTAAAAAAAAATAAAGGATATCACAAAAACGAAAGCAAATTCTGTGAATTTGTGAAGATCAGTCTCTTACATGCCATGAAAAATATCCTTATTTTAAATATTAATTCGTATGCATAGAGACTAAATGTATCGTCGTATTTGCCCTAAATTTCCTGAGCCACTGTTTACAAAATAAATCGTTATTTTATTTGAACATGTTGCTTGTACAACAGAGAATACTTTGGCAAGCACTGAAGCTTCCTATAGAAGGGCGCCATTACAGCGTAACATTCTTATCCGAACACTCGTTTCAACGCTATTTTGTTCCATATTTAACGCGAATAATAGGCGAAGTTTCATATTAAATGGTTAAAATTTTGTATGGAACTTTAACTATAATGTTTGTTTTAACTACTGGATATAAAACCGGCCCATAAGTTTCATTTTACACCAAAAGTTCACATAGTTAAGGAAATTTACGCTTAAATAGCGTGATAGGAGGCTGGATGAGATTTCTTGTGGAGCTTCTCAATTCTGCAGATGGCTTTATATCAAATGTAAAAGTTTATCTTATACAAGGAGAGCAACTGATAAATTAGAAAAAAAGCAAATATTATGCAAATTTGCGAATTTATTCAAATTTACAAGGAATGTTGAAAATCACGTTTATCTGAAATATTATATACCATTCCATTCAATTACAGCTCTCGACAATTCCTCTGTTGAATCTAAGTCTCCTCCAAGGAATGCCACAAAATATTTTACATTAATGAAGTTAATGGAAATAACAAAACTATAACAGTAATCAACACAATATCCTTTGATTTTTTTAATATAAAACTAGCTTGAATATACTTATAAAGTAGTTAGAATAATACCATAACATTTCAGACGAAGACGAGAAGTAGTTGCAAATGGTTTATTAACTTGACTATGATAGCGCGTATTATATATGTGGTTGAGCTACATTGTATTTATTAAGGCTAATGGAACCCATTCGTGCTGCAGCGATTCGACTTAGGCGTCCCACTTGGCTATCGATCGTAAGTGTAAACGATGCGATTTCATCGCACGATGAAAAAGATCGTGTGATGGTCTAACAGGTCCTACTAGCACCGCAACAGCGCAATTTAAACAATTGCCGTTACAGAGATGCACAATTTTTTCTGTCGGAAAATATTGCTTTTAAAATGTCAAATGGCATTGGAAAAAACCCTCGCCCTCATCCCTTGCATTGTTGCACTCGCGCGATAACGCATGACCAATTCGGAAACTTTAATATTTGATTAGTGATTACATACGATAGTTCTCATCGTACGATCGTTATTAAACATTTCTTGTGCTCGCGCTATGACTAACAAGTGTTAATTAGAACGCTCTAAAGAAATGTGTTTGTTTAATCTTGTCCAGCAACGAAATTGCATAGTTTGCTCGTACGATCGTTGCCAATTAGGAATACGCCTAATGCTACATTGCCAAGAAATGCGAGTGACAAGAATCGAGAACTCTACTGTCTGGAGGAATCTTAACCCTTAGAGGTGATAACACATTTGCATTTTAATTCTTAAACGAGGATAAATAGGTGTCTGTAGGCCACAGCATCCACTTCCTGGTGGTGGGTCTGTTTCTTACGCAACTTACTAGTGTTCTGATTTAAAGATTTGATAGCCAAATAAATAGCAAGATGTGAGGTAACCGTCTTAGTCCTAAGGTGTAATGTCACACCTGTAGCTGTTTTTATTTGAAAGTGGATGCAAATATTTATTGGACACATTGGTCATATTTCTACCTACACGTGGACTGCAAGCGTATTTGTTTCTTTAATGGTGAAACTAATTTATTTTAAAGGACAAGTTTCTTATAATTAAGTTCCACCCTGATCTGATTTCATTTAAAAATGAACTTGAGCCGAGTTGATAAACTAAAATACTTACAAGGATATCTCGTTAACTAGATCCGTCCATCCTACCGGCGGCTTACATTGAAATGAAACTTATGCCTTTATAACGTAGGCTTGTGTGTGCTTACAATAGCGACATCAACGGTTTCTCGGAAGGAATTCGAGCTGACTTTTAGCTATGTTGCATTAGTTGTATTATTTGATTGTAAACTTGTTAAAATTTTGATGCCATTTCTTACGCCATCTTAAGACTCAATGATACCCAATGATGTCTAGATACAATGATTTCTTTCCTTTTTTAATTGTGTTTATTAAAAAAAATAAGAATGAAAGTTATTCCTTTAGTATCAAAAAGGCAAAATCTTGTTAGCAACTAAATGAATTGAAAGTAAAATATGTGCTGCTATACTATATTAATGTTTAATATTAATAACGAGATGACTTATTTTAGATGATTACGCTACTACTATTTAAGATAAATAATTTCATATATAGAAAGATAGAAAGAAAGAGATATTTATTTGGCCATTTCTTAACAAATTCTATGTCTGCATTAAAAGCACCCACTTTATTTAGAATAGTGCAATTTCTTAAAACAAACATTAATCCTCTATAGTTGATAGAATTTTGTAATAAAGCAGAACAGTTAGATAAAATACAGACATTTATCGTGACCACGAAGGTAAAATCTCGAGCGTCTTGATTGAAGACAACTCGACTCGACAACGTGGACGAAGAGGAACGGGTGCCGTTTAAATTCTGTCTTTTTCTCACTTCTCGTGGTGCAACTCTTTATTATTTGGATGTTAATTTTAAAGTGAATTATTTTATTAATTTCGCACTTAAGCATATAGATATCGAAAGCAATTGACAATCATGACGATATATTTACTTTCAGTGATATGCAATGTATATGTACCGTAAAGTATTTACCATCACACGAACTTCCAAATGTGTGAACGTGTATAATATATACAAATATACATATTTTTGAAAAGAAGTAGTAACGAACCTATCGTTAAAACAAACATGTTGAAATATAGACTCTAAAAATTCTGCTTTCATTACAACAGCTACCAAATTACATATATACTTAATAAAACCTAGACAGCTTTCTAAAACGATTAGTGTCTGCATTTATATCCATTCCTTTTAATATTATATATATTAAAATCCATAAAACAGAAATAATAGTCTATATGGTGCACATAAAAGCGTCCCGCGAAACCTACGGCACAGTTAACGCATTAAAGACGCGCGAAATACAAAAGTATATTTTCACAATTCACACTAAATCGAACTGAAAGCGGGCGCGGGCAAATTGAAAACAGTCGACTCCGACTCGTTATGGAGCCGACTCCACCATTTATCTTCATTCGGCATTTCAATAGAATTGCCGGCGACGTTTTACGCAACTCAAACGGTGGAACTACTTATTATTTCGAACAGCTCGAGCTTAACGATTTGGCCTCAAGTCGAGCGCACCTGCCTTTCTGCCTGGGCTTACACGGCGAGGTCCGCTTCCAAAGAGAATAGGGCGCGCGTGCGCCTAGTGCTATGTAATTATATCTCCCTGCGCTTTTGTATAATTTATAACTCTTCTGTGAGTGCTAAGTATTTCTATTGCTATCAAATTGACTGGAGATTTATTTTATTCTGATCATTAAAGTGTAAAATTGTATGTGTGTAAAGTATATGTGTAATATATAGCAATTTGGCACTGGAACACCGCGGCACTCTTATAGCTGCCTGTGGTTATTTGTTGGTCGAAATAACTGTAACTGTATACCACATTTTATATTCTTTTTTGTTCTTTATCGGCCCTTAATAGATCACTACTGGACATAGGTCTTCGTTGTTGGGAGTATTTGTCTTGATCTTCACCCTAGGAGTTGAGAGGCCAGACGTCTCGCATCTCTGACACTGCTGCCGTTGTCGATCTGTATAATTTGCGTCTGATGTAAACGTGGTGGTTATAACATAATAGAATACGTACAAAAATAAAAAGACCAAAAATTCTATCTGCAATAAAATAAACAATAATACATAACCTACTACATTCTTTCGGATTTTCTGTTTAATTAGGACTTTGTACTCCTCCAAAAATGTGTTGCGGACCTTGCGGTGGTGGTGGATGCTGTGGTGGGTACTGTGGTGGTGAGTGCTGCGGACCATGTTGTCCACGCATCACTATCTACACGTGCTGTACGAAAATTTTTCAATGGCCAGTGTCTACAACACTTTGTCTCACCATCTTTAATTAGTGCAGTTACGTGAAATAAAATATGATGCACCAAATATATAGTACCATCTGTTGGATGACATTAGATTTATTTGGCGTTTCCCGTAGTTACCTCTTACAGCACTAACTACGGGACTAAGTTACATGATGGATCTTTTACGCCGTCAGCACTCAGGATACTGCAGAACTGGAGCGTGTGTTTTAATACACGCACGCTTCCTCGTCACTCATTTTGTAATAGATACTGAGTTTACGAACACATTAGTAAGATTAAATATAGCAAATAAAAAACAAAAATAAAGAAATCTTGACAATTTAGTATCGGTCTTTATTAAGAAATGGCTTTAAGAATTGTGATGTACATGACAGTGCCATCGACTCTGATCACAAGTAAACCAGATGTCGCTAATTCACCTTAGTTCCCAAGGTAAACTTATTTATAATGAAGATGGTAAATATTATAAAATTTTTAAAATTCTGTTTAAAATTTTATATTTTTGATAGGAGAGGGATGCAAACGAGCGTACGGCTCACCTGATGGTAAGTGATTACCGCCGCCCATGAACAACTGCAACACCAGGGAAATTGTAAATGCGTTACCGGCATTTTAAAAAGGTCTTTTCTTGAAGGTCGTATCGGTCCGGAAAAATCTCTGGTGGCAGTTGATTCCACAAGTAAATTGAGCGAGGAAGAAAACTTCTTTTAAATCGCACAGCGATGGACCGCCAGTCATCCAGATGGTATGGATGGTATCGTAAGTTTTGTCGCGATGTGCGATGGTGAAATTGTGTGGCTGGAATTAGTCCGAACAATTCGTCAGAGCACTCCCCGTGGTAAACGGTACAAGCACAGTGTATTTACACGAAATAATGCCTCAGTGCTGTATTCTTTAATATTACACATTTTTAACCTTTGTTCAATTCTTCTCCTTTTAGGAATACACGTAGTTTGGTTTATCTGCTTCTGATCTAATTGCTATAAAATACAACTAACATTTCGGAAATAATCATTAATCTTTCTAGGTTTCTAACAATTTTTACTTACCCCACTGCAAAATATTTCACGTCATTCCTCGTATCGTATCGTAAGTATCGCCGTTCCTGTGGCAGAAAATCATGGATTCCCTCATTAACAATAAACAATAAAATTTGCATTCGACTTCGTCTTGTCTTATTGAGCATATCTCGTGAATAACAAGTTGACGTTTTATTTAAAGACGCTGTCTTATTCGCGTGCCACTTTGCTTTTATCAACTGACATCAGGGATCAAGTATCGAATGAATTAAAACGCGTTAATAAAACACCTATTGTACTAATGGTATATCTAACCGGTGAAACGACAACCATATCAGGTAATCCCTCAGATAAGGCGATCAGCGTTGGGATAATGAGCGTTAGGGCAGATACGTTGGCGTCTTCTTACTGTTGATATAAAAACGGAAAGATAAAAAGTTGTAGCATTTTATTATTCGTCTGTACTGCGCTTTGTCTATTGAAGTTAACAGATTAAATTTGAAGAAAGCATGGAGTCGCTATTTTTTAGATATAGCACTTACTTTTGTAATTGCTTAGGATTTTATGTAACAATGGTGTTTCTTTGTTAACGTGATCTTCCTAAAATGTTTCTAGAAACATTTTGGGAAATTATGATATAACAAAGACATACTTTACAGTTATATTCTATTATTACGGTTCGTTAGTCAGAAAGGAGAAATTATATCAAGGAATTATATCTTCTAAAGAAAAATATTATAAAAATACATATAAAAATATACGTTTACTTTCGATAAATTGTTCATTAAGTTTATTGTTATAGCGTTTATCATTTATTTATAAATGTAGTTATCATCAACTGAGTACTGTTTGAAGCTGATGACATGAACAGTTGTAGTAAATGTTAGCTTTTGGCCCCTTTCTTTGTCTGTTACGAATGATGGCGCGTGATACGAGTACAAAAGCTCCCTGTTTATAGATGCTTGTCGAAAGTAAAGGATACTTAAAGACCCCCGCTTACCCCTCTAGAAATTTTTAAATGACGTAGATATTTGTGTTAGAATATTATACATAGTTTTTCAGTGTTTGGCATATTTTCTGTTTGCTTCAAATGAACGCAGCTGCTATTACTCTAGTTTTGTCACGTACAGGTGTCGTCGTGCCAACGATGTGAGGTTGTTGCCAATGCTGTTATATTCTCTTAACATTATGCTCAATATGATGGTGTTTTTATTCTCAAACGTCACATTAATTTCAACCATAGAATACTATAATACACAATAGAATGGCTGTCAAATATACTTTGTACGAGATTCGGCGTCGCCGAGAGGCACACATACAAGCAATTACGTCGTATTATCAGTTAATCACTACTACAAACCCGATTCGCTGTGTTGACAGCATTGACTTATATATTACTAGCGTAAGGACCGGGCCGACCGAACAACAAAAACGGACCAGTGCGTTGGCCTGTTTTTGTTGTTCGGTTCTAAAATTACAGTTTAGGGCCAACGCGAATCGGTCGACAGTGGCGCGCGCGCAGGACAGATTTGGCTGTCATAAATATGTCTAGTTGCGTGGTAAAAGTATGCAAAAATACGATACAAAGATTATAAAGGAACATGAGATATCGTGTCATTGGTTAATAACTTTATATTAATTTGTTACAATAAATTATTATATAAACGCATTTTAAAGTTTTATTTTACAGTGAAAACATAAGTGGATGAAGGTGATATGTCGCATTTTCAGGTTTTGATGTTTTTTTGCATAGATGAAGGTGGTATGTCGTTATAAAATGACTTTAGACCCTAAAACTATCGATTTAAGACGTATTTCAAAAATAGAAAGTTGATAAAGGTGTTATGTACAGTTTAGTTTGAAAATGGTACTGGATGAAAGAGGTATGAGCCCATATCACTACGTTCTTGATAAATAAAGTAAAAGTTTTGTTTTTTTGTCGTGGAAGAAAGTGACATGTACGAACATAACACTTTCTTCCACTCAGCGAACGATAGTCGAATGACACGACATCACTTCTCCGTGAATGTGTTATGTAACATACATAGCACCTTCATTCGTTCACGTCAGTCAATTGTTTTGATTTTCGTTCTGTCATTAAAATTATTACATTCTCGCGGGCTTTCTAACAGAGTGCGTATTGTAGAGTGTATTGTGTACAAAAATATTATTTATAATAGTGAATTAACGTTGGCAAAGTGGAAAAGTAATGGCAGGAGGCAAAGCAAGGGCAAAATTATTACTGGATACTGCTGTCGGTCACCATATAATAGCGGATCGCGAAAGCGTTGAACCTGGAAACGCACTTCTAAGATTTTTGGAGGTAGATCCAAGTTGTCAAAAACAAAGATCATTTATTGATCTGGTCGGATTCATGTGCCGAACAGAACAAAAACTTTAACATGATTGCATTGCATCAATACCTTATATTAAAAGGATATTTTAAAGTAATAGACCACAAATTCCCTGAGGTTGAATCTGATTTTTAAGATTCGGATTGTGATTTCGGTAGGATAGAAAAAAAACATAAACATAAACACTCACGCCTGTCACCCAGAGAGGTAGGCAGAGACTACAAACTACCATTTGGCACGATCCTGCATCCGGGCCCGTTTCCAATATATCGCCAATTTGGTCGATAAACTTTCGCCTAGGACGTCTCTTTCAGACTCTTCCGTTCACTTCTGCAACATAAATTTTCTTTGTCACTCCATCGTCATTCATTCTTTCCACATGACCAAACCACCGAAACATTCCTTTCTTAATCCTGGTCACAATATCATCTTGCAAACCACACTTTTCCCTTATCACACAATTTCTCACCTTGTCATTCAGGTTCAGCTCTAACATACTCCTTAACGACCGCATTTCTACTGCGTTTATTCTACTCTCGTGCTTCTTCTGCCACACCCAACTTTCACTACCATACGTTAAAGTAGGGACCAATACAGCATTGTGAATTGCCATACGTGGCTTTTTTGACATATTCTGACTTTTCACAATAGAGTGTAGAGCCCCATTTATTCTATTTCCTGCATTCACTCGTCGTTCTATATCCTTATTATATCTCCCATCTCTGCTAAACACGCATATCAAATATACAAACTCATCTACTTACTCGATCAACTGATAGAAACGATAGAAAAAGTCCTTAGGAAACACGATACAATTTTTGTTCTTGAACAGTACATGAATATTATTTGTAAAGCTTTCCGAAATAATAAAGTCATTGATATGAGCGCGCATTTCAGAAAAATTGGTGAGTTACAGGAAAAACTTAATTTTTTTAACAGAAAAAAAGATGTAAACAATGATAAAGTAAGTTTCAGGGATGGTATTAAATGGAAATGCGTAGATGAATATGGTTCCTACCTATATAAAGAAACATATGATGAAATGACACCCTTCAAAAAGTTGGACATTTTAAAAAGAAGATCACAGTTGCGCTATTCTGTGTACAAACGGAAAATATGGTACCGTATCAGTGGAAAAAAAAAGAAAATTTCTGAGACCAACTTAACTACGTAAAGCCAGAATATTGGTACTTCTATGAGTCGATTTTAATTGAAAAATCGTATTATTTTGATCTGTTTTTTTTTTATTGTCAAGACTGATCTTTGTTTTATTAGCTTACGTTTCTATTTATAAAGTTTTAAGGAATATTTAAGTAATGTTTACCTTTTTGTAATATATTAAGTACATAATGTTACTTAACACCTAATTTGAAATAGCTAAAATGCCAAAATGTTTTTAAAATGTTAGTGAAAGAAAGAGTTATGTTCGGTTTTTTTCGAAATTATATACCATAAAGTATTAAAAGTGTTTAATTGCTCACGTACCCTAATTTTTTAAGTTTGTTTACCCAACTTTGCATTATAGTTTAAATCAAAAACCAATTTGCTAACAACTTATCTCAAAAAACAATAGTGAAACTTCAATCTTCATTTACTCAAAACTGGTAGAATGCGAGTTATCACCTTCATCCACTCACGTCTTCAGTTAGTTTAGTTACGTTACCAAAAATAGGCCAGGGTTGGATTCAGACCCTCAAAAATATTGTACATGGAAAATAAAATTATATTTAAAAAAATTATATCACGTTTGACGTTTCATGTTTCTTTTTTACCATGTGGCGGGATTTTGGCGTCACGCGTCTAGTTTATCTATCCGTTTCATTTTTTGATGGTTTTTATTTTTGTCTAAAGAACTTAGTGTAAGTTAAATAATGAATATTGGTTCATAATATATTTTATATTCAATAAGGGTAAAACGAAAAGAGTACTAAAGAAACCATACTTGATTAATTGAATCTGAAAATCTGATTCATAAAGTATTTTGAAATTCTGTTTTCAAACTGATTGCCTCTGGAGCAAGCACAGAGTTTTTATCGTGGTAGCTCCTTATTATAGTTGTATCAAGGATGCAACATAAATGCATCGATCAAGCACCGATTGACTAGAAAGGGAGCTAATTCTAATTTTATTAAAACAAAAATGCGGTACTCGTGTACAATACAGAAATTCTAAATATCGTAGGGTTAATATGTATTAAAAAATAAAAGGACCCAATAATAATACAAGTCGACCTTTAGGTAAAATATGGTATAATCGCTTAGTATTATTACGATATTATATACTGCAAACTATGTTAGTTTGGACATTGCGAAGGCCTTCGATCGGGTTTGGCACAAAGCGCTTCTTTCGAAGCTCCCTTCCTATGGGCTTCCCGAGAAATTGTGCGATTGGATCACCAGTTTTCTTGCAGATCGGAGCATCAAGGTCGTTGTAGACGGTGCAAGCTCCGATTGCAAGCTTATTAATGCTGGTGTTCCACAGGGCTGCGTGCTATCGCCAACGCTGTTTCTTCTGCATATCAATGATATGTTGCAAACCCGTAGCATTCATTGCTATGCAGATGACAGCACTGGTGATGCTCTTTACACCGGCCGAGCCAATATTTCTCGGGAAAACGTCTCTGAGTGCCGGGACAAACTTGTGTCTGAAGTCGAGTCTCTGCTGGACAGAGTCTCGGATTGGGGGCGACTAAATCTAGTCCAGTTTAACCCCCAGAAGACACAAGTTTGCGCGTTAACCGCTAAAAAGAACCCCTTTGTCGTATCCCCTCAGTTTCAAGGCACTCCCCCTTGTTGCCTCAGCCAGTATCGGAATCCTCGGCGTCGACATATCGAGTGACGTGCAGTTTCGTGGTCACTTGGAAGGGAAGGCCAAATTGGCCTCTAAAAAGCTTGGCGTGCTCAGCAGAGCGGGACAGTATTTCATGCCGGCACACCGCCTGCAACTTTACAAGGCGCAGGTTCGGCCGCTCATGGAATACTGTTCCCATCTCTGGGCTGGGGCTCCCCAGTACCAGCTCCTTCCATTTGACCGCATCCAGCGCAGAGCGGCTAGAATCGTCGACGACCGAGTGCTTTCCGATCGGCTCGATTCACTGGCGCTGCGAAGAGATGTTGCATCTCTTTGCGTATTTTATCGCATCTATCACGGGGAGTGCTCTGAGGAATTGTTCGGATTAATCCCAGCCGCCAAATTTCGTGAACGCACTACACGGCAAACGTCCCGATACCATCCACACCATCTGGATGCTTGGCGGTCCACCACTGTACGTTTCAAAAGGAGTTTTCTTCCGCGTACAACCTCTCTGTGGAATAATTTACCACCGGTGATTTTTCCGGACCGATACGACCTGGGGACCTTCAAGAAAAGAGCTTACTCCTTTCTAAAGAGCCGGCAACGCACCTGCAATTCCCCTGGTGTTGCGGTTGATCATGGGCGGCGGTAGTCACTTAACATCAGGTGAGCCACATGCTCGTTTGCCCCCTCTTCTATAAAAAAAAATGAAATAATGGTACAATTAGGATAATTATACTACGAAATCCGACCCTGGTTCCGACGTTTGTATTATGACAGATGCGCTACTTTTTCTTGTATGAAAAAGTTATGAGTAAAATATTTAGATAGAGGGCCTATCTTTCTTTTTGAAATCATTGGTTGACAGACGGATTTTAATACATATTTATTTGTAAATAGCGTGCAATTTGGCATTTTCTAAATAATTTGCATGCGAAATTTGGAAACGATTGTAACGTCAAAACACGTCTCGTGTTGCATTTATATGTGTGAATTGACGTGTTAGTGGCATTTTAGTGGCTACATGGGCTCCGGCCGCTCCCCCGTTCTATTATGTATGTATTATAGTATTCCATGATTTCAAAATACCTACTATTGTTTTGTTTTGGTATAAAAATTCTAGAACACATGCGTTAAATTTTTTTTTAATTTTTGATTCTTTATTTTGTTTAGTCATTGAAAATAATCAAGAAACAACTTTGTTATTCTCTGAACTAATTTATCTAGTAAACTTCTTTTGATAAGAATCGTTTCTAATTCTATTACGTGAGTTGACTGACAGGGAAGTGTGCTCAATGGAATAGCCATCGGAAGTTCGTATCGCGCTTGTTATCTTTAATTAAACGCGGAAAAGTGGTCGTGGTAGATGTAGGCGCGCCGTATTCGACACATCAAACGCGTGTTGTGCAGGAAAACGAACCAAGGGAGGCAAATAAAATGTACTAAAATTATGTGAAAAATTAAAATTTAAAAAATGTAATTTAATGAATTAGTTTTTTATAATATCGCTGTGCAGTGGATTATACGAATACCCATATCATCCGATGGGTGTCGTGAGAAGCGACGGAGAGAAACCAAAACAGGATATGGACAACAGCAATTTCCTATTAGCAACCGAAAATAATAAAAAAACTGAGGTGTTTAATCTGCCTCCTAAGTATGACAACTATGGCAAAATCTCCCTGTGAGGCAATATAAGGGGGAGTCTATTTTCAGCAGTGGACTTTGGAAGGCTGTAATAGATAGATAAACAGAATTTTATAATGACACTGGCTGCTACCTGCGGCTTCGCCCGCATGTTCACTGGGAAAAGAACTATCCATTGCTTTTTGAATTTAAAGAAAACTGAGTTTTATAGATTTGTCAGAGATGCAGCCATTAAAAGTAAACTGAGCAAAATTGATTCGTCAGCCTATTTAAATGTTTTGAAACGCAGCGTATAGAAAAGCATGAAAATAGCCTGTTTATTCCAAATGGAAGTGGGATATTTTTTTAATTAAAGGAAACTGAGCTAAATTAATTCGTCAGAGATGCAGTTTTCTGAATTGAAAGGAAACTGAGCCAAATAAAATATCTCTCAGAGATGCAGCCTTTTTAGTTGAAAGGAAACTGAGCTTAATAGGTCCGTCAGAGATGCAGCATTTGGAATTGAAAAGAATCTGAGCTAAATAGGAAATTTTGAATTGAAAGGGAAGATCTATGGGAATTCTGATTAATTGATTGTGGGAATTTTGGAAAAAAAAACTAACTGAACACTATTTTAAGACGCTACTGTACACAATGTTATAGGTTTTCCCATTAGGGGAAAGAATGTGGAGATTCTGGGCATTTGACACACGCGAACATGCTGCATACAGCTGAACATGAGAGAAGCACGGTTTTTCTAAGTTGACCCCCGCTACCTGTAACGTTTGTCCTTGCGCTTTATTAATTGTCATTGCAAAACTGAGCTTAATAGGGAACTGCAACCTTTTGAATTAAAAAGGAAGATCTGTGGGAATTATAGGGATCCGTGGTATAATAACATTTTCACCTTTTCCTACGCCTGTCAAAATTGTAGCACCGATTATGTTCCGTCCAAGATGTGTCACACGCAGCCTTGTCCCGTTACATAATCGAGGAGCATCTAAATTTCGCATTAGCATGACTGGGACGCCTAATTTTAATTGAAGCTTATGTGAGGGCACACCTAACAACTCTAGAGAATTTAGAAACTCTGCGGGATATGAAGTGCTCTGTTCTGTGTGCATAACTGTGTCTACTGACAAATACTCTGTTATTTCTCCTGCTATAATATATCTGAATTTATTTTGTTAACGCTCTCATTTTTGGTGCAAAATCGCCCTTTCACATAACCATTTACCTTCATGCATGTTGTTCGTTAAATCGGAATAAATACTCGCAATTAATTCGGAATGACTCTGTACTAAATTACAAAAATCTGTCGTCAATTTAACGCAGCCCTCAGCATCCGTTTCCAACCACCCATCGCCAATTTTTAATAGTGTGTCAGCATAGTTTCCAGCATTGATAACATTATACAAATGCACTCTCATATTCGTAGTTAAACTGAATTTTGTCACCTTGTTCCATAAAATAGACGACTTGAGGCATGTTTTAATTTCATCTGCAGGTGTGCCCTTTTAAATAACAGTTAAAGTTTGGCGAAAGTCACCAGCCAGTAAAACCACCATTCCTCCCATTACATCGGTATTGCTGCGCAAATCCTGGAGCGTTCGATTTAGTGCTTCTACAGCTTTTTTATGCGACATTGTACTTTCGTCCCACACTAAAAGTTTGCATTATCGTAGCATTATACCTCGTGCTCTATTTTTGCTAAAGTTGCAGATCGGCGATTCTTCCTGGGCTAGATTTAGAAGGAGTTTTAAAACAGAATGTGCAGTGCGGCCCCCGCTTAGCAGCGAGGAGGCTATACCGGAGGAAACTACGGCCACAGCAATGTTTTTATCTTTTCGTACTTGCGCTAATAATAAATTTACTGAAAATGTCTTCCCAGTTCCTCCAGGGGCATCTAAAAAGAAAAGTGCATTTCCAGATTCAATTTGTCCTAATACTTTGTCAAAAACTCGTTTTTGTTCGGGAAGCAAGCGGGGTACAAATTCGGCTACTTGCTGCTGCAAAGCTGGTATATCGTAGTTTGTTTCACGTATAATTTCATCACTTAGTTCATTTTCGGTTGTTCGCTGAGGGCTTATCATTCCAAAGTCGCTTAATTTTTTGCCTACCATTGCCATTACTTTATCTTAAATTTTTCCAAGTGCTTGATTATAAATGTGTTCATTGTATGTCTTGTTCGCGTGTATCTGCCGTAAACTTCGCAAATTATCTTCCGCCATGTACTCTTTATATTTGTCCCACAATTCATGTGCATTCATGTGCATCATAGCACTGCACAGCTTCCTCCATGGTTTCATCCCAGTGATTATCGTTTTCTAAAAGATGCAAAGCTTCACATGCTTCTTTATAAGTTGCGCATTCCTGACCGTTGACAGTTTTAAGGTCTTTATATCCTGTAGGACCCCGAACATGGTGCAGCAGCAATCGTAAACAGAAACATTCAAAATTAGTTACATGGACGGTATACACACGACCAAGGGCATCTGATGACTTTACACCGGGCCAATTTGCAACAGGCGCGCCTTGAATATGGCGTTTCCACTCCTTCCTAGATGTGTTCCAAGTATAATAGCAGGGGATTTCAGAACATAACAACGTTTTTGCAAAGGGGTCGGTTTGACAAAGTTGAAAGAAGGCTGTTAGTGTAGTTTTTGGCGGTGATGCAATTCTTTCTTGGAAATTTCTTTCGGTGAAAATACACGCTCTCCATTTTCTAAGTGCACAGCAAGATGAGTAACTGTTGGGTGCCTTTCGTGTAAAGGGAAGCCAAGGAGACGCCACGCTGCCTCGTTACTGCTGGCATAACGCCCTGCTTGAAAGGTCTGTACTTCATTAACGGGATTTGCCTCACCTTCACTCCTGAGATTAAATATTGCTTGGTCGCTTCCTTTATTTATGTACTTACAGATATACTTGATTGCGCGGACAGAGCTACATGCTTCTACATTAATGTGGGTATTAAAAATTTTACATAGAATGGGCTAATACGTGACAATCCAGCTGGTATCTAAGGTTTCGAACGCACCAGAGCGAGATTTAATTGTAACTTTCCTGCCACCATCTTCGGGAGCTCTGCGTCTGTATAAAGGGTAGCCATTGTCATTGTGCACTGTTTCTTTTAATAGCTGTTTAGGGAACTTCTTTGTACATTTTCCTTCTTTCATACATGGCGATATTGAATTTCGTGCTCCACATGGACCGTGAATCGTATTTCGGACGATGGTATCATACAATTCTTTATCTTGCTCAGGATCCGGAATCTCGGCGATTATTATGTCGTCTATTTGGCTGGGCCGCAACTTCTCTTTAAGCCATATTAGAATGTGGGCATGCGGTAATCCTCTTTTTTTGCCATTCAATTGAATACATGAAGCACTGCACCTCCGAAAATTTTCACTTTGTTAATTACATACATTAATTTTTGGACTTTTAATCTAAATACTCTAGCAACTAAATCGTGTCTGTCAGTACTTTTTTGGCCCGGCATTAGCTCCCCGGTTATTTCTTTCCATGTGGGATTGCAAGTAAAAGTAACAAAAAGATCATGTCTTTCGTAAGTTCGTACATAGGCGAATGCGTCTTGTGTGTACTCATGTAGGTAGCGGGGACTGTTAACGGATGATGAGGTCAGAATTACCATTTTACCTAAATCTCTGGGGCATCTTACATTGGCGTCGCTAGAAACTGCATTTTTTAAATGTATATAATTCTCAACGCGCAGCTTTTTTTGATTTCAAGGTATATAACGGAGACGTTCACTTTCTACCTTCACATACATGTCTACCAAAAATTTATGAAATAATTGTCTACATCGGGCTAAGAGGTTAAAATCATTTTCTCGCAACATCATATGATACGCATAAAAATCCATACATGATACTTTGTACGGAGTAGGCTCCTTTGTGACCGGGTTAATGAGTGGAATTTGAAAATGATAACCCTCTTGTCCTTTGCAACAAATCAATGGGTATTGCAGAGCGTCATAAAACTTGTGTGTATCGGCTACCCGTTGCAACGTATCATCACGTGCTCGCAAGACAATGTCTCGTGAAGAAAATTGATCACCACTAATTACGGCTGCTATTTCGTTTATCAAAGGTGCATTGTAGCGCCTTTCATGCTCTTCTCGAGGGGTCCGATCTGCGTGAATGACGACTTTATAATTCTCTTCAGGTAGGTTTTCTAAAGCGGTTTTAAATGTTTTGACTAAAATGTTACGTTCATGCAAGAATCTTTGAATTTTGAACACTGTGTCTCTCTCAACTCCCTGGATAAATTGGCAGCGACGGTCTACCTCAATTTCTTCGTCACCCATAAAATATACTTGTATAAATTTATGCCGTTCGTTTTAAGCTGGAAAAGTGAACCTATTCTATGATAAATTTGCCCTTGTACTGTAAATGTAGGCGAAAATCCCGGCATTATTAATTCCCGGTCAACTCCGAAGGACGTCATTTGAAAGCATGAGTTATATTTCCGGATCCTGTTTAAAAAGCATCATATAAAAAGAGAGTTTTCAAAGGTTCTTATGGCTCCATTGGAACAGCACATGCCTGCGGTCTCATCTTTCCATTTTAAAGCGCTACAAAATCGCCACGCCTTGTCCATCAGTCCGATAACAACTAACCTGTGATTTTATAATCAATCAACGGATCATAATTGAATGCTGCGTCATTAAAAACCGACCACTTGTTTCTTTGAAAATTTTGTCGACGTTCAGCTTGGAGCTGTGCATTTGCAACCCTTCGCGCCTGTGTCTGTTCTGGTGTTTCAGATGCCCTTATAGTAGATTGACGTTTAGCTTGCTCAATGAGTCTGTGTTGTTTCATCAGGTGTTTCCGCGGCTCTGGCGGCCTGACGTTCCGCTTGTTCGAATAGCCTTTACTGACTTTGAGCAGGTGTTTCAGTAGCTCTTAAAATAGATTGACGCTCTGCCTGTTCAAGACGCCTTTGCTGACTTTGATCAGGTGTTTCAGTAGCTCTTAAAGTAGCATGACGCTCTGCCTGTTCAAGACGCCTTTGCTGACTTTGAGCAGGTGTTTCAGTAGCTCTTAAATTAGCTTGACGCTCTGCCTGTTCAAGACGCCTTAGCTGACGTTGAGAAGATGTTTCAGAAGCTCTTAAAGTAGTTTGACGCTCTGCCTGTTCAAGACGCCTTTCCTGACTTTGAGAAGGTGTTTCGGAAGCTCTTAAAGCAGCCTGACGCTCTGTCTGTTCAAGACGCCTTTGCTGACGTTGAGAAGGTGTCTCAGATGCTCTAAAAGCAGCCTGACGCTCTGCTTGTTCTTGCCTTCTCAGTTCTGCATCTTCTAAAGATTCTAGCGATCGAGCTAACCTTTTCGCTTGTCTTTGAGAAGATACTCTTGATAGGCTGGACTTACGTTTGCGAGGCATTATGAAGTAACAAAAAACCTATTTATAAAAAAACGTTAAAATACCTAAAAGGAATTAAATTTCCTTTTAAATTTTTTTTAAAGCAAATCCAAAATATCTAAAAGGAATAAATATTTCTTTTAATTTTTTTTAAATCAAAACAACAAAAACAATTCAAGACACAACACGAATCCGAAAACGATAGCCAAGAAAAATCGAATCAACTTAAACCAAATCACAAAACAAATCACAGAAAACCGAAATTGAAAGCAGTAGTCAATATAAATATAACCAACGAAAAAAGAAGTAAGTGTATAGGTACCTTATACACTATCTATACTATTAATATTCCTTTGAAATATTGTTAAACAACCTAAAACAACGAAAACCAATTCACGATTCTAAATAAACAAAATCCAAAATCAAAGCCAGAGTCTAAATATGTATAAAGGAATACCAACCAAATCAACAAAACCCATCCAAGAAAATACACAAATCCGAAAATGAAAGCCAATATAAATCCATTCAACCAAACAACCGAAATCGAAAGCAGGTAGTCGAATAAGCTACGAAATAGAAACAATTTAAGCGTATAGGTACAGGTAGGTACAGTGGTTGCGGGCCCCTCGTATGCAAGTTCACTTCACATTTCAATGTTTATGTTTGTTTTTGTTGTGTTTGTTAAAAATGTATGCTTTTTCAAAGATTTTCAGTGAAAATGGGAGGATAATAGTGTTCATTGTGATGAATATAAATGTGTTGAGGTGCTAATCGGCGAGGAAATGGTAAAAATCTTTAAAAATGAAATTTAATATTCAATAAACATTTCTTCATACTTTAAATAAGTATAATACTTTAAATAAAATAGGTACAGGACTCTTTAGTATTAAAGTTTAATTAAGTTAGGCGTATTTAAAAGCTTAATAACTCAATATTTATATTAACATACGAAATAAAAATATCAATTTGAACAGTAGCATAAAGTATGAGACCTAGGTTTAATTTTAGAGGAAATAATTGTTGCAATCTTTTTTTAACGTGAAGCCCAAATTTTAATTAAATAAATCAAAAGAATACAGAAGAATGTATTGAGGTTTTTAAAGAATAGTACTCCCTTTAGTTATTTCCAGTTAGGTTTCTCTGTCTACTTTTCAGTATATAAAATTTTAATGGCGCCATCTACTTAATTCTATAGGTAAAGTCATTTTATCGAACGAAAATTGGTTGATTCTCACGATGGTTACCTAAAGATTACGCTAGATGGCACAAATACGTTATCGGCTAATTTATAGTGATATATGAGTTTAAAAATATCATTTGTACGGTTTATTATGAATTGAAAATGAGTAATTATAATTATAATAAATAGTCATTATTTTATGGTAAAAAATTATCTTCTCATTATAACTATCTAATTCCTGTCGTAATCTGTTCTTTTATGCATATAACTTAAACAAAATATAATTTCGAGGTTTCACATCTGCCAGGCGTCCCTTTGTTAAATTTGTACATAGTTTGTTTGTACTTTGTTCATGTATTGTATTGTTTGTAAATATCTCAAGCAAACTCAAACGGCTCTTTTCAAAACCACCGAAGGTGTGCAATTGCATATTATGTCATACAATCTATCTAGCGGTAGTGTGCTTTCTGTGAGCTTTGTTAAACACGTCCTTGTCAGCACTGAATATGAAACTAAAGAGTGGAGACAGCTCAAGATTGGTGTATTTTTATTAAACTGCTAAAAACAACAAAACCATATCTTGGGCTTGCCCTAGTTTGGAGCCCTAGCTTCGCCACTGTTTGATCCATACTTATAACCCTTGCGGGGTAGGCAGAGCATCAACGGATTACTTAATATCGTCTGCGAGGTTATCGCCTATTCTGTGAATTACAATGCACCAAAACGTTTGAAGAAAATCAGCTGGTGAATTTTATGCTTTTTATCACTCTCTTCCCGGTCCTGCGTGGAAAAATACAGATCCATACATTTTTTATCTTAATTTTGGTAAAAAGACATAATAATCCAGATATTCTGACCTTCTGTGTTCGTCCATCGTACCGTCGTCCGTCTTGTGGTATCACGGTGGCGCTACCTAGCTGAATTTAATTTTCCCACGGGAATGAGATGTTTTTCCGCGGAAAAAAGTAGCATATGTCACTCTACAGCCACCGAACTATCCCCATACAAAAAATCATGCCATGCCGACGCTCTGTTGCGACGTGAAAGAAGTACAAACTTGTGCAACATATTCGATTTTCCCACGGGAATGAGATGTTTTTCCGCGGAAAAGAGTAGCCTATGTCACTCTACAGCCACTAAACTATCCCCATACCAAAATTCATGTCATGCCGACGCTCTGTTGCGACGTGAAAGAAGGACAAACTTTTGCAACATATTCTATTTTCCCACGGGAATGAGATGTTTTTCCGCGGAAAAAAGTAACCTATGTCACTCTACAGCCACCGAACTATCCCCATACAAAAAATCATACCATGCCGCCGCTCTGTTGCGACGTGAAAGAAGGACAAACTTTTGCAACATTTTCTATTTTCCCACGGGAATGAGGCTGTAGAGTGACATAGGCTACTTTTTCCGCGGAAAAACATCTCATTCTTGTGGGAAAATAGAATACTTCCCACGGGAACGGGAATGAGATGTTTTTCCGCGGAAAAAAGTAGCCTATGTCACTCTACAGCCACCGAACTATCCCCATATCAAAAATCATGCCATGCCGACGCTCTGTTGCGACGTGAAAGAAGGACAAACAAACAAACAAACACACTTTAGCATTTATAATATTAAGTATGGAAGTATGGATAATATTATGTCGATGAATGCAAGTGGCTCAGGATTGTGTTTTGTGACATTCCCTAGGGGAGTTTGCTGCTATAGCTTAGTCTAATGTGATGGGTTGTAAACTGTAATGATGATGAAGATGATAGTAACACACGAACTTACTGTCCACCTGATGGTAACTATAATTACTGGAGCACATGAACTCTTATACCCAACTGAAAACCAGAAATGCTAGAGGTGCGTGTCATCACAGTCTAAGATTCTTATAAATTTAGTATATTGCTTCTCAAAAAGCTCATAACATCTAAAAATAACATTAATATTATAGTGTAGTTAATAACTAATAAATAAGTAGAGGCACGCTGCAGCTATATTATGATTGTAGCACGAATGGGTCGGCTTGACGACGCACGAACGAATAGGACCACGCTCTCACAAAATACCAACGTAAAATATGTAGCAACTTAACGCTGCTGTTTCGTATGGTGAGTGTGGAGAACCGGATACCCTTTTTTACTGGAAACGAGGCATTCCATCATAGTCCTCAGGGGTGACAACGCATCTGCATTTTCATTCTTAGACGCGAATAAAATATCGATGTCTATGGGCCGGGTACTTCAGAGGCTACAATAATTCAAAATCAACTGAACGTCAAATGTGTTTCGATAGTTTTGAGCGCAGCACGGCGAGACGCGAGAAGTGTCACTGGGTTATAAAAGTTCTGTTGCATGATTGCTATTTATGTTTTTAAAAATGAGAAAAAGTATATTGAACTTTTTTATCATTTTCAAAGGTCTACAATATAATACTCTTATATATACATGAAAAGGTATAGACCCATATGTAATCAATGCATGTTCTACTATAAAAGACATGTGCATTTATTATGTTATCCACATGTATTATTATTAGTATCAGTAAAAAAGACGATAGTGTAAAAGCAAAGAGCTATGTGTGTGTAGGCTTCTCTACGGCGTGTACTCTGTAATGTAGAACGTGCGTGCACGACGGAGTGCAGTTTAATTGCGCGCCTTTTGCTCGCCTACCCTTTCTAATAAAGTTATAAACTTTGGAGCGCGTCAGATTGGCGCATTTTCTGCGCTCTGAAGACTATGTGTGTAAACCGCTTTCATGCCTGTTGAAAATGTAGTAAAAAGGCTTAAGAGGAAGAGAGAGAGAGAGAGAGAGAGAGAGAGAAGGAGAATGCTCTAGTTATTTTGAGGGGAGAATAATAGACCATTTGACATTTTGCAGACGAAGTCATAAAATGCGGAAGTATTATATAAGGTTTTCCGTAAACCGTAATATTAAATTTTATCACATGTAAAAGCTATCTAATATGATAAACACGAAAAGAGACGAATGGATTGATATAGACGCGTCTTTGGAAGTAATCCAATGATTATATTACTAGATAAAATTATTTTCCTATATGCAATGTATCCTACAGCATGTTCCTTCCATACATTTTTTTATTATTACTTGCAGCTTCGAATCCGCCATTCGATTACTGTCGTGAACCACTCCTAATACAAGTATTTTAAGTTTACCAGAAGTGGTTAACGAGAGTATTAGTAATACTAAATGGCATTGTTGGTGTTTTCATTCTTTTTTTGAAAGAAAATTTTTCTTGCGATTGTTTTTAGCATTTTTAAAGCAAATAATTATATTGAAAATACTGTTAGTCTTGTCTATGATAAACATAAATTAAATTACTAGGAAGTTAACTCGTAGCCTTATTCTATTTTAAACTATAAGTTATTTAGATATATTATAATATGTTAAATATTAGAAAAGAGACTGTTAACTGCGGAGGCATTAAACCTTGATCTTCGAAGTCGATATTGCACCCCATGGACTCCAGTAGCTACCTGTCGGATGGACTGTAAATTCGTTTTTCATTAAAATTTTAATAAAAAAAATTACAAATACTGGTGTGTAGGTGAGGTATCTAAATAAAACAAATAAACAACGTTATCTCTCATGCTTGTCACCCAGAGTTTGAGGCAAAGATTACTTGTATGGTTCTTAAACGCCGCCCTTCGCTTATTTCACTTATATGTAAAACTATTATAAAAGAATAATATTTTTATCCGCTTTATTGAATCTCTGCGACAACCTATTCGTTACTTCGACCCCATAGAATTCAGAATCCAATCTAATAACAAATAGATGCTTATTTTTAGCCGATTTCAAAAAACGAGGAGGTCAAAAATTCGTTTGTCTGTTCTTGTATGTATGTGACGCGATATCTTCGTCAATTGTGAACCGATTCAGATGACTTTATTTAAATATAAGTGGCCAGTCTCCACAGAGACTAATTAACGTGCAGGACAGGATTATAGTGTTCAAGTGTATGCGCAAGTACAAGGGGAGAGGTAATGCGCAGGATCAACGGCTTTTAAGTGTCTTATAAAGCATGGAGCGAAACAGCGCCAACTTCCTGACGTCGGGCTTATAACGAGAATTTCTTAACAGAAAACTCGAAAACTGATTTTTGTCCCGTCCGGGGATTCGAGCCTAGGACCAAATTCTCACTAGAGCTTACCTGGTCAATTTTTATTGGGGGTGCTTCCATATAAATATGGAGAGAGGAGATATGAAATATGGCAAAAATAGGAGATGATGTTTTTAATAGAACTGTTTATACGTCTTTGTCAATGTGATATTCCTTTGACCACTGAAAAGGTTAAAAATTAAGTTTTTTACAAAGAAAAATTCGACTTTTAACAACAAAATAAAAATTACATTCTGAAACGGGGCTTTGGTTCTTCTGTATTATGTAAGACATGACGCACCGGCTTCAGAATGTGAAATTATTTTGTTGCTTTTATTTGTATGAATTCATTCTTTTTTTATTACAAGCAATTTTTTGTACGAAGTATCAAAGTTAGAAACATGAACAGTTAGGTGAATTAAAAAGCAGATTGTAGTGAAGTAACACTGGAATCTTTGTGTATTATTTGATATTGGTAGACAGTGGTTAAATCATAGCTGTGTTCGTTCTATATTGCATTGCTTACCTGATCAACAAGCTTCTACGTATAGACTAACGTCAGTTTCAGTGGTCAAAAGCACAGATGTTTACTTAATTATCCGTCTGGTTGAATCGTGTATACATTGCTCGACAGGGCAACGGGCAAGCGTTTGTTTGTCATGCATATTTTGATCTATCTAAATTGCCAAATAATACTGTGTTAAAATATCTAAGTAAAATAATGTGAATGGTAAAATGTATTTATTTAGTTGTTTGCTCATTCATCGCGCTTGAACAACTACAAGGGTTCTAACGATATTTGACACAGAAGTCTATTACATATTCGACTACGAGGTAAAATATGGCATGGAATACTTTTTATAACAATTAGTAAAGTATAATTTATTCTCAACGAAGCGGATGGATGACAGCTAGTCTAAAGTATATCTAAAATAACATTTATTTCATCATAATTGTTAATGTGCCTTTTTTATTTAATATAGGACTTTTTGAAACAAAAACAAATAGGAATTTTAGGTGTCTAGGCTAATGTGTTTACCATCTGGGATTCTAACACCACGTATCATCAGGTGCGATGTACATACATGCAACATACCGTTTAATAGGACGGTATGATTCCTATGGTAGCGCATCAACACCCGCTATCAGGTGGCATCGTATTTATAGTAAGCGCTAACTTGTTACGAGCTTAGGGTTCGTGACAATAAAAATTGCCGATTGAATTATCAAAATTGACACTTTAATTACCGACAGCAATTAAAACTTAAAACACACTAATAATTACTCACACTTAACACTTTAGTTCACTTTATTTCGTTCCGAAGTCTTCGCTCGAATCGCCGATTCAATTCGCACTCCTTACCGACTTTATATTGGACCTTTTCCACCGAAAACATTTAGAATGTCCGAAAAGAATGTCGAAAGTTCTAGCGAAGAATCCTCCAGAAAGCCTTCGCCACTCGACACTAGATGGCGCTAGTGGGAAAGTTCTAGAAAGATCTTGACGCTCCTATTTCTGCTTCTTGATAGTAGATGGCGCTAGTAATCACCCGCCATATATTGGGCATTATTTATGGCGCGCAACATTATAATTAAAAAATACGTGTTCTTCAGAACTACAGCTAAATAATGAATAGTCGATTAGAGTATAAAGTAGGAAGTTCAATTCACATTATCTGTTTATCGTGTTATAGTTGAGTAGCATTTCCTCGTAACATCGCTTGCATGTTCGCCGCTCGGCCGTATATCAAGCGTGTTCCTATCGAACTGATAATCCCTAGTATAGCGCGCGAATCTCGACATTACTAGTATTTCTGGAGTGTGACAAGCAAATGCTTTAACAATGCTGCCTATTTCTATCTTTGTGTACAATTTTGGAGGATTAATAGGCTAAAGTGGCAATGGGTCGGCCATATACGAAAAATACATATATATCGAGGAATCAACAATAAATAGAGAAGAAAAATTCTCCATCAACAACTATGAAACATGCATGTCGATAGTTGCAGATGGCCCAGGACTTAGCTTTATCATGCATATTTCATCTAGTGGGTAACTGCCCTACACTTAGTAGCCTTCGGGAACAAGGCTGTCTCTCGAGAAACTTTCTTTGCAATTGGTTGTAGATTCTTCAAACTATATGGCCAGCCCGTTACCAATTCAGCTTACTGTAATATAATATATTATACTAAGCTGAATGAAGCTGAATTAAATGAAATGCAATAATATATAAAAGAGTTACTTATCGTGAAATTATACAAAACGATATTTACTTTTAATTTGGCAACACTTTCCTACGTACGTATGTCCATGGACCGTTGGTTACGTGCTTTGTGCATGTTTCATTGGGAATTTAAGCCCGTTTAATGCATTTTGGCATTAAACTATCGTAATTTAGGCGAATGCAGACTTGTTGCGATTGGATTTCAACCATAAATGTATATTAGGAACACATAAGGCTTTATAATTGATGCACTGCGTTGTAGTGTTTGTATTGGTTAATTTATACAGATCAATAATCTGATACCTGTCAATCGATTACTGACGATTGTTGATGCCAGGCTGCTTATCGTTGCGATCATTGCGATTTTATACGTGGTAGAGCTATGCTGCAGTTATATTAGTAGTATAGTTGTACCGGGGAAGGACCACGCTCTCACAGAATACCAGCGTAAAATAGTAGCGTAATGCTGCTGTGTTTCGTATGGTGAGTTTAGAGAACCGGAGACCTTTTTTACTGGAAAAAGAGGCAATCAATCTTCGTCCTCACGGATGGCAACGCGTCTGCATTTGAATCGTAATCGAGGATGGATGTACATGTCCATGGGCCACAGCAACCACTTACCATCATGTGGACTATGTGCTCGTTTGTCACCCTGTCCTATAAAAAAAAAAGATCAGGTATATTTTTGTTTTTTAAGCGGTTAAATTGGTGTAAGAAGGGATTCTGTAAAACTCTCAATGTAAGAAAATCGATACAACAGCACAGGCCCGTGCTCAGCTGTGCTGTTTCAACTTTCGCGAGCTAGTGAAGAAAAAGAAGAATCTTTACAATCCGTTCAGTGCAGTGGATAAAATAACTATTTACAGGATGAATATTGCTTCAACAGCTTGGAATGGCGGTGTTTTTTTATGTTGTAAGTCGCTGAATTAATTGTACTGAGGAACGGAAGATTTCATCAAAAAGGTCACGCAGAACTATTACACTTAATTTATAATGTTTTACATGATAAATTTATGATTTTTTGTGTTTATTGAACGCTAAATAGTAAATAAATCTCATTTTACGTTTTTCAGCAGCCATAGTCACGGGTCACTATTGGAATTCTGAAATATTTTTATGTTACGAATAATTAACTTGAAACTATAATAAATTTTCTGACACGAGAAATCGGGACCATCATAAAACATTTGGAACCTGACATTGTATAAATCTTAACGGCACAATCTTTGTGCACACACATAATTTGTTCAGTCGGCGACCCTTGTGTGCGTAGGCTAATTGATTTCGGCTTGTCTCTCCTTGTCCGCAAAGAGTTTCGATAATGGCCCGATTGCCTCCCCTTTGAATAATTAACACCTAATTATAGGAGCGCCCGTCTTGCCACGACCAACTTCGTTTGTTCGGTTAACGTTGATCAAAAAAGTGAATTAAACATCGTTGGAGGAGATGGTGTTTTAATTAATGCTTATTTAGGAGAAATATTTGAGAGCTTCTGGCTTTTATATAACGCGAGCGACAGAGACGAAAACAATGTCATGGAAGCAAATAAACTTGTATAATCGATCTCAATTTATATAATAAACAGCCTACCAAATTTGGCAATTAAATCAATCTTTCCTGCAATGCGATAGTTCCATGTCGAGAAGTATCTTTTTGCAGCCTGATAAAGGAGCAGCAATTTTCACGTATTTATATCGGCGAGTTTACAGTGCTGAGAGAAGAGTTAATTTTTATAAGAGAACATTAAAGCACAACTTTCTACTTTAATTTTAGGTTTTGACTAGCTGACAAATACACGCTTTTTTATTCCAGCTCAAAATGTATAGCGAACGCGTCGCTACAACAGGCACGGCTTACACGCTTCGTAGAACGCTGTCTATTTAGACCTTGGGCTTAATTATAGGCAATAATACGGTGCGAACGATTAGCAAAATTGACTATTCATACGAAGAATGTCGGAGTGATAAATTGCTATTAAGTGACTTTTACTGTACCTATGAGAAGTCGTTTAATATGGATGCAAACTTTAAAAATTCGCCGCCAAATTTCATGAACGCACCGCGAAACTCCCGATACCATCCACACCATCTGGATGCTTGGCGGTCCACCACTGTTCGTTTCACTAGGAGTTTTCTTCCGCGTACGACGTCTCTGTAGAATAGTCTACCACCGGTGATTTTTCCGGACCGATACGACTTTAAGAAAAGAACTTACTCCGTTCTAAAAGGCCGGTAACGCACCTGCATTTCCCCTGGTATTGCAGTTGTTAATAGGCGGCGGTAGTCACTTACCATCAGGTGAGCCGTATGCTCGTTTCCCCCTCTCCTATAAAAAAATGGAAGAAATAGAATAATTCTCTGTTTTTATTCATTTTCGTTTTTAAAAACTGACATCGTGTCGCTGCTCCTGTGCTGTTACATATGTTAATGGGTGGTGGTGACCACTTACGATGACGCGAGCTTCACGCTCGTTTGCTTAAAAAACCCTCTTTCATTTAAAAAACAAAAAAAGAACGAAATAAGTCGTTTCTGTGATATACGAACAAAACAAGTACTTGTTATAAGGCTCATTTATCAATAATAAATCTTTAGTGTTTTTTTTCTTTTTAATGTAATCGGAACGTGAATTTGAATATCAAGAGTCTTAATTATTATTGGAGCATGGATTTCTTCCCCTCCTCATCTAATTTTTCTATCGCACACAAATTGCGGGCGGAATGAAAGGAGATTGTGGAGTTTCTGAAGGTGTAGTATTTATTTAAAAAAATCTTTTCAAATTATATATGGCAATTATTATATTTTAATCCTTAAATTAATATTGATTACTACTAGGTGCCGGGTAGCGCAGATGGTTAACGCTCGCTGTAAATATAACAGAACGCGGGTAACACGGGTTCAATCCCCGGCGGCACCAATGAAATTGTTAATTGAAATTTTAAGTGCTGATTTACCACGTGCTTGGCGGTAAAGGAAAACATCGTGAGGAAACCTGCATGTCTGAGAAATAAGAAAAAAAAAGTATTTCGAAGACATGTGAAGTTCCACAACATGCATTAGGACAGCGCGGCGGACACTTACTTGCCCTAAAAACCCTCTCAGAAATGAGGGGAGGCCTGTGCCCAGCAGTGGGACGTATACAGGCTGTAACTTTACTTAACTTTACATACTAGTAGGTGGTGGGGCTGCTTTACTGCATAGACTTGGAGTCATTCTGGCGCTGCCTTCACTACTGAGTTTCAGTCTTAGGACCAAAAAATAACAATTGAAAGTTGAAGGTAACCTTCTTTAACTGTGACGTCGGGACATCGAACAACTCAGTAACCCCGTGACCATAGGTGCTAGAAAGTGCCCGAAACGTCGGGAATAAAAAGAGTTAAAATTGAACACGATAAAATCCGTAAAATTAGTTTTATTCAACGTGTAAGTATGCTCTTAAATGTAACAAATCATTATAGAAAGTCAAAACTGTACTGTACTGTAAAGTTCTAAACCCAAAACTGTACTGAATCATGCTTCTCTAAGATCAGTAATTTGCTAAGGAGAAACCCAAAAAGGTAATCTTTAGTTTCAGCTAGTAATTAGGACTAAGTCGGCAACAAGTAGGCATAAGTGTTTTTATTACGGTAAAGGGTTTATGTTCTTCTCGAAGACAGTATAATCTTTTAGCACCGAAAACAGTATTGCGTGAATATATTTTTCCTGTGATGCCGATTAAATTATAATGGATATAATTTTGACAACATTTTTGAAACCGTATATTACATTAAACCAATTTTAATCGGTAATAAAATTATTAATGGTGTTCCTTATTATTACTTACTACTACTTATTCGACAAACATTTATAAATTGTTCGATTATCTGATAATAACCACAGATGAACAATAACTATTCCTATGGCAGTGCGCAACATATCTCAGTAGGTAGTTTGTTTTTCAATGGATACAGAACAATATATTAGAGATTTAACAATTAGCAGTCTGGCCGGATACCGGATATCGGATATTCGGCCAGTCTTATCGCCGGATAGCCGGATATCCTGCCGCCCGATATTCTGCTGCGCATTGGCGTTTGGTGCATCGCGAGAAGCGAAAAGTAAAGTCAGTGCAAACTGTTCGCGATCCTGACCCTTTTGGTGGGCAGGTATTGCTACACAATACCCAAATTTATCAATGTTCGCCAAAATCTATCTTTCAGCACCCTGCAGCAGTGTGTACAGCGAAAGACTTTTTTCTGAAGCTGGCCATATTTATGAAGACAGACGAAACCGCTTTTTACCTTTCTATGCAGAGAAATTAGTAATTTGCCCATAGCTACGTAGTACTATTATTTATTCTGTGCCTTAGCGCAGTAGGAGCACATGAGTAAAGGCATTCCGACGTACGAGAACTAATTTTGTAAGTTTTAAAATGTAGATTTTGTGATTACTGATTATATTTGTTAAGTGACATAAATGAAGTACTTAACTAAATTTGATTTTTTTTTTAAATCCGGTATCCGGCCGATAGCTGTTTGTTATCCGGTATTCGGCCGGATAGTTTTAGGATAATTTTAGGTCGGATAGGCAGAATACCGGATAGTTACCGGATATCCGTATCATACAATACTCTACAATATATTCTATATAAAATAACTATTATAGTATATTAAGAACTTCTACAAATTAACATCCTGTTAGAATACAGCTTTTTAATCACAATAATTAATTACAAAAACAGTTTAAAGGTTTTAAATTTACTTCAACATATTGCACTCAGCAGTGTGCCATTTAAAATAATAATATCGTAAAGCTGAGTTTTCATTTGTGTTCGTAGTTTATATAAATTTATTGTTGCCGCTTCCTCCACTACGCTAACCCGCGCTAGGCTCTGTAAGGTTACGGCGAAATACGGTGCTGATATTACAGAAACAATTTACCCGCGCACACAGAAATTGTTGCAATAGACGTAAACTTTTACGGTACCTATGAAGATGATAAAGCCGACTTTATTGTCGTTTTTACTCTCCAAGAGCGTTATCAAAATCATAATTCGTTTTACTAAGATAAATGCCTCATTTGGTTTTACGATTGTAGGGAATAGCTTAAATATGCGTAATATAGTCGCACGCCTAAAATTGATTCTTTCGTTGGTTATCTGTTGACTGTACAAGAAGGAAACACTGGTGGCATCACTTCTTTTCTGCCTAAAGGTCCATCCGGATACTTACTACTTTTGCCTATTTCTGTCGCAAAATAGCATTGACTCCACTACTGTATTTCTGTTTGAAGGTTTCTATATAACCAAATAGGCAGTATACTTGCAGGCTTTGAGGCATTCCATCTTAATCCTCAGACGTGACGACACATCTGTGGTCTTCTTCTTTTGAAGCTAGCTGCAGGAGTACGTGAACTGCAGTAGCCACTTACCATCTGGTTGACTGTAGGTTTGTCACTTCCATTAAAAAAAACTAACATTAAGAGGTGAGAGTAAGTCAGCTCAAATTCTAATTTCGCCCCCACTTCCCCCGCGCGTCGTATGCTATGTACCGACATGTTTGTAATCACTAATACTCTAAGTAGATAGGTCGTTAGATACTTATTTCATTATGTTTATCATATATATGCCTGTTTCTTAACGCCAACCCAGTCGCTTCTTATTTTTATAACGGTTATTTCCCATTTTAATTTTACGTCTTCCTGTTGCGTAATGTGTTTTCTGATCGTAAGCGACACAACTTCTCCCTTCAAAAGCCGGAGCAATACTAACGGAGCGACAGGAACCAAGCTTACGCGCCGATAGTTTAGGTAATTTCTTTTTACAGTGAAAATAATGATATTTTAAAAAAAGTAAATAACATAAGCACTGCTTTATGGCTAGTTCAGTTAGTATGCAAAGTTTCATGATCTTATTTAAAGTATTTTATGAATAACAGCGGTTTATTGTTCAGTTTGGAGGTAACTTTGGATTTTTTTTCCATCGAGAAAATTTTACGGAATCGTGTTTTCGTCTAACATAAACCTTAACATTAATCCTCAACTTTACCATATATTTATTTCAAAATTAATGCTGCAATACTTTCGGCATAACGGAGGATCTTGCTAAGCCATTTGAGGTTATATTTCCCCTTAATGTGATGTCTCTATAGGTTCAATGCAGGAAGAACTTTATCCATGTTAATTTATAAAATAACCGTTTTTTAACGTCGCAACAACATAATGGTCGAAAATGCGAGTAGATTAGTATACTAATTTTTAAAAATTAAATGGGCCTAGAAATGAGGAGATATATTGATATAATAAATTTTAAAAAAGTTTTTTGAAACAATCAAACAAACGTGCAGTCCAACTGACGTTATTAAGTAGAGGCTGTGCCCCATAGTTCGCTCTCAATTAAAAATCGAAATGCAGATGGGTTTTTACAACTGAGTACTGAGATGGAATACCTCATTTATTGTGAAAAGGGGTCTCCGGTTCTCGGCTATATGAAACATTATACTGCAATTGACAATACGGCTGCACAGTAACATAAAATTGCTTATTGTACACACAATACATACTGGTTATCACATTTGCATTAGCAAATACGAATGTGTCTTTCATAAAATTTTACATTAAAATATTGTATATTCTCAGTCACCCACCATTACATAATTGAAAATAAAAAGTTGTGGACCTAGTTTATTCCTCTCGTGACTTTTTTATTAGCTTTCGCGAGGCACTCGTAACTACGGTTTTTTCTATTTCATTTCCTAAGAGGAGCATACAAAGCTATTACAATGCAGTCATTTTGAAGTTATAGCGAGTTTTAGTTCGCCGACATTATGTGTGTTGAAAGTAAAATAAAAACTTTTTATATTACTTTCGACAAGTTCGAGTGGGAGTTTTGAGCGCATCATTCAACAAAACCATCGTATGGGAGGAGAAAAAAAATGATGAACTCAGACGTCTTACGTAAGCAAAATTACAAGCACAAGGGTAATACAGTCAGATAAGTGAAAAATAACCCAACGCAATCAGCAAACGGACGAACCGAGGCCGTACTTGAAAAGAAACAAATTAGATCCGTCTCAAGAACGACGCTTTGAACCGAGCCTGAAAAAAAGGACCCCGACCGCTAATGAAGGGTTAGGAGATGTAAGCAGCTCACGCAATACATACATAATGTAAGAACGTAAATATCTCTGAATGTTTAAAACCAAATGAATGTCACAAAATGGGAATAAAGCAAACAAAAGTATCAATTTATTCTAGAAATAATTTTAAGTTCGAAATGATCTTTCTCGATAGCAATAAAGCAGCTTCGTTTTAGGTATTTATCGAAAGTTAACGCGAGTATAGCACTAAACGAACCACATAAGAGATTTCACGTCTCGATTCGTCGAATGACGTTTCCTATACAAAATATTCGTACGGAAATCGATATCCTCGGTTATACGAAGTTAGAGGAGTACGAACTCCTTTTGTAGGGAGTCCTTTTATGGTAGCAATATTCAGGGAAAGGCACTGTTCACGAATGAATGGCTTAAATAAATTAGTGAGCAATTATTTTAGCTAACAGGATCTTTTCCACTTGTTCCAGTATCGGAGGAACTTAATTTTTTTTTATAGTATTAATGTTACGGCGGCATATATACGTTTGAAAACATCGAATTAATATCTCACAGAATCGGACGGAAAACTTTTTAAGACTTAAATGAAGGCGGGCTGTACAGGAAAGAAAAATAAAAGCTAACTATTAACAATACAATGCATTTTTGTGATCTTTTAGGGCTTATACGTACTAGCGATCCGCCTAAGCGGCTTGCGCGCCGTGTAACGCGGTTGAAACAGCGCCTCACCGCCAAGACGGCGTTATACAGTTGAACCAAGTCAAGCGATTGGGCAACTTTAATACGAAGAACTTAATTCCGTCTATTATAAACCATTATAAACAAAATGGCCACTGTCGAGGTAGCTTGTATTATCTGTTCGCAAGATAAATGTGAAAAGGAAAGTAAAAAAATGGATTTATCCTTTACTGGATGGGGCGTGCCAACTCGTCAAAGGCTCACCACTAACGCGAACTGAATCGCCTAGTGCGTTCAAGATGGAAGGCCAGCCACAAAACTGGCAACTTCTTCCTTCCTTCCTTCCGTTCAACAGCAGAGTTTAGAATTTTGTTATTAAGTGCCGTGCATTTTAGCGGCTATACGCGCGGTTAGCCGCTTAGTTAGCCGCCCGGGCGGTTAACGGCTACTGCGAATGGGCTCTTACAGTTTATACGTAACCTAAGATACTTCGTTTATATGTAACGTCGATAAAACGTAATTAAAAGATAATATATTTTAATCGGGTTTCTCGTAAACGGCTCTATCGATTTAGATGAAATCTTGTTTTTTTTTTCATAGAATAAGGGTGACAAACGAGCACACAGTCCACCTGGTGGTAAGTGGATACTGTGGCCCATAGACATTTACATTTATCTTCCATTCAACATCGAAATGCTGATGCCAAATATCCAGTAAAAAGGTCTTCGGTTCTTTACCCTCAGCATTCAAAATAGAACAGCATGGATCTGCTATTTCACGCTGGTATTCTGTGAAAGCATGATACTTTCCCGGTCGAAACGATCTGTTCATTCTACAATTTGATAAGGCTTTTCTTTTCAAGTTTATCAAGATAGGTTTCATAATTAAAAATATAATGAAAACAGTGAATTTAAGCGATCAATTTACTTTAAAATTGCTAATAGCTAATTATATTATTTTCCACTTATTCACTTTTTCATTTAACGCCTTTTTTATTAATCCCCAAAAAAGTATTTAAGTTCATTATACATTATTTCATTGCTGCTAAATTGATGTTACTGTTAAAGTGGTAAACATATTTACGGTAATGTAATGATTTTTTATCTGTAACTGAACTTGACATAGGAAAAATAGATCGGTCAGTAATAGGCTATATCAAACTTGTATAAGACCAATTTTCGGATTTATGTAGGAGAAGAGAGCGGCAATTTATATTTTGATGGAGTTGTACGGAGGTGCCCATTTGGCTCACAATCCGAGACCGTGGAAATATTAAATTATTACTGTAGAGTCGAAAGGCAACTGCCCCGGAGCGGCTGCACGGTATGCTGCTAAGCATTATTTATTTGACTTTAGAAATATGAAATAGTACTTTACAAATCGTTCAACCTTTCAATTTAAAATATTAAAATAATATTTATATAGGTAAATCTATAGGAAAAGTTGTTTATTACTTATTTTATGAAAAATTCTACATTTTATAATAGTAATTTTAAATTTTGCAGTTTTTATGTATATTTTAGATTTATCCCGATTAATTATTTGGACTTTTCCCATAATAAAATGGGTAACTCTAAGTATACTCAGGTTATCTATCAAGCTCCTTTCACGTTACATTGAATGTTACCTTGCATCGGTCTGTACCATAGATATAAGAAAGAAGTTTTATGTTTTTATGGTCTGTACGCTGCATTACATTTGCACACACTTATTACTCTCGAATCAATTACGTTACTCTGAAATAGTTTACCATATTCGTGCTTTAATAATCGTATATTTCGTTATTTTATAGTATAAAGACACTTGAAAGTCAATATAAATCACAGTCGGCCTGTAATCTATTCGTAAAGCGCCGCTGGGACGACATTAAATGGATACTGTAATCCAATCACCGGAATCAATGACCGTGACCGGCTTATCAGCACCGGATCACTTGCTCAATCTCCAGTGTCAACGAAAAACCGGGACTGACACGATTAATGAAACTTGATGAAGCGGACCCGTGACGATTGATTTGCAAATGTTTACATTTTTCTTAGAAAACTGATGGAGCAGTTATTATAATATTTTTAATTAATCGAATCGGGCGTTACTTTGCGGAAATCCATTATATTAAAGTTGGTAAAAATTGCATTGTTTACCTTGCTTGAAGAGCACCACGCCCTCCCTCAGTTTCGTGGACTATCTCGCCACCACTGATCTCAGCACTTTATCACTAAATAAAGTGCATTTTACAGCATTTTATTTCATTAAGCGAATGTATGCAGAGTAATTTATATCAACTTTTATATAATATTTCTTTATTTATTATAGACAAAATTATTTTATTCTTTATTATAGAGTACAAGTTACATTTATAGCATTAACAAAGATACAAGCTTTTAAAATGAAGCTGATTTGTGAATCAGCAGTAAAAATAAGTTGCAGGAAAATATTTCTGTAAGAAAGTGTATTTTGATCTTTGACGACATTTGAAGACGCCACTGTACTTAATCTATTTACCGCAGTCTTAAGTCTATAAGCTCACGGAGGTCTTTGTGTACTGTATGTTTCTTTCAACATGAAGGATGGGGTTGGTAGTTAACCTAGGTAGCTACCACTGAAGTCCGATGGACTCGCTGACAAACGATCTGTTTTGGTGTTTCAGTTTGTGCAGTGGGCAAAGAAAATTTAAAAGACAATTTAATGTTACTGAAACACCTTCACTTTATAAAATGATTCCGTACATTTATAAATAAAATAACAGATACGGCAGTTTATAATTTTTTTACATTTTCCCAAACTTTTAATTCCCTGTAAGATTACTTTTAAAACAAGTTTTTAAAAGTAGTTTTAAATCAAAAAAAATTATATATTCGTTGTATAGGTCAATATTAAATTATTAAAATTTATTATTCGAAATAGTATGATAAAAATTTTTGCATGTTTAGAATTCAATTTTATTTTAAAAATATGTACTTTAAGTTAGCTATATTTATGAAGATATACATTTCTTCATGGCAACAGCTACTTACCTCGCGGCATCCGCGACGAGCCAAGCGTAACTGAGTGCAGGAAAGGTTGTAAAGTGGGCTAAGCCAATCCCAAATGACGTTCCCGGCTACTAGACGGGGGCGAGAATGTTTCCTTCCATTTTCTCCGGATATTTCTAGTTGCATTGAATAGCAAATGTCGCATGTTGGTCTTGTATTAAGTTAAATTCTAACTTTTAGTATATTGACAGCTTGATAAATGTCAACCGAGAGAATTTAAAAGTCATCGTTATGGTACATTGATATCAAACCTTTTAACTAATATTATTTTATACGTTGGCCACGTGATGGCAATTAAGTAAATAGAGTCGAACAATTTATCTTTAGTTTATTGTAAGTGTTATTACTTAAGGAAAAACCTCACAGCCAAGACCCAAAAATGTCTGAATTAAGCAAGCAGATACGCAATCTAAAATAGGACTTAATTAAAATATCTCATAAACCAGTTATTATGTATGGCATATAACGCCAAGTGTAACAATTATACAAACTGAAAGTTGATGATGAAACTAATATGTTTATGTAAGCAGCAGAAAGGTTAAACAATGATGTTCACGATAATGATTTAAGCTAAATCAAAACTATCGGTTAATTAATAAGATAGTAAGAGACAAATAGGCACATAAATTCCCCTGATAGTCGTGGATACCGTGGTTCTCTCAGACTCAGATCAAAAAAGATAGTAAAACGCAGCGCTGTGTACATTTCAAGTCATGCAAAAATCTATCCGAAACCGTGTAACTTCAACATTCCAAAAAGCTGTGAATTGGCAAATAAATTGGTAGTAACAATAATCTTTATTATATATTAAATTTTATGTATATTTATCATTTTCATTTATCTATTTATACAGCCTAACTAGATGAAAAAACCATTTAAAAACCCTAAAATAATTTTAATGCATATTAGTGAGTGTTCTAATGCAATTATAATCTGACGTAAAATTTCTTGTTAACACATACCTTTATCAAATATAGTTAGTGAATAACTTTTATTGGTCGAATTTTCTAAAATTACTTGAAAAATTTGTTTGTTATAAGATAGTAAGGATTTTGCCCTAGAACTGGAAGCCCTACATCAGGAATTTCGTTTTTTTTTTCATCCATTTCAGTGCTTCGTACATTTATGAAAGCAAGGTTGGACTGCGCAAGCTAGTTGGAGGTGCAATATCTGTGCTTAAATTTGAAGTGAGATGACACTTATTTTAAAGAGATTAAAACTAGCTTTGACAGTTATTTATGTAAGTATCTATATATAAGGACTATAATGTGAGGGCACGCACTTTACATACATTAAAAGAATTTGCAGCCAACATGTAATTTGCACATGTATGCGTCCATTAGTGAACTTATACGGGCTCATTTACTCTATTAAATGCCTCGTTGGTCTAGTGGTTGTAGTAGCGCGACTGCTAATCATGAGGTCCTGGGTTCGAATCGTCGGGCCAAAAAATTAATTATTGAGTTTTTCTGTCAATAAATTCTCAGTAGTTGCCCGGAGTCAGGTAGTTGGCGGTGTCTCACCACCGTGTGTGGGAAAGCACGTAAAGCCGTTGGTCTTGCGCCTGATCTCTTTCCGGTCATGTCGGTTTACCGTCCCACCGGATTATGAGAGTGATGGAATAGAGAGTGCACCTGTGCTTGCGCATACACCTGGGCACTATAATCCTGTCCTGCGCCGATGGCTAGTCTCCGTTGAGGCAGGCCGCCGTGGCCGAAATTCGGTCTGGAGGACATTATTATTACGGACTCATAAAAAAGAAATAGGAAAGATGTATGAGTGAGTGTGTGTCACAAAGTTGATCATGGCTTCGGTATCACTTTAAATATACGCGGCGCTCCTTCTTTCTTTGTTAGTCTGAGCCTTCAGTTATAATCGATTAGGTATCAAAATACAGGGGCCTTGTCATTCCTAAATATTTAATTTGCATGAAACGAGGATATCCGCAGTGTGACCGACATAGCCCAAAGGATTAGTAAGCTGAAGTGGCAATGGGCCGGCCATATAGCTCGAAGAACCGACAACCGTTGGGGAAAAAAGGTTCTCGAGTGGCAGCCTCGTACCGGTAGGCGAAGTGTAGGGTGACCCCCCACTAGATGGAGTGACGGCCTGGTAAGATATGCAAGAAGTTGATGGATGCAGGTGGCTCAGGACCGTGCTTTGTGGCATACCTTGGGGGAGGCCTATGTTCAGCAGTGGACTTGTGAAGGGCTGTAATGATAATGATGATGATGAAGTTTGCATGACCCGTTACTCGTGAAAATGCCTCCGACTCCTTACACTCGCCATACGAAGCACACCAGCGTTGTTATAAGCGGTGTTTTCTGAGGGCGTGGTACGTTCCCGATCAGTCCGGCGTTATTGCAAAAATATTACAACTGCAGCGCGGCTATATTTCTGCAACTGACGGATCGATTTAACTGAACGACTCTTAATGTTTCCGTTAGGACGATTGTGTAAATGTTATTTGAAGGTATGTCGGTAGCGCAACGTTGAAATACGAATAATCACGACCATTGATTTAATAACTCTGAAAAATTGCCAATTGCCAAATGGCAATTTTAACGACACTGAAACTCGATTGCCTATCGTATTTTTTTAAATGAAATATCAATTGAAGAGCCGAACTGGGCTTTTTTCGGTCGCCTTTGTTTTGTGTTCTTCCTTTTGATTCTTGTTGGCCAATTAAGCGAGCTTCAATAGGCGTAAAAAACGTGACGTATTGTTTCTCGAATTACCCCGGCTTTATACAATAAATTGCAATAAAACGAATTGCTACAATTCTTTAGTCAATTGGCCCATATACTAGCGACTGAATAAGTCCATTTTAGGTAGATTCATTTCCTTTTTTACGCTAGTTTTTTTTTAATTAACTTTTAATAGGATTAGACAAGTGAGCCTATAGCTATTTAAAGATGTTAGTCATACTATATGCAAAGAACGAAAGATCTATGTACTGCAGTAAATGTTAAGATATGGACGATACTTAATATATCATGAATATGATATTAGTATTTGTGAGAAAATTTAAGTGCGACTTCTATACGGTGACGTGTGATTTATGTTGGTAGAAAATAATTTATTATTTATTTATTTTATAGAATAAGGGTGACAAACGAGCACACAGTCCACCTGATTGTAAGTGGATGCTGTGGCTCATAGAGATCAGCATTTATCCTCGAGTAAGAATCAAAATACAGATGCGTTGTCACTCCTGAGGACTAAGATGGAATGCCTCGTTTCCAGTAAAAAAGGGTCTCCGGATCTCCACACTCATCACACAAAACACAGCAGTATTAAGCTGCTATTTTATGTTGGTATTCTGAGCGCGGTCCCTCTCCGGTCGAGCCGATCCATTCGCGCTACAACTTTTTAAGTTTTTTGAAACTGTTAGCTAAATTTTATTAGGTAAAAGTTAAAAAAAGTAAAGTTACAGCCTATATACGTCCCACTGCTGGGCACAGGCCTCTCATTTCTGAGAGGGTTTTAGGGCAAGGAAATGTTCGCCGCGCTGCCCCAGTGCGTGTTGGCGAACTTAATATGTCTTCGAAATATTTTTTTTCCTATTTCTCAGACATGCAGGTTTCCTCACGATGTTTTTCTTCACCGCCGAGCACGTGGTAAATCAGTACTTAAAATTGCAATTAATAATTTCATTGGTGCCGGCGGGAATCGAACCCGGTTTGCTCGCGTATTGTGAAATTTACAGCGAGCGCTAACCATCTGAGCTACCACGGCTCTACTTATTAGGTAAATTGAAAAAAAAATAGGAGGATTTACGCGTTATCTTGGTCAATGTTTAAATGATTATGATGAAATTTTCCTAAATAGTATATACTTCAGGAATGTTGCCGTATAATTAGAAGAAATATTTCACCACTAAGGATGGCATAATAGGATTAAGTTTTTATTTAACTCTTTAGACGACATTCTGGTTGTTACCTTGAGCTTTGTATATTCGTTAGTCCAGTTAAAGGGGTCAAACAATTAAACTTTTAATAAGAAGCCGGAGTTTTTATTTCTATATACACTGTGTCTTAGCACTGACCTCAGAATGAGAAGTTATTTTATTCTTTTTATTTATTTGAAGTAGGCATTTACTTTTCATTTAAACTTTAAGTTTTTACAAGTAAGTTTTCCTTTAGTAAATAATTATTGTGCTTTCTCTACAGTACTTACTTTTAGATAAAACTTATTATCTTATGCCGCGTACAGCCTCGCGCAACGTAACATGAAATGTAATATGAAATGAAAGAATTTGCACTTTCTGTCTGGACGATATGCGCGCACGAACTCCACGCTGCGTCCACGCTGATGAAATGCTCCTTTCACTTTACACTGTATGTTACATTGCATCAGTCTGTACGTATCATTAAATGTAGTCTCAATATTACGTACTCGTATCTATGAAAAATATTTATTTGTGACGGCTGCGAGGGACTTTTGAATATGACGTTTTGTTTCGCCATTTGTTTTCGTAGTCTTATTTTGTGACATCCGATTTGAACTTTAGATATAATTGATTCGCACATAATATGTCCTATTGACAATTCAAACAGTTATTTGTTTGCAGTTTACAATTCAATTGTATTGACTTTTCTAATGTAAGCGAATGCCGCTTCATGACGTTCGATCGGACGTTATTAGCCTAATATAACATTTAGTACACAAGTTTACATTTTCTGCACTTTGATTTGAAATAGAAACGGAACTTCTATCTTGCACCGATGTATAATTAATTATACCGTGAGATAGTTGTTGCTTTGCTCATTAATTTACTACGAAAGAGCTTTATTAATTTATGTTTGCACATCATCGTTTTGAAGATAGAACAGTTAGCATCAATCTGTAGCATCTCGGCTAAACCTAAAAGTATTATTTTATTACATATATATATATATATATATATATATGCAGTCCACTACTGGACGTAATCCTCCGTAGGCCGTGGGCTTATCGTAGAGGTGACATTTGGCTTAATCGCCACGCTTGGTAGGAGGCGTATTAGCATTCGCCGTACCAGACACTTTCCACCTTTCTTCTCGTCACCAGTGTGGTATAAGATCCAAGAGAGGAAAATTAAATTTGGTAATGTTATACTCTTATGACACAATTAAACATCGTATTAGCACTGCCACCTATTTATTATAATAACAACGGCCTGAATTCCATTGGTTCATATCTGTTAAGCAAGATTTCCAGAAATCAATAATATCTGGAACAATGAATTTCACCCTCGCCTCTTTGAATCCAGCTAGGTTATTGCTCTTATATTCAATCTTGCCCATGGCTAGATAAATACGTGCAACAAACGTTATGAATATTTATGTTAGGACGTATAATTAGGAGCCGTATAGCTTGGGGCTAATTTCTCGGTTTGAATTGACAGCACGCCATCTGCAAAGTCGTAAATGTTAGCTGTAATTTTTAACTGCCGATTTATCAGTGAATGAGAACTCGTATATGTCTGGGGAATTTAAAATATTTCAGGGATTTGTGAAATCTGTCAACACGCATTAAGGCTATGTAGTGGACCTTTCTGTGCTTTAATGTGAAGCTTTTAGATTGTTACTTCATCTCATCGTACCATATACTTATGAAGTATTGAAAATATTAGTTTTGTCGTTTTTCATCATGATGCCAAAATATAACATGATGCGATAAAATCAAAAAGAAACAAACTTTTCTTGATCACCTTTTCTCCATATTTTTTTAGTGTGAAGAGACGAACAAACTAACAGTTCACCTTATAGTAGGTATGAAGCTCATCCACCTGATGATAAGTGGGTACTGCAGTCCATGAACTGCCTACAGCCACGGTAATTTTATTATAGATAATATTACCGTGCTACAGCTTACTTCAAACATAAACAAACATAAATAATTTTCTATATCAGTAACCTACCTTTAAAAACTTGTAAGTTTATTCAATCGTGTCCCGATCTGTTTGAATTCTTAAGTTGCTTTCACGTGAAGATTATTTTCTGTCACAGTTATTTTTTTATTGTTTACATTGTTCCGAATGGGTATTACGTTCGAAAAATACAAACACTCCTTATAATCTGTAATCTTTCCGAGTTAGCGGGCACCGGGACAGGGTATGTTTGGACGCCTTTGTCCACTGGCGTATCAATAGAGGCACGACCTTTTGTTGACGATCGACCTTCGCAAACATGAATGCGTGGAAGGGTTCGGTTTGTCTTTGTGTATGTCGATAGTGTTCAGGTGTATATAAAGTGTTGACGAAGAATTATAGACAGTCGGTTCTGATGTCACTTTTTAAGGTAATACTCATAGTTTTTAAAATATATAATTTTTAGTTTATTTATTAATTTCGATCACTATAATATAAGATTTAATTTTTCAAGAATAATGCATCGCCAAACTGCTAATCCAGTTGCAGGCCCATGAAACAAAATTCAAAAAAAGAAATAAGAAAGATTTGATATTTACTTTAAAATAATTACTTATATATATTTGAATGACTTAAGAAATTTAATCCTTATTGGTTGCGTCAATAATTTTCAAATTCTATGTTATAATTGTATAAGCCATTTAGTTTTACTGTGACGAATTTAGTTTTATATTGTTAGTGAGCCTGTTATAAGTTATTTCACAATAATTTTAACAAAATGTACACATATTATCATTCACAGTCAAACAACAGATTTTCTCTTGCATTCCGCGACATTTGCCATTTTGTTTACTTCTTTTATTCAACAGTTCTTAAAATTGCACAGCCATTCGTGGGCATTTATTATTGTAGGCGTGATTGGCAGGCAAATTGGTGAGGGCAAATATAAGATGTCTCGCACTTTTAATCGTCTTCGTAGGTCTGGACAGCATATTATGTTTGTATTAAGTAACAGTAAAAATCTGTTTGTTTTTATAAGTCTGTATTGTATGAAACTTTATGTCTTACACTTATTTGATGAAATAAGTAAATAAGAAACCATTAAATAACACCGACTGAAATCGATCGTTAGTTTTTGGGAGAGTAAATGAACTTGTGTTGAGTCGTTTTGTTGTTATCGAATATTTAACTCAAAATGTCTGTTTAATCTTTTGAATTTTGTTTTCGGGTGACAAAAATTACATAAATTATCTTCAAATAAAAAACAGCTAAAATTTGTTATTTATTTTAATAACGCCATATTATTCAATGAATATTTTAAAATACGCTCATACATACCTACCTACATGTTCACGTCAGAGTTCACACTTAAATGGTGATTCTTCGATAACTTGTATGGACGATACACACGGTCAGTTCAACTGATTAGTTCAAACCATTACATCGATAATTATAAATATATCAATATCGGAATTTTATATATAAGTTGATTTATCTGTATAGATCGATAATACGATATTTAAAAAAATATCAACAGTCCCAGTTTGAACTGATCAGTTGGAATGATCAGTTGAACTGACCGTGTGTGTCGTCCATTAGTTTATTTGACATAAAGAAGGAAAACAGTATAACAGTATAAGCGTGTCTAACGGTGAAAAAGGAACATAAAAGAGGCTATTCTAAACGAATCCACGCACATAAACGACTTGTATAACTCATCGGGTGCTGCGGACCGCAGAAAAAATGACCCAATAACTAAGTAACTTCTTGAAAAAGCCGAAGCAACATAAGGATGGATGAACAAATTTACGCAAGCAACATAAGGATGGATGGACAAATTTACGCTTAGTGACTTATTTATCTCTCGGGCGCCCTTAATTAACGAAATTTCTCCTCGTTGAAACAACCGTCGATTTATTTTCGAAAGAAAAATTCGTGAAATCCGTCGAAAGTACAAGGCTGTTCTAATATTCATTAACAACGTGACGGACAAGAAATCTTTACTAATTATTCATCGGGCAGTCTCTAAATCGTCAGCCAAGCCACTGTTTAATAGAGTATAAATTTAAAGAAGGTGCTAATTTCGTCCCGTGAAATATTAATGAGAGTTTCAAAGTTGTAGGAAAATTATGCGAATATGTTAATATGCAATGCAGGGTCGAATTCGGTTAAGATTAATTAAAGTAAAATTACTGCACAACGAGACGAAATCTAACTGATTCCTACGGATATATATGGAGCACCGAAAACACAAAAAAATATTACAAATTTTGTTACACAAATTGACTTCCTTGGACCCTTTTAAATTACTAGATTACTACTAATATGACGTATATTTTATTGTAGGCAGTTATATTGTAGACAGTAGTTTAAAACATGAAAAGAAATTAATCCCATTAACTTTTATCGATTTTTATATGAAAGGGGGCAAACGAGCAAGCGGCTCACCTGGTGGGGAGTGACTATGGCCGCACAGGAACATCTGCAACACCAGAGGAATTGCAGATGCGTTGCCGGCCTTTTAAAAACAGAGTAGGCCCTTTTCTTGAAAGTCCCTGAGTCATGTCGGTCCGGAAAAATCGCTGGTGGTAGACGATTCCACAAGTATAGTAATCATCCAGATGGTATAGATGGTATCTTGAGTTCTGTCGCGATGTGAGATTTCATTTAAATATTAATTTGACTCATTTTTTGGGATTGAAATCATTATATAGAGGCCATCGCCCAATCTTAAATTATCGATGGGTTTAATCAGTGGTAACGAAAGTCGATGAAAACAAACTCGCTCAGTATCAGAACCAGTAATTCAGACAATAGAATGGGATATTGCTTAAATCATAGATAACACTTTATTGGAACTTTCAAAAACTTATTATTTGGTTGGCAAAGCTAGGAAATTTGTAATATTAGACACATTGTATTCACTGAATCTTTGGTTGAATGAGCTTATTTAGTATTTAGAATTCAAATTATAAAAGGTGATGTGTCGTCGTTCGTCCTATTATGATCACAATTATTATAATCTTGCATTTTGAATGGGATTATTAATTCAGTTTGGATTTATTTATTTTTGGTATATTTGTAATGTGTTAAACTGCATTGTTCGAATCTTTTGGAGCTTGTTAATAGAAAAGTGCGTTTTTTACGATTTTAATTTACTCTTGTTAGACTCCTTGTTTCCTTTTATTTGATATAGAGTATACTAGACTCATTATTTCCTTGTCAGCTTTGATTTAACATTTAATATTTATTATTTTTACGGTTTCTTTAACCGCGTCATTGTTAGGGAGAAGATTGCAAAAAAACTCGGCGCAAGTGACGTTGATTAATTCACTGTATTTGTCTGCTGTTTCGTTGCGGTTCTTTCTTATACCTTATTTTTTACATCTGAGCAAGAAAGTTTTCCTTACATTTTTTGTATATTAAAATTCCATTATCAACTAGGCAAAACTTTAATAAAATTTGCTTTGAAAAGATTTTTTATTTATTTACAAATACATATTTTATATATATATATATATATATATATATATATATATATATATATATATATATATATATATACATACATTATTAAGAGTATATATTATAGATATATACTCGTAATAATATAATATTCTATTATAGTGGTTTCCCAAAATATATATCCCTATCTATGCTATCTGAACTCATCTCATGAATATTGTCTACATTTGTCCGAAGATTAAATACACGTACATGTGCTGGTTGTAATAACAGCTTACGATAGCTTCTGTGCAGCGCACTTCCGTGGTTGGCAAGTCAGTGTTTATTATTCCTGTACAGAGGAAAGCTCGACAATAATTAATACAAGTCGTAAGTCCAACTCTGACTGTCTGCTGGAACACTTTGAGAATGAAGTTAAATTAAACTCTGTAGATCGACGGGTATTAAGCTGGTATTTTAGTGCATCTGTTGGTACGTAGTGCATTGTATTTATATTAGTGAATGTGTAGCGGAATTTTTCCATTACCTATATGACTTAATGAGAAAATTCCTCTTGAGAATTCCTTTACTAGATTAAGACTGTCACTAGCTCATAATCCAAGGACTTTTGCCGAATTTATTTTCACTCTTTTTTCAATTTTATTATGTCTTTTAAATTATAACATTTATCGTCTGTGTTTACGTTTTGTTTGGTTTTTAAGTTTTTAGAAAATGTGTTCCTCTTTCCCGTAGTCGGCTCTTACAATACCCGTTAGACGAAATAGGGCACGTGATTTTCTTACGCTGCTATCAAAGTGCAATTTTCTTATATTAATATTATCATAATTAGATGATTGAGGAACAAGAGCGTTACTTAAAATTATTAGACATAGATAAGTTTTAGTATCAGAAGTAGTTTTTCTTAAAAAAAATCAGTATCGTCGTTGCCAGTCTTTACGAACCATTTATCGTCGATTATAATTATTAACATTTTTGCACTTCTCACAATATGGTTTGACAATTTATTTACAGACTAACTTAGGAATTTTAAACTCAAAAATTAGTGATCACTATATATAAGGTAGTAATAATTAAAACGTTTTAAACTTTAACGAGTTACTAACATTTGCAAAATTTTTCATTTCAATTCTCTTGGGAATCTTTTGGGTCATTTGAAAACAAGATATAAAACAGTGAAATGTTTTAAATTTGCATTGAATGAGAGAAATGTTGAACTTTAATTAGAGGAATGATAAAATGTTATTATAAAAAATATATTTCATTTATGTCTTTACATAATTTTCTCTTTTCTTTCCGTTCGAGGTGAACTTCTCTGATGTTAAGGAAGCTTTGCCTTAATCGCCATGTTTGTCAGGCGGATTGAAAATAGCAGCACCAGACGTCTCAAGTCGCCTGTCTGTGGGCAGGGGGGTGGGCGTTTGGTAATTTAAGTCTGGCGTTAATAATATGGCATATAACGCGTCTATTGAAAGTCATACGATGCATAAGCCTGTGTAGTGTGTATATCCCATCAGTGCCACTAGTGGTACCCACAGGCCACAGGACAAATAGGGCAATAAATCCTACAACGCCACCAACATACGATATAGAATTTTATCATGTTCTCTAAAATGCTCTAAGAGCTCTGCCTATTTACGTAAAATTCTTTAAAACATCTGTCGTACGTCGTACGGTTTCTGTTACACAAATACGTTCCTGGGCGTCATTTCTTTACATGGATTTTTAATAATTATTCAATATTTTGTTTAGAGATCTCAAATAAAATGACATATGTACTTTATTGCATGTACACATTTTTAAACCTACACACTTTCGGGATAATTATTATTTTACAGCAGCATACATTAATCAAGCGAAATAAATTCAATGTTCGCTACAACGCGACTTCGCGAATTCTTCGGCGGTCATAAATCGCGCGTCGACCGCTCTGCTGTTCGCCGATAACGCCACGTGTCTCACGCCTTGACGTAACTTGATGTTATTCACGGCAATACGTTTCGAGCTTTAACATATATTATTTGCTTCTGTATTCTCAATTTCGGGCGACGCCTTTTGGTTGTTATCGTGTACATGTTTTTGCTCTTAAATATTTTTAATTATCTTTTGTTGTATGGAAATCCAAATTATGTATGTTAGCTAGGACTTTCGTGAAGGTCTATGCCCATTATTTTTATTTTATTATTATTTTTCCCATAGTTGACTCATCTATAAAACTACATCGAGCGGTGATTCCTCCACACACGGTAAATGTTTTAATGTTTGTGTTAAAACTAGCATTTATAGCTTTGTAATAGGTCTATTAACATAAATACAATGTTATTAAAGACATTTTAAAACACGTTACGCTGAAGTGGTTTCGAGTGAATTCGAAACATTAATAAGTATGTATTTCGTGAAATGGTATCCGTATAATACGGATACCATTTAACGAAATATATGTATGTATGTAATACGGACCGTATTGTAAAAATTTGAATTGCATGAACAATAACTGCTTTCTGAATTGTATTTGTATTGTTTTGTATCGTATCCTCGACTCATTTCTTGCGCACGGCGAGCTTAACGTTTAGTTTGAAACAAGGCGTTTTATGTAAATTGACTATAGTTAGTAGACGTAAAATAGGTTTGTTCGTGTTCATTCTGTTGAAATCCTTAATTTAAATACGTTTTGAACATATATGCTAATTTAGATGTTAAATATGATTATTTTGGTATCGTAAAAAGGCAGCCATCTGAAAGGAAATTTTTAAAGTATTTATTGTTCATAATTGTCTCTTATTATTATCTAGCACAAGTTTAAAAAATTTTCACGTGAATATTTGTTTAATGTTTTATTATTGTCTGAAAACTACCGAGGCATTATTAAAGATAACTCAAAAATTGTTGGTCAGATCTTAATTATATTTATTTGGAACCACATGAGAAGCACCAGCTTTCAGATAAAAAGAATCATCAAAATCGGTTCACCCAGAGAAAAGTTATGAGGTGATGAATAAATTCTTAAATCCATCGCCTTGTTTACTGTTCATATTTTAAATGCTTAAATTTCTGTTGTAAGTTTATCGGGCTTGGAAAATTTCAGAGGTATATTTATAAATAAAAAGTTGTGACCCTGCGAGATTCATGGCGGTGGCAAATTAGCAAAGTTTCGTAAAATGGCTGACCAATCTTGTAAGGAATAAGACCCTGGGGAACGATCGTTAGTTACTATGGGGTTTTGTGTAGGTACTATAGAATATTGTGTTTTATTTTTTTGCAATGTTTTCTTTCACATAGATTTTCATATAAATTTAAATAACGCTTTCTATTCCAAGAATGAATATTTTAAGCTCATTCGCTCGCCTCGTTTTGCTAACCGATTCTTTGTTTTCTTTCAAATAGAGATCATATTATATTTTTTTAAATTAAAGAATTGCAAGTTTGCAACCATTTTGGTGTGTTAAACAAATTGATTCCTTTATATGGTATTATTGTAAGTACCGTTCCTCTTTTGCTTTTGTAACCGATTTTCCACATGTATAGCCAAAAGTAAAAGAGCGGCAAATATTGGGTCTGTTTAGAACCGCAACGTCACAACGCCCGGGGCTAAATGTTGGCGGGTGTATTCTAACCGAATAGGCAGAAGATACTTGTATTGAATAACTTTGCATAGGCCGCCTTTTTTATTCCATAAATGCATAGGCCTCTATTTTCTCTTGATGTAGTTATAATATATAGTCTATATCACAGTATTTTTTATTTACAGTTAAAATATAATTTTTAGATTAGAAATTTACTTAATTCTGATTCGTGGATTTTTAATTGGATTTTTTTTAATTGGATTTGAATTTGGATTTTTTGATAAACAGAATTTTAAGTAAAACACTTTTTAAAAATAACATATTTTTTTTTCTGCGATACCCTTTATTATGTACTTAAGAACCGTATATGTATTGTTACGAATCTAGTGTTCACAAGTAATCAGTAAATTCGAATATAACACAATTGTGCAGACTAACTCTTAGAAGAACGATAAGCCGGCCTGACAGTAATTTGAATTAGGAGAGAATTGATCAAACCGAGCCCGCTCAAGTGGCCTACTTCATAAACTATAGCACATGAATGTCGCAAAGCTGATCGCAGTCGGAAACATTTGCTACACGTCAGGGCTATAAGACACACAGTATGGAGCCAATCGAAACGCTCTTTGTCAGTCTTAACAACCTGCATCCACCCACCGCTCATCGGCACGTTTGCCCAAACACAGCTTGAATTTCAATGGCAAATATTATTTATTTGATGAACAAAGGAGAGCGGTGGATTTTTAAATTTCATTTCAACTCGTGTATTTGTTTCCTATGGTAAAAATTTTCGAATTACATTTAAAAAAGTACACTTCATGCATTCCTTCATTCATTCAGTACAGCCCTTCAAAAGTTCACTACTGAACATCCCCCCCCCTCCCCCAAGGAACGGTACAATGCACTTCCTGCATGTCTTACTAGGTCCTCATTCTTTCGTGCCAATAAACAGCATTTTTTTGCCTTGGCACTGCACAGTCTGCAGAACTCTTTTACATTATCATATTTAAAAAACATTACATGTTAAAATCGTGTAACAGAATATTACGCAATCGTATGACAGTTACATTATTTTTCCACAAGTGTTTTATATTTCTTATTGATAAGTATTTTTCGTGAACCTGAGTAGTTATCGTATTTTTCAAGAATAATTTAGTATAAAAATATTGATATGAGTAATTGTATTATCATCGATGGTTCGTCTATACACCACTATAAACAAAAATAACCAACCAAAAATAATCGTGTCAGTATATACAGAAAATTCTGGAACGATTGTTTGGCTAAAACATAATAATATACCCAACAAAGATTAGAAAGTGCTGATATCTATTCACTTTCCAACCCAGTTGATTATGGTAAACCTATGGGGATGTTTTACCATAGTCGTCTCAAGAAAAACTTAAATCGCTTCAGACCGGAACACATCAGGGCAAGTACTTCCAAAGACGGACATCCAAGCAGAAAAAGAGACTATAACAAAATAAATAAATAAACAAAATAAATAGATTTGTTTATATTATGTTATAGTCTCAGACGAAATAAAAACTCTATAGTCCCTTTTTCTTCTTGGATGACTGTCTTTGGAAGTACTTGCCCCGATGTGTTTCGGTCTGAAACGTATAGAGAGCCAGTGTAGTTCTAGGTAGTGAGGCATACTATCTTTGTTATCGGAGACTTGGTCTTGGACTGCAGCAACCACTTACCATCAGGTGGACTGTATGTATGTTAGTTTGTGAATTGTGACTTTAGTTTTAAAAAAATCCCATAAGTTTTGTCATGTCATTTTTTATTTAGTCGCGTTATTGACAAGTTATTCTTAAATTTCAGCTATGAATATAAACTTGATGAAATTATCAATGTATTTATAGGTTTAGTTATTCCTAGTTAAAGGTTAATTTTAACAGATTCTAGAAATATGCAATTTTAAAACTGAACCTGGTCAAATTTTCAATTATAATCATTTATTTTCCGGTTAAAATATTTCTGTAGTTTGATTTATTGTTATAAAAATTAACGTATAACTTTACTCTAACAGTACCAGGTGAGTTTGGACATGCAATTGTATTTACGTTCAGCATGCAACACTTGCATATTTCCAAATCCTCTATTATAAAATGGTTTATAATTTAAAACTTTCATGTCGGCAAATACGATTTATTTAAAAAATTTATACTAGTTTAAATGATAAAAACAAGGTCTTTTATAATAATTGTAAGTTATAAAATGTTTAACTTATAAGGCTGACGTTAACCATCATTACTCTTTAATTCGTTTTTACATCTACGTATATAAGCCCTAATATATGTCTGGTAAATGTGATTCGGTCGTAAAGTCGCCACATGTCCCGGCGAATGCATTAGGATATTAGTGTGTCCGTGTTGGAGTATCTTAGCGGTTTAGACAATGAGGAGGTTAATTAACAAGATCATCAAGTTCTCCAAACGCAGAGCATCGCGATGAAATCCGTAAAAACTAGTTTTATTTAAATGTGTAGTGCTCGCGTAAATATAAGAAATTATTGTCGAAATAAGTTAGCTCCTAGTTGTTTCGAAAATATATTCATTAAGCCAGTTACTTCTTAAACAAGATTTTGAATCAATTTTAAAGTAGTATTTTGTTTCTTTTTACACGATGATCCTAATGAAACACGACGCTGTATGGCTTCCTCACAAATAAGCTTTACAATTGTTAATGCGTCTCAAAAACACGAGTCCAATAAACTTCTTCGTTCTTTCATCTTTCTCGTAATAAATTCTAGTTTTAAAAATTCTCCATATATTTATTTAGATAATAATGATCGTAATAATTACGATCATTTCAAGACAAATAACACCTGAATTGAAAAAAATCTCATGTAAATATATTATAATTTTTGTTCCTTTAATTATATAGTTTGTTTATTAGATAAGGTTAAATGACATAGTGAATGAAAAAGAGTGCGAAGTGAAAAAAGTAAAATACAAATGCTGTCATATTAGTCCACCTGTACCTGCTGTGGGCGTAATAAATAACGAAGTCGTCGACTATTGTCTAAAACGGGAAAGGCAGAACTAAGTTATATTATTCCTGCACACGTTCTCTTTTAAAATAGTGAATAATTAAAACTATTATTACAAAGTCCAAAAATGGATTAATGAAATTCTTCCGTGACGAGTTTGTTAATTCATTCTTCTACGTTGTTTTAGGTGATGATTAGCATGAAAACGGGAGTTATATAACTTTCGTTCCGGGATGACTTTAAAATGATACCAACTTTAGGGAAAAACTTTTCAGTTAAAAGCATATTGTCTTTAGATACGTATTCTAGGATGTTTTAATTTTTGTGTTACTCAAGTAAGAATCCACCATATTGAGTCTTAGGATTAAACGATTTGAATGAAAAAGTCCTGTGGAAATTATATCGAATAAAGGAATGGTATTTGAAAATTTACATTCTGCGGAGACTGTAGTGACGCAGCTAAAGGATTTATTTCGTGACTAAAATCCTTCTTGAAACCAAGCACTATCAACAAACCACGTTAATTTTTCGGTGAAAAACTGTAAATATTTTCCGGTGTACTGTTAGATAACATAATTTCGTTAAATTTAATTTCAATTCAAAAGAGATAAAAAGAACTAATTTAATACCTATAGGCGTTCTCTACAAATCAATCTATTGACTGGTGACTATGACGTAGGAGAATGAAATATCGAAATAACTTAGGTAAATGCGGTAGGCTACGCAGTTTGTAATTTGTTTTTGGTATTTATTTGGTGCTTTACTAATATGATTGGGCAAGGAGTTATAAGGAAGCTGCAGTTTCTGAACAGTAATAGAGTTATCAATGAACCCGCTGAAAAAAGAAAGAATACAAATTATATTGTCAGAGGAAGTCGAAGAACCTGGCTGGTAAATATGAAGAAGAAGATTGTTGGCCTCATTATTCATAAGAATCTACGTCGATTTATGAAATGGTTAAAGATGCTCTCTCTCTTTTCAGTATTTAAAAATAGAAAGAGAGCAGGTATAGAGATAATTAATACTTAATTTACGTAAGCCATAATCAACGACTGTAATTTTAACTACACTTTAATTATTATTGTTTTCTGAAGTTTCGTTGTAACGATACGTAATGTGAAATGAAGTCAAACTTTTTCACGACTGAAAGAACACATAACCCAGTGATTCTTCTCGAAACTCGTAGTTCCAGAGTTCGGTGAAGTTTTTATATCTTATAATTAAGCTTTCATGTATTCACTTGTGATTATTTTACAGTTGTGTTTAATATTGAATATATTCATATTTTATGCTCTATTTCGTGAGAAGAAAAAGTTAAGCTTTTTCTTAATGATGGACCACATCTGGTTTTTTATTCGTATGAATGTTAAACGTTGAAATATGTATTTTTTTAATTTATTAAAATAAACATAGTGTGCATATGCTCATGATAAATTATTCTAATACCATAATAGTTTTAGTGTATTTAGTGCTTTATTTTTTTACTTTCTTGTTAGTCTATAATTTATTATTTATTATTGAGGTTATTGAGTTGCTTCTAAAATCCCATGTGGTCTCATCTAATCACTGGAAAGTAAACCTCTAATAAGTACATTCTTAAAGTCTACCAGAACTCGCTGTCTCTCTTAATTTGTACTCACAAAACGAGAAAGCGAGGTCCGGCACACTCTAATTAAATTCTCGTCAAGTTGCGCGGTTGACAAGCCCTCCGCTCACTAAGCCTGAATCGCAGTTTCTTTTAAACTCCATAACTTAGGTATGTTTTAATTTAATTACGAAGACATTTATAATTTTCGCCCCGGGCTCACTCTCGAACGTAAATTGGGAAAGTTTATTATTTATTACGCTGATCTTCTATAACTTCTTGTGACAATAACGTTGCAATCTTTACTGTAGTTCCTATATTAACAATGTTCTATCGCATCTTTGATAGCCAAAAATTTTATTGTTTCATTATTATTATTAGTAGCTTTGTCAATTACATTATTTTATCTTGGAAAATGTTAAATTAGTTATAGAATACTTTGAGCCCCTTGCCGTCGGTCTAGATCATAGATGCACAGACCGCGGCCCGCCGGTCGAATACTGGTGGCCCGCCGACAGCAAAAATAATACTCTCGTACATTCGAAAAATATTGGATTATATTCCAGAATAAAACCCAAAAAAAATGTGTTCGAAAAGTAATTTGAATCTCGCGCGCGCGCTCTTGTACGCTTATCGGTGCGCCGTGCATGCGTCGGTAACAGCGGTCGGTAATGTTCGTGCTGATCTCGGTTAAATTCGTTTTCTTGAGGAACCGCCGCGGCCGGCGGCGCGGTGGCGGCTTATCCACGGGTTATATTGTTAGAGCAAGCGAGATAGCAATAGTCCCGAATTCCCGATTGCTCGCGTAGGTAGATACACGAAGCTTCCAGAGTCGGTTTCGTGATTTCTCCAGACAGTTTTCGACTCTATACGCGCGGTATAAAATCCACGCTAACCGCAGCGACCGACAGTTCGGTTTTAATTCGTGTGAAGTGTCAATAGTTCTAGTATAGATTTTAACTCGACTAGCCGGTTTCATATATTTTGATCCACATTCAACGTAGATTTCCCGTCAAGTGCAGTGTATAATTGTGTTGTGAAATCGTAAGTAAAACTCTGTTATTAATAAGTGTTTCCCTACCTATTTAATCAATTATTTTTGGTAATTTAAAAAAGAATGGGTAATTTAAGTAAGTACTGTAATTGTTTTTAGGTGTTGTGTTAATCCTAGCCAGGATAAGAACGCAACATGGACAAGCCAGGACCTAGTAAAAAACGTAAGGTTAAAGATGAAAATCGGCAGTTTCAAGAAATTTGGACTGAGAAATACTTTTTTGTATGGTCGCATAACAAAGTCGTTTGTTTAATTTGCAAGAATTCTGTTGCATTGCAAAGGAATATAATGTAAAAAGGCTCTATGAAACGCAGCATCCTACTTTTACCAAGTTTACAGGCGAATTAAGAAAGCAAAAAATGTCTTTAAAACGGGAGCTTATTTGTCAGCAAGCTATGTTTACCAAACCCATTCAAGATTCAGAAACAGCTACAGAAGTTAGTTATGAAATTTTTCGAATGATAGCAAAGCGAAGTCGCCCCTTAAACGATGGGGATTTTGTAAAAGAATGCATAGAAATTGCCGCTAAGAAAATGTGTCCAGAAGCAGCAAAAAAGTTTGAGAAAATTCAACTGAATCGTATGACTATCCAAAGACGAATTATGTCTTTGTCAGGTAATATTGCGGAACAATTAAATGAAAAAACTAAAATCATTGAATTTTTTTCATTAGCACTCGACGAATCCACTGATATTAGTTCCACAGCTCTACTTCTGATATTCATACGAGGTGTTACTCAAGATTTTGAAGTCTTAGAAGAGTTATTAGGAATGCGTTCATTGAAAGGTCAAACCAGAGGAGTTGATATACTCAATGTACTTTTGGATGAGTGTTCAAAAACTGATTTGGACTTATCAAAATTATCGGGAGTTGCGACTGACGGTGTCCCTTCGATGATTGGTGTCAATTCTGAGCTAGTTACTTTGCTGAAAAAGCATCTGCAAGAAAAAAAACATAAACGCTGAAGATCTCATACAGTTTCACTGTATTATACATCAAGAAATTACTGTTCTAAAAAAATTGAATTTCAAAATGTCATGAAAGTGGTAGTTTTGACTGTAAATTTCACAAAATCACGAGGACTCAATCACAGGCAATTCAAACAATTCCTTGATGACATCGAAAGCGAATATGGATATTTACTGTATTATACAGTAGTAAGATGGCTAAGTCGTGGATTGACACTGGAACGATTTCTAAATTTAATAGAAGAGTATATTAAATACTAAATTTACTAAATTTAATAGAAGAAGAATATTTCTGGCGGAAAAGCAAAGGGATACTGAACCCGGGATACCCGGAACTTAAAAATCCTGATTGGTTGTGTTGGCTTTTTTAGTTGATATTACAACAGATGATATTCGAACAGTGGTAGAGCCACGCGGCAGCTTTGCTGTTGCACATATGGGCCGGCTCAAACCGGGGTGGTACCACGACCTCACAGAATACCGGCGTGAAGTGGAAGCTCTGCTTCTGCGTTTCGTCTGGTGAGTGCAGGTGGCCGGAGGCCCAAATCTCCCCCCCCCCCATCAACATGGTAGCGGAATTAAATAATGATAGACTACCCGAGGAGGGTACCAGCACCCCTGGAGAATCCCTCGCTGAGCATCCACGACCATGTTTCTCCACTTCTGAGCGTGGGTGCTCAGGCTGCCCCGTGTATTCTGGGTGGGGGGGGGGGCAAAATTCCGCTCAAGACTACAACTGCTCGGGGCAAACGGAGCAACAAGACCAAAGCGAACCCTGCCACGCTGTCAGTGAATTTCTGCAATATCAGGGGACTTCACTCTAACCTAAACGCCGTCCACTACCATCTCCTGATCGAGATCCAGACACATCTTCCTGATCGAGACACAGGTGTCCTCTCCGGCTGATGTCTCGTATCTCTCCTACCTGGGGTACAAACTGGAACACTCCTTTGTGCCTCGGGCTGGAGTTTGCGTTTACGTCAGAGAGGACATCTGTTCTCGACGCCTCGGCAGACTTGAAGGTTCGGACCTGTCCATCCTATGGCTACGCGTAGACTGCGACGACCATCCGCGCGTCTACGGGTGCCTCTATAGGTCCCATAGCGGTAATGCCGAAACAGACCGACTCTTCGACCACGTCCAAATGGCTGCAGATTCGTTGCTACAGCAGATCCCCTCCGCAGAGATCGTGATCCTCGGCGACTTTAACGCCCATCACGCCGAATGGCTTGGTTCACGTTTAATCGATCATGCGGGGAGATCTGTTCATGATTTTGCCTTGGCATATGGTCTGACACAACTGGTTACTTCGCCTACGCGGATTCCAGATGTGGAGGATCATGCACCTTCCCTGTTGGACCTTCTGCTGACCTCTCACCCGGACGGATATCAGATTTCCGTCGAAGCCCCTTTAGGCTCCTCGGACCATTGTCTTGTCCGGAGTGTGGTGCCACTCACGCTGAAATCGCAGTTGCATTCTGCAGGCTGCCGCCGTGTTTGGCACTATAGGTCAGCCGATTGGGATGGGGTGCGGTCTTTCTTTGCATCCTACCCTTGGGGGCGGGTTTGCTTCTCGCCGGACGATCCCAACGTTGTTGCTGATTCTGTCGCTGATGTGGTACTTCAGGGTATGGAACTTTTTATTTCTTCCTCTGTGGTGCCCATTGGAGGCGAATCTCAGCCAAGGTTTGGTCGCTCCTGTAAAATAGTATCATGCTATAAGCAGGAGTGCTACCGAGCCTGGGCTGACGCATCAGCGTCCCGGGATGTAAACACCAGCGCTCTAAAAAAGAAGTATAATTCCGCCTCTAGGTCCTTCAAAAGAGTCATTGCCAAGGCAAAGTCAGAGCACATAGGCAGAATTGGCGTGAAACTAGTTCGCCTTCCTTCTGGAACCCGTGCATTCTGGTCTCTCTCCAAGGCTGTCCAGGGGAATTTCTGTCAGCCATGTCTTTCATCTCTGCACAGGGAAGACGACTCACTGGCCCATACCGCAAAGGAGAAAGCCGATCTTCTAGGCTCTTTCTTTGCGTCCAACTCGACTCTCGATGACGGGGGGAGTACGCCGCCGACCATCCCGCGGTGGGAGTGCTCCATGCCGGAAGTGCAGTTCACACAGCGCTCGGTTCGCAAAGCACTCCTCTCCCTGGACATCCACAAGTCGAGTGGGCCTGACGGAATCCCCCCAATTGTGCTGAGGACATGTGCTCCAGAGTTGACACCGGTTTTAACGCGTCTTTTCCGGTACTCCTACTCCCTAGGCGTAGTCCCAAAATCATGGAAGACGGCTTTCGTCCACCCGATCCCTAAAAAAGGCGACCGCTCAGACCCGTCCAACTACCGGCCTATCGCCATCACCTCCTTGTTCTCCAAAACAATGAAGTCTATTGTAAACTGCCAGCTCATGAGGTACCTTAAGGATCACCAGCTGATAAGTGACCACCAATACGGTTTTCGCCGTGGTCGGTCAGCTGGTGATCTTCTGGTCTACCTAACTCATAGATGGGCGGAGGCAGTAGAGTCCAAGGGGAAGGCATTGGCCGTTAGTTTGGACATTGCGAAGGCCTTCGATCGGGTTTAGCACAAAGCGCTTCTTTCGAAGCTCCCTTCCCATGCGCTTCCCGTGAAATTGTGCGATTGGATCACCAGCTTTCTTGCAGATCGGAGCATCAAGGTCGTTGTAGACGGTGCAAGCTCCGATTGCAAGCCTATCAATGCTGGTGTTCCACAAGGCTGCGTGCTGTCGCCAACGCTGTTTCTTCTGCATATCAATGATATGTTGCAAACCCGTAACATTCATTTCTATGCAGATGACAGCACTGGTGATTCTCTTTACATTGGCCGAGCCAATATTTCTCGGGAAAACGTCTCCGAGTGCCGGGACAAACTTGTGTCTGAAGTCGAGTCTTTGCTGAACAGAGTCTCGGATTGGGGGCGACTAAATCTAGTCCAGTTTAACCCCCAAAAGACACAAGTTTGCGCGTTAACCGCTAAAAAGAACCCCTTTGTCGTATCTCCTCAGTTTCAAGGCACTGCCCTTGTTGCCTCAGCCAGTATCGGAATCCTCGGCGTTGACATATCGAGTGAAGTGCAGTTTCGTGGTCACTTGGAAGAGAAGGCCAAATTGGCCTCTAAAAAGCTTGGCGTGCTCAGCAGAGCGGGACAGTATTTCATGCCGGCACACCGCCTGTGACTTTACAAGGCGCAGGTTCGGTCGCACATGGAATACTGTTCCCATCTCTGGGGTGGGGCTCTCGAGTACCAGTTTTCAGCAGAGTTTTCTTCCGCGTACAACCTCTCTGTGGAATAGTTTACCACTGGCGATTTTTCCGGACCGATACGACCTTTTTTTTTTTTTTGCGGATGGAAAATCATCTAATGACCCCTTTCGCTCTGGGTGGAGCGTAAGGGAGTGTCAGACTTTTACTGACTAAAAACCATCCGTGTTCCTTCAGTGCCCTTACGTTCCGGAGCCGCGGTATCTCTTTCGAACAGCCCGCAGCCCCGGCAGGCGTCTGCCCTTGCGGGCCCCTTCACGCTACTGACAGCTCTTTGAGGCGCGCGTGGAACAAAACGCGCCGTCGACACGGCCTGTCGTCATTAGACGGACGGACGACGAGCTACCCATTGCTCGCCGTCCACAGGCCCGCGCCTACGGTGGCCGGGGGCCACGACGTAGCCCCCGACGCCCGGGGCGTCTCCCGCGGCGGCCGGGGAGGAAAGCTGCTGCTCTCTCCTTCTCCCGCTCCGCCACCTCCTTCGCCAGCATCACTGCTTCGCAGAAGGTGGTGACGGCATCCCATTCCGTCTCGCTCCGGACCATGGCTTCGACCAGGGCCGGACGCGAGAGGTCGCCGCCGCCTATCGCCGCTACGAGGACCCGGCGGTGCTCCGCCCAAGCAGGGCACACCTCCACGGTGTGTTCCACCGTGTCCTCCGGTCCATCCTCGCAGTGGGAGCACCCGGGCGTTTCCTCCCGCCCGATTCGGTGCAGGAACCTCCCAAACACACCGTGTCCGGTGAGGACCTGCGTCAGGCGGAAGGTGAGGATGCCGTGGCGTCTCTCAAGCCACTCCTCAAAGAGGGGTCTTATCGCCGCTATAGTGGCGTGCCCAGCACGGGGTTGCGACAGTCGCTGTCTCCATGTCGCCATGAGATCGTGCCGGAAGTCTGTCCGCTGCGCGACAACTTGCCGCGGCAGCGGGGTTTCCCCACGGCATAGTGCCTCCGCACGCCATTCGTGCAGGCGCGCGAGGACTATCGCCTCCAGATCCCATGGCGGCAATCCGGCAAGGAGGCTCGCCGCCTCGCGGGAGATCGTGCGGTAGCCGCGAACCATTTTCACGGCTATCACCCTTTGGGGCGCGTTCAGGTGGTGGACGGCAAGCCGCGCCAAACCACGCGCCCACACCGGGGCCCCGTAAAGGGCCATGGACCGCACGATCCCCGCGTAGAGCCTCCGGCAGGAGGCGTTTGGCCCTCCCAGGTTCGGCAGAAGCCGCCTGAAGGCAGCCCCGGTCCGTTCCAGTTTGGGAGCCAAACGTCGGAAGTGCTCAACGAAGTTCCATCGGCCGTCGAGGACGAGTCCTAGGTACTTCAGCGTCGACTCGACGTCGATGGATACCCCTCCTACCATCACTGAGGATCCCGGTGGTGGCCTGTTCCGAAGACCATGGAAGTGCATGGCCTCGGACTTGTGCAGAGCCACCTCGAGACCCAGTTGCCGAATCCTCTCAACGACTATCGCAACCCCGCGTGTCATATTTTCCGCCGCCGCCTCGTACGACCCCCCTTGTGCCAGTACCAGCGTGTCGTCAGCGTAGCAAACTACGCTGACGCCGGTAGGGAGGTCGGCGCGCAGCACCCAGTCGTAACCGATGTTCCACAGAGGTGGCCCCAGAACCGAACCCTGTGGGACACCGCACGACATCTCTCGCCGGTTCCACTCACCGTTGCGACCGGGGTAGATGACGGCCCTGTCCATCAGGTAGTCCCCGACTATACGACGGAGATAGGTCGGCACCCGATGATACCGGAGTGCCTCCCTAATGCAGCTCCAGGGCATGGAGTTGAAGGCGTTGGCGATGTCGAGGGACACCGCCAAGACAACCCCCCCTCTGGCCACTGCATCCCCCGTCGTGAGGGCTCTCACGCGCATGATGGCGTCCACCGTAGAGCGCCTCTTGCGGAACACCAAATTGGTGTTCCGGCCTGGCCCCGTCCCCGCAAGGTGCTCGGCGAGGCGGTTTGCAATGACTCTTTCAAAGAGCTTGCCCACCTCGTCGAGCAGCACCACGGGCCGGTATGCGGACGGAGAGTCCGCAGGGCGCCCCGGCTTCCGAATGAGGACCAGCTTCCCCGTCTTCCAATGAAGCGGGAATTGGCCTCTCTCCAAGCGTGCGCTTAGGAGCCCCTCCAGTCGGGGCCCGAGAGCCTCCGAGGCCAGGACCCAGGCTTTTCCAGGCAAGCCATCGGGTCCTGGGGCGGTATTCCTGGCCTTGAGCCTACGTACCGCCACTCTCAGGTCTACCCCGGTCCCTTCCGGGATGTCGTCGTCGTCGTCCTGGTGGTCCGCTTCCGGCACCGCAGGTGGCGGAGCCATAGGCGGGGGCGGATGTTCCCGTCGCGCAGGGAACAGAGCGCTCACCACGTCCTCCACGAGCTGGGACCGGAGACTTTGCGTCAGCGGGGGGGCCCAGGTGCGGAGTTTATCCCGCACCATCTTGTAAGGGCGCCCCCACGGATCTCTGTTGAGAGTCTCCAGCATCTCCTCACGGGCCCGATCCCGGGCCCGCAGGACAGCCTCCCGGAGGGCGTTCTTCGCCGCTCTGTATCCCTCGTACAGCTCCGCCTCAATGGCTGCCGCATTCGGTGGACGAATGCGGAGCCTGCGATGCCTGGTGTACAGGTGCCGCGTGGCGACACACGCCTCGCGCAGAGACGTCAGCTCACGCGACCACCAATACACCTGACGCCGGGCGCTTCCTGGCCGGACGCGGGGCATTGCCACGTCACATATCTCGGACATGGCCTCCTGGAATCACCCTGCCTCATCATTGACGTCGGCAGGCCTGTCCGGTGATGACACCCAGGCCTGCACGATCGAGGTTTTCAGGAGGAGCTCCCGGTCCAGCTGCTTCAGCGCCCAACGCGGACCACTCGGGGCCTGTTGGACTGGCGCGCTCGGGGGCTGGGTGGAGACATCAAACCGGATGTACCGGTGGTCGGAGTAGGTCTCCACCCCCTCCATGACACGCCAGTCAATGGCACGCGGCGACAGAGCGGGGCTAGCGAACGTGATGTCCACCACCGACTCGCCCCGCATCCGCACACACGTGGGGACAGAACCCCGATTTAGGACGACCAGGCCTGTCTCCAGAGCCCAGTCTTCCACCATCCTACCCCGCACATCTGTACGACGAGAACCCCAAGCCAAGTAGGACCGATACGACCTGGGGACCTTCGAGAAAAAAGCTTACTCCTTTCTAAAGGGCCGGCAACGCACCTGCAAATTCCCCTGGTGTTGCGGTTGATCATGGGCGGCGGTAGTTACTTAACATCAGGTGAGCCGCATGCTCGTTTGCCCCCTCTTCTAAAAAAAAATTACAAATCATTTGAATGTCTTGAACATACGGCTTCAAGGCAAAAATCAGTTGATATCCCAGCTCTACGCTCATGTATCATCCTTTCAATGCAAGCTGACACTTTTCAGATCGCAATTGAATTCTGGAAATTACAATCATTTTCCGAATTGTATGAAAATTATAAGAAAAATTCAACAAAACTGCGATTAATTTCAAGACAGATTTTCGGAGTTTAAAAAAGTGAAACCTCTGTTGGACATATTCAGCAATCCTTTCACGATTTCAGTTGAAAATGCGCCAGAGTCAATGCAGTTAGAAATTATCGACATTCAAAACGAACAAGATTTACGCAACAAATTCAACGAAGGAGACTTGCTGAACTTTTACCGCTGCATTGATAAAAATACGTACAAAGAGTTGCGCATAAACGCTCTGAAATGTGCCAGCTTATTTGGTTCTACCTATATATGTGAACAAACCTTTACAATACTAAATAATAATAAAACAAAAAATCGAAACCGCCTTGCAAATGAAACTTTGGAAGCAGTTTTACGTGTTGCTACAAGTAAATTTGAGCCAAATATAAAAAATATTGTAAGCACTATGCAGTGCCACGCTTCAAATTAATAAATTCTTTTTCAATTTTAATACATTATCAATTCTTTAGTGTCTTTAATTACCTATACTCCTGGCGGCCCGCCATTAGTTCACAATTTGCCCGAGTGGCCCCTAGTCTTAATAAGTCTGTGCATCACTGCTCTAGATAATTCTTATCTGAAATATAATAGATAATTTAATGTTGACGCTTATGAAACTCAAGAGATGTTATTTATATATTAGATAGGTTATTTCATGCTGTTTTAATAACGTGCGTGTGAATTCAACTTTTAAATTAAGCATGTATATATATTTCTTGTTACAATGCAGACTATGTATGCACAATATTATTTATTTATAAATTCATTCTTACTGTTTTGAAAAAATATTTGAGTCATAAAATATTACTTTCAAATGTATCAGTATAAGGTTACTTTAACAATATTCAAATCAAATATTGCAAAAGTTAACCATATTCAGCCACAGAAATATGAATTTCAAATGGTATGGATCTAAAGCGGTATATCATGTAGCAGGAGCGAAAAATAACGAAAAAGATCGAGAACTCTCCTCGAGAGGCCTCCATAAATCCACGAGTTATAAACTTGACTCAACGTACCTGTTCAACTTTCTTTGGCAGTGGAAAGACAAAACATTCGGATAAAAAATAGACCCACTGCCCTTGACGTCTGTGTCTTCCGTGTATTATTGACTTTTTTTTTAGTCGTATATTTTTTAATTCTGGTTCGCTTAAATGTTTAAATTTAACGCAGAAAGGTTATATGTTATCTATTCCATAAAATTAATACGTGTATTTCAAATTAACTTGATACGTGGTAGACTCACGCTACAGGTATATTATGCTACCACCGCGTAGCACAAATGAGTATGCTCGACCGCGGACCACACACTTACAGAATACCAGAGTAAGATAGCAGCTTAATTCTGCTGTGTTACGTATGGTGAGTCTAGAGTATCCATTACCCTTTGTCCTGAAAACAAAGCATGTCATCTGATCCTTTACAGGTAACAACGCATCTGCTTTTTGATAGAATCGAGGGTATATATCTATGGGCCACAGTAGTGACTTACAATCAGTACCGTGTGCTCGTTTGCCACCCGGTTGTTTAGTAAAATGATATGAGCTAATGTAACAAGATCGTGAAAGAAATTCGCAAAACTCAACAAAGGGATCGTACTGACCGCATTAACATCAAACCCCGCAATAAAAATGGAACGAGTCGTGTATCCCATTAGTAAAGTAATTATCAGACGTCATAAAACACACGGCTCCATTGTATGTTCGTTTAACGACAGCGTAGATAGTTGGAGGAATGCTGAAATAAGTAGAAGGTTTCTGCGAGAGATTGCCCGCATGTGCCTTATTACGTCTAGTTAATTCGTCTCTTCGCAGAGACTGTATCTAAATTAGCCATTATCGTTTTTCTCTTTTCGGTGTTCCTCAGTGAAGTGGAATTGAGAATATTTACCTTTCGCTTCATAATATTTTTTGGATTTGATCTATAAAAAACAAGGAACAACTTCACAATAACAAAATCTAGTAATATGACTGGCAACAAATCTTGCCAGTCGTATTACTAGAAAATCTACCCAATGTTTTTAAGTATATGGAGAAAGCGAAACAAATGTTAAAAGATATGTTTAATGTTATTTAAATAATTTATTTAAAAAAATGACAAAATGACGAAATAATTGACCTTAACTAAATTAAACTTCTTTATTGAAGTAGTAGGGAAAGTCAATACGGATTGAGAAGAAATGCATGAGTGTACTTATTCTTTAATCTACTTAATATGTAAAATATAAAATAAAAGGAGAATGATATATCGTAAAGAAGATTCACTTCGTACGTGTGTACACCTTTTTTATTTTATGGACTTATGTATGGTAGGCTGGATGATTGTGAACCGAATGATAAATTTGATTTGATGTTACGCAAAATGTTAGCTTCTTTTATTACTGCACCATTCGGAACAGAATTTTCGTATGCAATATTCGTGTCTCCGAGATCTTAGATCTCAGTTATATTCTAATGCAAGTAATCCAAGTGATGCGTAACCAAATGAAACGACTTTATACCTTCATAGCCATTAGTCGATAAAGTTAGCGAATCTAAAAGCGGCGAAAACGTTACATCGCCTTAACCAACGCCCTCTGAAAGTCGTATCATATAACTGAATAAACTTTGAAATAACTTTTTATATGCTTAGTCGTCATACTATTTATATTTAATATAGATATGTTGAACTTATACGTTTTATTTAACGTACGCAAACATACGTTTAATTGTTAGAGTTGTTAGGAAAGTCACTATAAACAAGTTTTATCATTGAATAATTTGATTTCACTATCATTATTATTGTAATTATAGTGTGTTAAACCATCAAAGTTACCCGTACAATATCGGTGAGTGTGAGGAACAGCATTTATTTTTAGGTTTTTAAAATTTAGTACTTTCTGTCGATTTTTAATTAATTTACGAAACCGCTAACAATTACGAAAAATCCTGAACTGAAATTCCCTATACTTGTAATTTGAGAAGTAATAATTTATTATGTTGTATTCAGCCATTAGTATAGGAACACTACATTAAACTGATCTATAAAAGTTAGTGCAAGCTTTCTCTTTTGCGGTCTAATCGATGTTAGAGAAATACACCCCTTGCTTTATTTTCAAAGAGTATTCGGAGAATACGAGCTTGGAAGCTGTTCAAATTTGGCTTGGCGCTACACCTCGAGATATTCCACAGTACTCTACTGTTCTGACATCCGAAATGAGCACCTGCAAGGAAAATGCGGTCGGAATTTCATTCGTTGCAATGCTTTAAGAATTCATGAGAAACAAAAATTATTTCTCATACTCGAGGATGAGTTAGCTTGTTCACATAGGTAACTGGTAACCCACGTAGACAGTTGTTAGAACTTTAATTTTGCTTTGAGTTGATATATCGGTGGGAAGTTAAGACTTTGTGTGCATTAGATTATTTTATTAAATTGTAAAGGAATATCTATTTTTGCAAATGGGTTGTATGTAATTGGCAAGAAAATTAATAAATTTCTGATAGAATTTTGCTCGGACAGCTTTTATTTACGTATAGACAACGATATAGGCAACGACGACGACTCTATGTGGTGGTGGTTACGATATCCATTGCCTCATGCCGTGGGCATCGTAAAATGAGGAACCGAAACTGATCTGGTCTGAAACTGACTGAGATGGTCAGCAGCATCTCCCTGATCACAAATAAAGACAATAAAAAACTGCTAAGCCCACCTGGCAAGCGTTGCAACTATGGTTAAACTCTTTATGAGGCAATCCATGGGGAAGGGCTATTCTTAGGTTCTTAGGTAAGGGTTGTTGATTGTAAACATGATTGTATGCTATTATTAAAAAAAAATAGTCCCGCTGGGTTTCTTGCTGGTTCTTCCCAGGACAGAGGTTTTTTTTGCGAACTAGTGGTAAATTAAAAAAGTGACCTTCAATAAGTATTTTTATAATCTACATTGAATAAAAAAGTTTCTATTTCTATTTCTATTTCTTAGCAGCGCAATTTTAATGTCCTATTTGTAATGAATGATTGATGAAAATGACAACATACTTCATAGAGTTTACAATGATTTGGTTAAAACTATGAAAATTAATAATTCTATAATAAATGATACTATTTTACAAATGTAAGAACTGAATTCCCGTAGATAAATGAATAAATCCCAACAACAATAGGACGGGAAATAGCAAAAAGTGACTACCTGTAATTCAATTGGAGTTCGCTTAGTTTTGTTTGTCGATACGGCTTGCATCAGTTTTTGCTGAATAAGAGACGCGACCATTTATTCTCACAACTTCACTAATTGCTTTTTGCCCCGATTCCGATTTCATTAAATGTATTTTATATGCGTGACTTAATACAGTTTTGTTCTCTAACTTTAATACATAATCAACGATTGATTTACGTAAACGATTTACATTTCGCAATTCAAGCTTAATTAAATTCAATTTTTTCTTCTCCTCCGATGGATGACAGTGTGACCGTTTTGTTTACCGGATTTAAAATACTCAGACTAGTGACAAGATGCAACATAAAAGTTGCGAGATGTTTGCTGTTCGCTGTAGCAGCCAATCCAGCTTCTCATCAGCGTGGTAATTATAAAAAACACCTTTGATTCATACGAGTTTAGGGTTGAACATATGCCTCCCAAAGAATATGGTCCTGAGTTACCTGCATTGACTTCTCGTATACTGAGGCACTCTTCTATATATTCTAGTCCTACTAGGTCTTCTCTTCTTTCGGTGAGGGCTTGTTACCCTCGGTACACACCAAGTTTCTTTGTCATTGATTATCGGTCCTTAAAGCTATTTTGCAGTCACTTCACTTTTTTACTTACTTATTTAATTACCATTTTTTTTAATGTTTGCTCTAACTAAGAGCGTAGTATTTACCTCCGTTACCTTAATCTAAGCGTATAACATACATTGAGCCGTCTCTGTGTTCTGTCTGATCACTGATAACGTCAAAGCTTACTGCAACAGTTTATTATCCGTCGTATGTAAAGGAAATTATACATTCACAGTATAATTGTAGTATTAGTTCATAACGTAAGCTTCCTTTTAATTAAAATTTTTTAATGACCTTTCAAAAAGTTTCGATTGTCGTCTACTGCTTTGTGAAGGGGATTTGCGGTAGTTGCCGCGCTTGGCAAGCAGATTGGCAAGTGCAATTTTATGTTCGAGTAGTTATCTGCAGAAGTACCGTGTAATGACGGTGTTAGGCTATCCACTACCGCAAGTCATCCCTTGGGTGCCGTAAGAGGCGAAAGTGGGGAAACAAATCAGAAGATGCGCAGCAGCGTCTTCCTAATAACGACTAAAAATAAAAAAAAGCTGCTTGTGCCAACCCGCTTGCCAAGTGTGAAAAACAATGGCAAATATTCCCCCTATAAGACAATCTATGTGGGAGGTTTCTTATCGGTTGACTTTAATAGACTGTAACGGTTACGGTATCAGGAGGATGTGCGTTGTCAGGAATAAGGAATAATTTTATCAGGAAGATAGAGTCGTGGTAGCTCGTGGGCCAAGTGCTCGCCGTAAATTTCGCAGTACACGAGTAACTTGCAGGAAAGGGGAACCTGCATGCATGTCTGAGAAATTAAAAAAAATATTTCGGAGGTATATGAAGGCCGCCAACTCGCTTTTGGACAGCGCGGCGAACATTTCCTACCCTAAGCTTTCTTAGAAATAAGAGAAGGCGTTAGTCCTACAACTGCTTATGTACTAAGTCCATATACCCTGTGAGACGTGTTCACGAAATGGGAAATTTATTCTCCCTCTTAATACATCTCACAACTAGACGTTCAGCCGGTCGCCACCTCTTCGTTGTCAACATAGCATTTGAACCAAAATGTTTGCTTCCTCACTACATGGTGTGTATATTAGTCATGCACTGATCAGTTATAGATTTCTTTATGAAAGTGAAGTGATAAACGAACATACAGACCTCCTGACGGTAAGCGGTTACCGCAGGCCATGTAGACCTGCAACCAACTGTAAAAAAGAAGGCAACATGTGTTTACTTGCACCTTTAAGAACTAAGATGGAATGCCTCTAAGCTTGGAACTATATTGATTCTCTATACCCTTCAGACTGGAACCCAACTTTGCGCACACTACTGCTTGAGGCCAGAAATAGGTTAAAGAATCGTACCTACTCAGGCGGACTCCCAGCCAGAAAGGTAGCTTACCACTTACAAACCTGTAAGTGCATCGTAAAACAAATATGTGACAAATAGTTCATATAAGAGACCAAGACTTTGTGTATAACTTTTGCAAAGCGTGATATTACTACCCATACCGAATTTAACACTGAATCAAGGACCGCATATGTGTATGGAAATCAGCGAGTTTGTGTGAGTGCGCGTGCGGTCACGTACATGCACAGTCTGTGTGATATCTGATTTATTGTGCAGTCGAATTACTTCGTAAAATATAGTTACAGCTATATTTTACGGAGTCTTTATAGACTGTAAGTCTTACCAGACTTACAGTCTATTAAAATAATTTTTGTTACAAAGGAATTGTTGATTTATTAGTTTATAACAATATATATGAATTCGTAGTCATATTGAGTTAATGCTACGTAGTTGTCGAAACGACTAATTCACGGCAAAACCCTCCACACAGCTTTAGGCTATTAATTGTCAAAGTTGGTTCTTGCGAGATCCCCGGGGCGACGGCGCGATACCAGGCGTGTGCTGAATAAACTTCACGGATATTATCTTGCGCAGTGTTAAGAATTTAGACGGCGTACGCGTACGTATTATGTTCGAGTTGTGTTTAATGTTTACGGAGTCGCTATTATGCGCTTAAATGCGTATATTTTTGCAGGAAATGTTATAAAAATTAGCAGAACCTTTATTACGTTAGATATTTGGATACCAAACGAAATAAACTTAGTAAAACCACCATGTTGTGTCATTTCTTTACTATATATCTCGTGTTAATGTTATAATAATTTATGTACTAACTTGAATTATAAGATTGTAACTTTTTGCTGTAAGGAAGTCATGTCAATTTGATTTGATAATTTGAAATATAACATTTTTGATTATCCTGTACAAATTAAATTGAATTACGTGTTTAATTTGTGAGAAGCCGGTCCAGGCTATAAAGAGGCAAAAAGTGTACAATGTTGTAAAGAATCCTGCAAATAATGCGCTAATTTGTAAGAAATGATTAAGTCTCCTGTAAGAAGCAATGTTTTGGCATTCGTTCTTTACCATGAGGTTATAGTTCATTACTCTCCACATTAGCGATCAGTCAGATCAGATCATCTCGCATCCCGCTGCCGTGCCGGTATGGGTTTCATATCTTTTTTTATACAATAAGGGTGACAAATGACTACCTACCTACACTGCCCACCTGATAGTAAGTGGATGTTGTAGCCCGTAAATATCTACATTTATCCTCAATTAAGTATCAATATGCAGATGCCTCATTTCCAGTCGGTCGGTCTCCGGTTCTCTACACTCACCATACAAAACACAGCAGCATTAAGCTGCTATTTGATCCCTATACCCAATATCATTTAAGACATTTCGCGGGTTGTCGGAATTAGATTAGTGTTTTGAGTATGCAAACAACGCGGTTGCTTTACAAACATTGCATGTCAGTGTGCATGCACATGTTGCTAACTATTTTATTTCCTTTCCAATTTGAAGCTTGCAGATTATTGAATTATTTGTACTACTATAGAAAAAAAAGAGATAAGAAAAGAGTGAACATAAAAGTTCATATATTTATCAGGTTAGGTTGTGATACCCGATATATATATATATCTATATCTATATCTATATATATATATATCATTTATTTATGGGAAGATATATATATATATATATATATATATATATATATATATATATATATATATATCGTTATGCATCATTTGCGATGTTTTGTTACTAATGTGAAAATAAACTTCTGGCGCACAAATGTATCCATATTTGGTACATACGTTATACTTCAATGATTCGGTAGGTACTAGCTTACTTGGCCTAAGCCTAAGGCCTCAGTGTAACACGTTATTCCTATTCAACTCACGGTTGGCTTACTTTTAAATTTACCCTTACAGTTTACAGTTCAGTAATATACTGGATGGCGCAAAAATCGTTATCCGATTTTTGATACATCAGGTTAAAACTCTTCGCCATGTTATAATCAGCATCAGCTTGTTAAATTGTTACTACAAAATCAAGAAGTAAAATAATTATATTTTGTAGGTATTTAAAATAATTATATTTGTAATTAACTGTCAAATATTAAAATATTTTAGTCAAAAAAGGTAGTTTGTTTACTAACGTCAATTCGTCATGTTTTCAATAGAATACGATTTATTCTTATGTAGTATAGTTCCATACAAGAGTTAGGTAGCGCAAGTTAGGTATTTAAATGTAGGATATACGAGAGCGGCACTGAAAATTTCGGGAATCAAGGAAGTGACACAACATTACTTTTTAAAAATGTATTTATTGCTTTTCGAAGTATTCTCCGCGAAATTTGACACATTTTTCCATACGATGGAACCAATCATTGAAGCAACCATTCCATTCGAAAGTTGGGGTTTCCAAAATGGCCGTTTTGTAGGCGTCCACAGCTTCTTCAGGTGATGAAAATCTCTGTCCACGCAATTTATTCTTTATTTTAGGGAAAGTATAGAAATCATTAGGGCTTAGGTCGGTGCTGTACGGCGGATGGTCTAATTCTATGTTTTCTTGCTCTAAAAACTCTTTTGTTCTGTGTGCGGTGTGAGAACTCGCATTGTCGTGATGAAGGATGATGCGACGGTTGCAGTTCTCTTTACGGAGTTTAGAAACGACCTGTGGCAAACAAATGCTAGCATACCATTCTGCATTAACCGTTCTTTGTCCCTCAAGAGGAATAGTCGTAACACGCCCGGTTTTGGAGACAAACGTGGCCACCATTTTTTTTTGCAACACTCCGTGAACGAACAGTTTTTGTTGGCTTTCTCAGATCGTGACTGGTTTCTGTTTCGGGTTCGTACGCGTATGTCCAGGATTCGTCACCTGATACGATGTTGTATACAGCATTTGAGAATCCTGCGTGGAATCTTTCGAGAGTTCTGACGCACCAAGTAACGCGAGCCGCTTTTTGCTCTTCGCAGAGCGAATGCGGTATCCATCGGGAAAACAACTTTTTTACACCTAATTGTTCATGCAAGATTATTTGTATTTGACTCATGCCAATGTCTAAAGTTGCCTGAATTTCGTGGTATGTCACATCTCGATCTTCCTCAATCAGCTTACGCACAGCATCAACGTTTTCTTGGGTGACTGCAGTTTTTGGACGACCTTGACGGGGATCATCACTGAGCTTGACACGTCCACGTTGAAATTCAGCAAACCAGCGATAAATTGTGGTTTTGGATGGGGCTTCATCACCAAATGCAGAAATCATCCGGTCAACACACTGTTTTTGTGTTAAACCACTTCGAAAGTCATAATAAATCATCGCTCTCGAATTTTCTCGAGTCAATTCCATTTTCTCAACGACTAAACAAGTTTGACAAAACCTTGTGACAAGACCGAGAATCTTTTTAAATAAATAAATGGTATTCGATTTTTAAAACCAAAGAGTTTTCAATTAAAAAGATTTTAATATGACAGGAACAGTGGAAATATTCCATTCCAGATACTTTTATTGCAGCCCTCGTATATATCCGTGAGGTCCACGTTCGGTAAAGATCCTAAGGGCACTATATCAACAACTTGTCGTCCACGCTGGTGATAAGAGCTCGTTCTTTTCTCGCTCAAAGGCTTAACAAAGCCATTTAGCGAAGTAACGCAGCCAGTGTTCTTTGCATTATACTGAGGGGTATAGGTCGAGGATAAATTAAGGTTTTGTTTTAATTATAATAAATATTTTATATATTAATGAAATTAAAGATTGTGACTTTCTCTTATTTATGATATTGCGATATATGTCAACGAACCTAGATGTTTACGATACTTTGCGATACTTTAAATATTTTTTGCAGTTAGAGAGGTCGTAAAAGAAACTTCAGCTATACCATTCCCTTGGCCAAGCGTTTGCATATGAATGTCTCTCCGCTCATTAAAATAACAAAGGTCGTGCCTGCTGCAGACTTAATTAATCATTGTATTTACTGATTAACATTCGGAACTAAGTCAACTTGGCTTGTTAGTAGATTTACATCGAGATGGAGGCGCCAAACTTATTCGGCCCTAACTTCTGTAAGAAGTTGGGTATTGCGGTTGAACAAAAAGCCGTTGTATTTTGGTCCTGCTCGGATCAATTCTGCTCTATCTGCGTTATGACTTTGATTAGTTTAGATTATTGACACGCTACACAGTTGTACTTATCGAAATTGATTTATAGAGAAGGCTAATATGAAATTAATGTTCTTCTGGAAAGTTTAGTGCATTGGGAATATAGATAATAAGCGCTCGCACTGTGCATAAAAGCCTCCCTAATTATTTTTCTTGATGAGATTTAATGAACCATTTTACACGGGTTTTATACGATGTGATAAATTTTGTTTGTGATTTTTTATGTTCATCACCACTATTACTCACTATCACCATTGCATCATCACTATAATCGTGATTATAGATCGCATGATTGTGATCTTTGACCATGAATAGCAGCATCGTCAAGTTCGTCTATATATATTCGTATTAGCGAAAGTTGACATCAATCGTGTCCCTGCCGTCGTATCAGGTCATGAGTCTATTTAGTTAGTACCATTCAAGAACCTTTCTTTCTTACCGGTTAACATTTCTTAGTTCTATAAGGCATATGGTCGGTCCATTGCCAACTTACAATGTGAATTACAGGTTTTACAGCGGATATCCACCTTACGAAGCCTAATTTCCTATAATAATAAAATTACGAATAATGATCTCCAAGTATAGCCTCTTATAACTTTGAGCTTTGTCATAAAACTAGCAGTGAATCACATCTCGGTTCAGTCATCACTGTCAAAAAGCATCCACCCTTTCAAAGTAATTTCTATGGGGAGGTCTATCTTCAGCAGTGAACTTTGATTGTGCGAGCAGCTATGCAGGTCTAACAGGACTGGTATCATTGCGACCGGTATGATCTCTTGTAGTCGTATCAGTAGATTTTGATTGGATTTAATGATCATGATGACGAGATAGATAGCTAAATCTTTATTGTACTTTAATACAAAAATAAACAAGAGAGGTAAAAGTTTAAAAGCTAAGAATAAGTGGAAATAATGAGTTTCTTTAGACTTTTTTGAATTTGTAAATGTTACAAAAAAATTGTCTGCTTTTCAGTTTTCTTGCCGCTTCTTCTCACAGTCTTCCGCAGTGGAGACTTGCTGAAGCGAATACGAAGCTTTCTTTTCTAATCTTTTTATTTGACTGCGAAGCTGCTAACTTTCAAAAAGTGGTTTGTAATGACCAATTTTGACTTTAATCTGCGATCGCACAGACAAGAGGGAACTAATGAAGTCTTACCGAGGCGAAAGTCTTTAATTCATTTTCGGCCTTATTCAATCAAAATTAACAATTGCTGACGTTCGTTAGTAAAGCATAAGTAACTATAATAAAAATAAAGTACAAAGTAGCTTTCGATCGAATAAAAACTTTTCAATTGGTCGATTCATTTTAAACGTTCTTTTAATTGAGCGTATTTTATTTAATTGTTTAGATAAATGTGGGAATATTAAACCAGGTTCTGGTTAAGTGATCCATTATTCATCGATGGACTTCTTTACGATTATGGATCGAATGAAAAAAATAAAAGCTTTAAACTTCATTCTTAACTCTTAACATGCACTGCAATTCGCTATTAAGAGTTAAGAATGAAGTTTAAAGCTTTCTACGTATGGAAGTTGAAGCAAAGAAGAGAGCATGGCTAGATTTACTAGCAACAAAGTCTGGTAATTCTAGCGGTACGAATGATGATATTGAAAGAAAAAAGGCAGTCTTTAAATATCTAAATAAGAGAGTAAAAGAAGTAGTTGAAAGAAAAATGCAAGAAAGAACGGATAAGAATGATAGAAGAATATCGGATAACTTCCAGGCAAATATTAAAATGTTCTGGAAACTTGTAAGAACTGCCAGGGGATATTCAAAACAGCCTATGTTGAATGCCATAAGAGACGAGAATAGCTATATTCTGAATGATGAAGTTTTGAGTTTAAAGAGATGGAAGGAATATTTTTAAAGCGTGTTTATGAGTGAGGAGACAACGTGTGTACTATGTGAAGTAGAAACTCCGAAAGGAGAGGAAAGAGGTAGCGAGATAAGTATAGATGAAATAATGAAAGCAATGATAAGCATGAAAGCAGGTAAGGCTGCCGGATATGATTAGTAGCAGAGTAGATTAGTGCTTGTGTTAGGATCGACGGGGTCTACTCGGACTGGTTTGACATCCATAAAGGTGTCAGACAGGGCTGTGTGACTTCCCCGTGGCTGTTCAACCTATTTATGGACAGTTGTTTGCAAAGTTTGAAAGTTGAAGAATGCGGATTAAGAATGGGTGAGTTAACCGTCAAATGCCTTTTGTACGCCGATGATCAAGTTATTCTTGCGTCGTCGGCGGCCGAGTTGCAAATGATGGTTACATTAATGGACAGATCATTAAAAGAAAGGGGTATGAAAGTAAATGCAAGTAAGACGAAGGTTATGGTTTTTGAAAGAGAAGAAAGTAAAACGATTTGTAAAATAACAATAGAAGGGGAGTTGATCGAGCAAGTAGATGAGTTTGTATATTTAGGCTCCGTATTTAGCAGGGATGGGAGATATGATAAGGATGTAGAACGACGACTGTATGCGGGAAATAGAGTAAATGGGGCCCTGCATTCTATTGTGAAGAGTCAAAATGTGTCGAAAAAGGCACGTATGGCAATTCACAATGCTGTGTTGGTCCCAACTTTAACGCATGGTAGTGAAAGTTGGGTGTGGCAGAAGTAGCACGAGAGTAGAATGAACGCAGTAGAAATGCGGTCGTTAAGGAGTATGTTAGGGCTGAATCTGAATGACAGGGTAAGAAATTGTGTAATAAGAGAAGAGTGTGGTTTGCAATATGATGTGACCAGTATTAAGAAAGGAATGCTTCGGTGGTTTGGTCATGTGGAAAGAATGAATGAGGAAAGAGTGACAAAGAAAATTTATGGTGCAGAAGTGAATGGCAGAGTCGGAAAGGGACGTCCTAGGCGAAAATTTATCGACCAAATTGGCGATCTATTGAAAACGGGCCAAATCAGGAGTACCCTTAACCGACGAGCATGTATGCGTAGGTGTATGGATGTGAAGGAGGCGAGAGAGATGTGTCAGGATCGTGCCAAATGGAAGTCTGTAGTCTCTGCCTACCCCTCTGGGTGACAGGCGTGAGTGTTTATGTATGTAAGTAATGAATGCTTCAAAAATTAATTCTAAGGCTTCAAGTAACGCAGTTGATTTTCGTATATCATATACTGAGAGTTACAATAAGTAAGTCAGTTGTAATATTGTGTGAGATTCAGAAATGCCTTGCTTCACATCCAAGGTTCCTTTTGTCCCGCCGTATACGAATATTTTTTTCATATTCAGGAGACTTCGACTGTATGTACATATTTTTATATGTATGTTGCGCGATGTATTCGTCAATTGAGATCCGATTTGAAATATTATTTTCTAAATGGTCTATGGAGTGTATAAGTTATACTCCAGGAGGGGTCCCATAAAAATTTGAAGAAAAATTCTACCCCAAAAGTTGCCGAAGTAGGGAAAGAAATTTTTAACGTAATTATTTAGACGATATAGAGATTGTGATATTCAAGGGCTCTTAGGTCATTTAAAAAGTGAAAAAAGTTTTTTTTAAGTAGAAGCCGACTTTAAAGAACTAAAAATAATTAAATAATTTCACATTCTGAAGACAATGCTTTAATGATTCTGTAGAGAAGAAATAGTGTAAAGAAGTCTATTTTTTACTATTTATAACTATTTAATTTTCTGATTATTAGCCGGGTAGTTCACTGTTGTCGAAATAAAACGAGAAGCTTAGACTAAGAAGATTAAATCATTTAGAACTTATTTTTTAATCGTAAATTAATATTTATCCATTAAATAATCTATAAAATAGTGCACTAAATAAGCTATAAAAAAGTTCACCAAATAAGTTATAAAAGTCTGCTCATAGTATTGAATTTTTGGACAAAACTTTAATTAAGTTTAAGTACTTCGGTATTATATTGCATTGTATTATATTGTATTGTATTCCCTGCATTGCATTGACTGCCTCGTTGTTCCAGTGGTCGTAAACGCGACTGATTGATTTTGAGGTCACGGATTCGAATCCCAGGTGGGGTCAAAATCAGTTTTTGGGTTTTCCTGACAAGAAATTCTCAGTAGCAGGTAACGGAGTAAGGAAAATGGCGGTGTTTCATCTCCCTCGAAAAGCACATGAAGCTGTTGATCCTGCGCCTGATCTCTCTTCGGTTCTGTCGGTTAATAAGAGCCCATCGGATAATGAGAGAGAGGGAACGCATCCTCGGGCACAATAATCCTGTCTTACGCAGTTAGCTAGTCTCCCTGGAGACTGTCTGCCGTGACCGAAATTCGGTACGGAGAACATTATTAATATTGTATCCCATGCAAGGTCCTATAAAATCCCTTTTTTTCCCCGCCCTATTCCCTAATAATAATAATAGTTTAATTTAAAAGAGTAACATTCGCCCATATCAGTCGAAGTACAATGCACATGTGGACTTTAATCATATGGAATGTTTCACGCATTATTATGCTTTTCAATAGGTTTTCGTAATGAATGGATGCTTGTATCCTGTTGAGGGAGCGCCTGTATTATTATCATTATATAAAATGAGGTATTCATATATTGATCATATTTGGCCAGTTAATCTATTATTGTAGTGATACGTTGATACTTTCTACACATGCGTAGCTACTCGCACAAAAAAAATCTATCATTCCTTTAATTTGACCAAATCGCAAAAAAACAGTTTTTGCTTTTTTTAGGAATGCCATAGTTCATTGTCATTCTATAGACAAAAGAACAAGATTTCAACTTTAATTTTAATAGCACTGTTTCGTCCGAAAAACGGAATGAATGTTAAGAACACATTATAAACAAGTCGATACAAATAAATGTAAATAACAACTAAGTTGAACTAAGCGCAAGGCGGGACAAAGGTGGGGTAAAGTCGTTCGCAAATAAATCTCAATTCATTGAATCGTATTTTTACTGCATTTCTCCAGGCTCTTTAACGGATATTGAATTTTCATACAGATCGTTTGTTATTGCAAGTCCCGTTTTTATTTATCGAACATTTTAACCGGCGCGTTTGTTGACAGGAAATTAATGCATCGACTGATTCAATTTGTATTAACGAGCTGGGAGATGTCTATCTACTTATATCGCTTCTGAAGTCACAATTCGTTGAAGGGATTATCACAGTGTAGTTGACGGTAAAAATATATTATTATTTTAATATAAATAAACATTAGATATCGCGGAAATACATTAGAAGGTTAATTATTGGAAATAATAATAGTGTGAGACTTTTAATCATTATCGGCAATAGAACAGCGTAAGTATATAACAATTCGACAGTACCGTTATACCAGGGTGGTCTGAAAAGTTTCCAACCTCAACGTGAAGATGGCAGCACACGTCAATAAAAGCTAGTGAATGTTGTTGTGCATCTTTTAACAGTTACGCATCAAAATATCAGCTATTTTGGACGCGTAGTTGTTATTTGACAGTCGTTTGAGTGAGTCGATGTAAGTGTTAATTGTGAAAATGTAAAAATGGCATATCGTGCTGTCATAAAATTTTTGTTTTTGAAAGGCAATATTCCTACGCAAATCAAAGATGAATTGGACCCTGTGTATATGCACCATCATTCAACACAGTTAAATTTTGGACAGCTGAATTCAAACGTGGCCGTGAGAGCTTGGGAGACGATGAACGTTCGGGACGTCCAAAAACTACAACATCGCTAAAGTCCACCAAATGCTGCTAGAGATGACCGCCGAATTAAAGTGAGAGAGAAAACAGAGGCTATGAAAATGTCCAAAGAACGTGTTTGACACATATTTAATAATGATTTAGGCATGAGAAAACTGTCTTCGCGTTGGGTATCGCGTTTGCTCACGTTAGACCAAAAACGTGTTCGAATAAACATTTACAACGTTCTGTTGGCGCAGTTTAGGCGCAATAAATCCAACTTTTGGCGCCGATTATTTACTGTAGAGAAACTTGGATACACCATTATATGCCCAAAACAAAAATACAGCCAAAACAGTGGACTGCAAAGGGAGAAACGGCTCTAAAAAAAATCAAAAACTGTTTTTTCGGCTGGGAAATTGATGGCGACTGTTTTTCGGGATAGTTATGGACTTATCTTAATCGATTATTTTCAAAAAGAAAAAACAATTACAAGAGCATACTACGCATAATTACTTGACAAACTGAAGGCAGAAATTAGGGAAAAACTGGAACATTTTCAGAAAAAGTAAATCTTGTTTCTTCATGCCAACTCGCCATCTCACACTTCAGCGGTTGCCATGGCGAAAATCCACGATTTACGGTTTGAACTGCTTGACTATCCGCCTTACTCAATAGATCTAACACGAAGCCACCTCTTTTTGTTCCTACATCTAAAAATTCTCGGAGGACAGAGATTTCCATCAAATGAGAAGGCAATCACCTTCGTGAACAATTATTTTGCTGAGAAAAACGCCGAGTACTGTTTGGACGCGTCAGAGAGATAAGAGCATCGCTAGTAGAAGTGTGAAGAGTTACAAGGAGTCTATGTAGAAAAAAAAAAAAATTTAAGTAAAAAATGTCTTATATCTTTGTTAGGTCGGAAAATTTTCAGACCACCTACCTATTTCAAACGTGAAGCTTTTGGTTTATTAATATTGTGTACATTTTAAGTTTTTATTTATTTTAAATGCCTGATCTTTTTATTACGGCGGCTTTGGAACTTGGACTCCCGTTTCTACCCAAATAACTACCTACGTATTCAACCTACGCTTTCGGAATATGGACCTGAGCTTTCTGTAACCCAGGCTTGTTGAAGGACTGTGTGATATAATGGAGAATATAGAGAGTTCATAATAAAATAAATTTTTGGCTAAAATTGCTGTTTTTATCTTTGGACGGATGAGAAGAGTGCAAAATCACAAAGGAAAAAATAAATTCAAAATAAGTTAGAAATTACGTACCTAAATAGAAAATGGATTAATGCTATTGAAAACTAGAACACTAACTAAAAGTACCTATTTTTGTATAAAAACCACAATTTGAAATTAATCTTAAAGTCGATTTCGTTGACTTAGACTTTTCTAAGCGCGCACTCAGCACGACTTCGAAGTTCGCTCTATAAATAACGACATTCTCTTAGCTCGAAAGTAAAGTTTGAGCAAAATCAAAGTACGGTCTATAGATCTAAGCCTTAGCAATCGTGAAATAACTGGCAAAATCTCTTGCGCTCGGTGCCTACAGCATTTTGCTGCACAAACGAGTGGGATTTCCCAATCTACCCTCAATTTTACCTCGCCATCAATATGACGTCCCGCTAGAGTGACACAGCATCTCGCTCACTCTCGATGCAACTGGTATTTTATAGATGCGCCGTCAGATGTGTTATTCTAATAATGATAACTAACGAATGTCGTATTTATCCAACTACTTTCTATACATTTTATCAGTCCATACCGATTTCTTATCCTTTTACCTTAAATTTATTTAACATATAGATAACATCAGTAAGGTGCTTTAGGGTAATGTACCAAAATAGGTATATTCCGATTTATGTTAGTTTCTTACAAACTCAGCGAATATCTTTATTAGCAGTATATGATTAGACGCCATCTTAATTACCCATCGTCACTCCAGTTACGTTAGTCGCTAAAACTGGCCGTGAATAATGTCTAATTGTCTGAGAAAAGTGTTTTACACGCTATTTTTGTCGTTAGAATTAAGCCCTACTACTGTTTCACAGCAACGTTACGTAAAAAAATACGTTAAATATATATCTACATTATTTTTGACATAGGTAATCGTCTTTGTTCAAATGTTAAGCTATAACTATATAATACTTCCTAACCATGTTTATAATATTTATTCGGAATAACCCCTATGCGGGAATTTCGATGTGGGAAACAAATTTATAGTAAAAGTCACTGATTGTCAAATTTTAATTTTGATGAAGAAAATTTATGTTTATTTTATATTTTAAACTGCGAAAGGAAGTGAAGTGATTGTTCCGATTAATAACCTCAAATAGAATTCAGAGTTTATAACACAGTTGACGATTATTTCAAACAAAAAGATTTAATATTATTATTATTATTCTGCCGCATTGGTCTGGTAATCACAAGTACGATTGTTTCGATCCCTAAATTCACCAGTGTAATTTAATTTTTTTTTCATTATATCTAGCAGCACAAGGTCTGTTCTGTTAAGTAGATGTTGAGATGAGTAAGACTGTTGATAATAGTCATTTTTAACTCTTTATAAGAAAGATATCAAACTGCAAACAAATTATGTTTTTTAACTTTCTTTGATTATCGATTCATGACTTTTTTAAACACCTACATAAAGTATATTAATTCTTCTATTTAAATTATAATCTCCTCAAAGAGTAAGTAAGCAATGTGATTTATAACTAGTAATTAATATGATTTATAGTAATATAAACTTTTATTATGAATAATTATCTACATATTTGTTTGTGTTGTTTTTACTTTATATTATAAAATGAAAACATTGCGTGTAGGTACGTTAGCTAATGTGGAGTTATTCCGATACAATATATCATAAGAATGTGAATTACCTTTAATCAATATTTTAAAGTATTTTGGAATAGGGATACCTGATCGTAATAAAACACACTTTTAAATGCAATCGAAATTACTCTAGGATATTTCGCAACGTTTGTGTAAGAAAATTAAGAGTTAATTTTTAAATTCCGTAATTTGAAAAAAGTTCTCCCAATGCACCTTACGTATACACAGCTATCTTTGTAATTATAATAAAATATTTTCTTACTTCGTTAAAGGCTCCGATAGAAATATCGGACGTATTTAGCTGGTGCATTTCCAGTACTCTTTTATTAAATTTTCTTTTTTTACTCGTTTCCAGAAGCACCAGTATTCAAAGTGTTATACTAATAGGTATTGGGAAACGCTAAAGTTTTACACTGCGCCGTTGTAAAATTTTATTGTTCACATTCACTTTTAATCTGACTCAGATGGCGATCTAGTTTCGCGAAGGTGCATGTATAATGGAACACTGCTATCTTTACTTCCTTCTTAAGACTTCATTACTTAAATTATTGTAAAGATTTCGGATTCTTTTCTTCATTTCATAAGAAATACTTATCATTAGAAATATTTAGCTATTTTTTAAACTTTTGCTTACGCTACATTACAAACAGTATTGCGACATTAAGTTAAGTGTACTTTGCTTTGTCTGTCTCAAAAGAAACAGAACTGAATCCTTGTAGAATCACTTATGATGTTTGTCCGTCTGTCTGTGTGAAGACCTTTTTTCTCAGGAACAGGTGGAGTATCTAGTTGAAGTAAGTAAATACTTAAGCCTACGGTCGTATCTTTTAATAACTAATATTTATTAAATTATTTGATTATAAAAATTTGTACAGTTCTTAATTGTTTTTATTCGATCTACGAAAAACGTTAAACATTCTAATATCTTACTTAGATCAAATGATATTTGATTGTAAACGTAAATAACAATTTATTGTTTTCTTCCTTGGTTTTATTATTGTAAAATATTTTTACGTATGGTGGTACAATAATGTCATCTTTTAAACCAAAATAATGTAGTTAGTAGGCAAAGAATAGTTGTCCATAATCATTGGAGAAATAATCCTAATTGTAACATCAGAAATCAATATTTTGGATATTAAGCAATTCTCAGAAGCGTTCGTCACTATTTTTAATTTCAATAGACATCTATAAAACAGAAACTGATATTTGAACTGTTGATTCGTAGGCGAACTATGTATGTGTAAAATTTTGGTAAATATTTTCCATGAATGTCGTCTGAATATACTAACAAATAATTATTCTGTGAAAACTGAGATACATTTTGCTTGTTATTATTGTTTGCTATTTTGATGGTTGCTGCCTTATTTAAATTTACATTCATCTAAACTTTGAAATTATACATATTTGACAAACAAAATCTATTAAAGTTAGAGAGAGATGGAGATAGTGCGATAGTGTGGCTGCTGGAAATTTTAATTAAAGTTTGTAATTCGTTCGGTTCAAATCCAAATCGACTAGAGTACTGTTTAATGCTTTTCAACGTTTTATTACTTATATTTAGAATATTGAAACTTTTGCGATGGAGTTTCGATTACAATAGCGTGACTGAATCTACATTGTACAGCTACGTGTCTCTGTTGCCGGTGGCTCTCGATACATTTGACATCGGCGCTATGGAGTCAATCTAGTAGACATTATTTATTCAAATTTTATTACCGTGAAAAAACATGCAATACTCTGAGTATTTTGGATGAAATGTTTGAATTTTGAATTGACGCACACACATAAAAGTAATTATAAAGGGATGTGTACACTTAATTAGTGCATATGTCTTTTACGTATTTTTAATACGTTGATGATGATATAAATAAGGTTAATTCAAGTATATTTTACAATAGTGCTAATTATTGTTCACAAGGCATGAATTATTTAGTTGCTACTAAATCTGTATTTAGTCATACGGGTTCCTATACTTATGAGCATTGCAAAAGGATTCCAATAAATCTGGCTTGAGATTCAATTAAAATAAATAGCAAGCAAGGCGACTGGCAGCAACTAGATACGTAAAACCGAATATCAGACTTAGGTGCTCCTTGAGAGAGGTGTCTAACAGCGTGTATGAATAATGATAGTGTAAAGTAGGTAACACAAATACTAATCAATAAAGTTTTTTTTTAAAACGTTTCCCCCATAGTAAGATTTTTCTCCTGTATCAGTTAGTAGAGCTTCAGAGTCAGTCAGATAAATAAGTTACTAGAGTGTGAGTTAAACATCGATAGTAATATATTACGTCGGAGTGACAAGGAACCTAAGAGTCTACCTGATCGTGGGTAGTAGTACCGATATGCGGCGAAGTTGAAACACCGTAGAAAACAATGTCTTATTCCGTGTTCTGTGTGAAACACCAAAGGGCTTAGTCCTTCCCCCGCGAGGCGCGTGTTTGTAGCATTTACCCATGAAAACCATAAAAATAACGAGTTTATCCTCATCCCCGCTTCTTCACCGTTGAAAATATTAGCGTATAAACACAAGGCTGTCACCGCAATGCTCCCGCAGGTTTGTTAGTAATATCACGGCGAACATTGTTTCGAACCATGTCACCGAGGAAAAAGGCAACGAAGCTTTGAAAAAATACGGAAAGTTTGAAACGGGATCTGGGTTACCCTGTTGCAGGCAAAAATGGTTTCGACTTAAATAATACTCACGTTGTAGGCCTCGCGGGGTGTGTTCTTTGATATTATCTTTTTTCTTTATACGTTTACAACTGTCGCATGTGGAATAAGCCGTGGTTAAAAAAAGGCGAGTGCCTTTACAAGTGGCGGCACACATTTTTTTAAAATAAACAAAGAGTACGTAGAACTTATACGCGTGGTTGTTTTAAAAGTTAGTAGTTTAGTTAGTAGTTTAAAAGTTTTCTGATTGCTGAGTTACTTTTATAGCATTCGGTAACAAACGAGCACACAATCTACCTGATGGTAATTGGACGCTGTGGCCAATAGACATCCACATTTATCCTCAAATGCAAATACGTTGTCACCCCCGGGGACTAAGATGAAATGCCTCGATTCCAGTAAAAAGAACACTGCAGTATTACGCTGGTATTCTGTGAGAGCGTGGTCCTGCCCCGGTCGAACCGACCCATTCGTACTACAACTACATATAATATAGCTGCAGCGTGACTCTACCACGCAAAAACTGCTTCTAATTATTATTTACTTAATAATAAAATATTTATCAACAAAATAGTTATAAGTAATACCACTTAAAAATAGAATAGAAACATAGAAATAAATTTACTAGTAAAAACATACGTATGTTTTGATTAAAGATATATATCATGAACTTTTTTATATTTGTGATGCTATTGCGCACGTCTAGTACGTTATTCGAGTACTCACGTTACTCACATAACACTATTAGGCAGCCGCTGCCTTTTTATGCGGAACGGATGTTTTATGCGGAAACAGTGTAAACGGAATAAGAGTTAATCTAGTCCCGCCTAAAGAAGTTTTACTTAAAAATGCCATTGCACTTGACATTCTAGAATTAATTGGTTTTTAGTACCCACATTAAACTGAAACATTACTTACATACCGCTTGGCATACTTTACTATATACTCGTCAGCATTCTATAAAATTAATTAAACATTTTTATGAAAAATTAAAACGAACCCTAAATTGTCATACACGTCATAACCTAACACATCTTGTAATAAGTTATTACTGAAGGATGTTATCATTATTAACTGTGTTATTATATATATATATATAGTATATTTATATATATATATACATATATATATATATAAGCCGTGTAGTGGCGGTTAAGAATATCCACTACCCCATATCTTCCCGTGGGTGTCGTAAGAGGCGACAGAGGGAGACAGGCAGGAGATGGGCAGCAGCATCTTCCTGATAACAGCAACTGTACGACAAAAAAAACTGCGGTTGCCAACCCGCTCGCCAAGCGTGGCAACTATGGCAATATACCCCCCATGAACAATTACACAAATAGACGGCCCCCAGTCCCCGGCGGCCCCGCTATTCCTGGCTACGGTGGCGACCATGGTAACGGCGGGGCAGGGGGTGCTAAGAATCTCCGGTGGAGGTTCGGTTGCCACCTACGACGACTCGACCTGGCAACATTTAACGCACGCACACTGAGGACTGACGAGAAGATCCTGGAGCTGGAAGAAGAGATAGACAAGTTGCGCTGGAGTATTATAGGATTATCCGAGGTCCGAAGAGAGGGGGAGGACACGGTGATTCTCGAATCCGGCAACTTGTTCTATCACCGGGAGGGCGACCATCTGTCCCAAGGAGGTGTCGGATTTATCGTCCACAAGTCTCTCGTCAACAACGTTGTACAGATTGAGAGTGTGTCGACGAGGGTCGCGTACCTGATACTCAGAATCACCAAACGGTATTCGCTGAAGGTCATACAGGTTTACGCACCAACGTCGGCACATTCCGATGAGGAGGTGGAGGAAATGTATGAGGATATTTCCAAAGCCATACATTCCTCCAAAACCCACTACACGGTGTTGATGGGAGACTTCAACGCAAAACTAGGCACAAGAGAAAGCGGTGAGCTGAAGTTAGGGAAATTTGGAGTAGGGCAACGGAACCGAAGGGGCCAGCAGCTGGCCGACTTTATGGAGAAAGAGGGACTCTTTATGATGAACTCTTTCTTCCAGAAGCGGCCCCACAGGAAGTGGACCTGGTCGAGCCCCGACGGTTCGACAAAAAATGAGATTGACTTCATTATGACGACCAGACGCCAACTGTTCAGTGATGTCTCAGTGATCGCAAGGGTGAAAACTGGCAGCGATCACCGAATGGTTAGAGGCACACTGAACCTAAACGTTAAGTTGGAGAGGTCTCGTCTAATGAAGTCAACGCTCCATCCCCCTCGTGCTCTGATCCAAAATCCCGAAAACTTTCAGCTCGAGTTACACAACCGCTTTCAGTGCCTACAAGATTGCAATGCAGTGGACGATATGAATGACAAGCTCGTGGAAACTGTCCATGCGGTCGGAGCTAAGTTCTGCAAGACCCGCCGCAGAAGAACACAAAAACTCTCCGATCACACTCTTAATCTCATGGCTGTTAGACGGGAGATGAGGCTGCAATCGTCAACAGATTTGACAGCATACAGGCAACTGAACAGACAGATCTCCAAATGCATGCGGCGAGACTTACGCAACTTTAATACTGCTCGTATTAAAGAAGCGATCGAGCGGAACCAGGGCTCCAAAGTCTTTGCCAGAGATCTGTCTGCCAGAAAGAGCCAACTGTCAAGGCTGAAGACTGAGTGTGGCAGCATCGTTTCCGGGACACCTGAGATTTTGAGTGAGATTGAGAGGTTCTATGGGCAGCTGTACACATCATCGTTGGAGCCACACGCAAGTGTGAGTAACGATCCAAGAGCAAGTCTTATCGGACACTATTCCGATGATATCCCGGACGTCAGTCTAAGCGAGATTAGAATGGCTCTCCAGCACTTTAAAAACGGCAGGGCCCCAGGCGAGGATGGAATTACAGCGGAGCTTCTGAAAGCGGGTGGAACACCGGTACTTGAAGTCCTTCAGAAGCTCTTCAATTCCGTCCTCCATGGTGGCACTACTCCAGAGGTGTGGAGCAGAAGTGCGGTGGTCTTGTTCTTTAAGAAAGGCGACAACGCTCTCTTGAAGAACTACAGACCGATTTCCCTTCTGAGCCGCGTCTACGTGCTGTTTTCGAGAGTCATTACGAATCGTCTCGCACGCAGACTCGACGACTTCCAGCCTCCCGAACAAGCCGGTTTCCGAAAAGGCTTCAGTACCATAGACCACATACATACCCTGCGGCAGATTGTGCAGAAGACTGAAGAGTACAATTTGCCACTTTGCCTGGCGTATGTGGACTATGAGAAAGCCTTTGATTCCGTCGAAATTTGGGCGGTGCTGCAGTCCCTTCAGCGGTGCCAAGTTGACTGTCGGTATATCGAAGTGCTGAAGTGTTTGTACAGTAGGGCTACGATGGCTATCCGAGTACAGAACCAGAGCTCGAAACCTATCCAACTGCAGAGAGGTGTAAGACAGGGTGACGTTATATCCCCGAAACTCTTCACCGCTGCTTTGGAAGACGTTTTCAAGCTACTGGACTGGAAAGGATACGGTATTAACATCAATGGCGAGTACATCACTCACCTTCGATTTGCCGACGATATAGTCCTTATGGCAGAATCGCTGGAGGACTTAAGCACTATGCTCAATGACCTCAATAGTGCCTCCCAACGGATAGGTCTTAAGATGAACATGGACAAAACAAAGATTATGTTTAATGTCCATGTCACACCTATGCCGGTAGTTGTTGGGAGCACTATGCTCGAAGTTGTTGACGAGTACGTTTACCTGGGACAAATAGTCCGACTAGGTAAGTCCAACTTCGACCGAGAGGTCAATCGACGGATTCAACTCGGCTGGGCAGCGTTCGGGAAATTACGACATATCTTCTCGTCAGGTATACCTCAATCTCTGAAAACTAAAGTGTACAACCAGTGCGTGTTGCCAGTGATGACTTACGGATCAGAGACGTGGTCCTTCACTGCTGGCCGTATGAGGACGCTCAAGGTCGCTCAGCGAGCTATGGAGAGGGCTATGCTCGGAGTTTCTCTGCGTGATAGACTCAGAAATGAGGATATCCGCAGTAAAACCAGATTGACCGACATAGCCCAACGGATTAGTAAGCTGAAGTGGCAATGGGCCGGCCATATAGCTCGAAGAACCGATAACCGATGGGGAAGAAAGGTTCTCGAGTGGCAGCCTCGTACCGGTAGGCGTAGTGTAGGGCGACCCCCCACTAGATGGAGTGACGACCTGGTAAGATATGCAGGAAGTCGATGGATGCAGGTGGCTCAGGACCGTGCTTTGTGGCATTACTTGGGGGAGGCCTATGTTCAGCAGTGGACTTGTGAAGGGCTGTGATGATGATGATGATGATGATGATATATATATATATATATATATATATATATATATATATATATATATATATATTAAACGAAATATTATGAGCAGAGCATTGCACCTACCTGTTCGCCAAGCGAGCGCGCGACATGTTATACTCCCGTTCGCTCGGGACCGTAATGGCGAGAAAATTTGAAAATTAGCAAATTTTTTGCTATATTGCAAATTTTGCTATATTTTCACTTTGAGACAATATTTATGGATAAAACTTACAGGAATTCTTGTTGAATGTATAAACTATCGAATAAAATTATTTTTGGTTCCTAGAAATTGTAATAAAATACGTAAATTATTAAATTTTTCGGGTATTGATTGATCTCTAGTCAGATCGTTAAGCCAATTCCTAAAAGGCGGTGTTTAGTGGGTAAAAGTCTCCACATAACCACGCAGCCGGCTGCGTGGTATGCTATGAGCATTCACCGCCTCCCTCCCCCGCTTTCCGGAGGGTTGCCCATATTTGCTTCGGGCGCAAAAAAAAATTAAGTTTAAGTATGAAGTATAGCTTGCTTATACCACCCTAAGAGTGGCACACTTGGTTTGGGATTTAATGTATAGTATTCCGGTAAACGTAAGAAATATTAACATTTTGAATACATTTTACTTAAAATTTATTAAAACCGCAAGTACTATTATTGCGAAGTTAAGAACCTAACGAGCAGGGATATTATCTAATAATTTAAACATGAACTACAATCAATAATGCCTTTACAGCCTGTCGTCTAAATGGCCGTACACATGTGCTCTCTAATGGTGCATAAAATGAATGCCAGCAGCTTAAATACGTATTAAGCTAGACGATTAAAATCATTAGTACGTTAATAGCTACCGTTAATATTATACCTACCAACATTACATTACACGTACCTATGTGATAATAATTGGAGTTGACATCTATCACATATTTTTTGTGTAGCATCGACACATATTTAAAGCGTGCAGTTAATTACCTTTTACGTACGCCAAATCACTCATGAATTATAAGACATTACGCTTGGATACAAAGTAGTAAAAGTGATGAACATTATACGTATTTTGCATGTAACTGTCAGGTTCAACTCAAATGAGATGAATTACTTGAGCAGTCCCTAATATCATTCTTATTCCATTTAAATAGTAATGTATGTAAGTAATTTATATTATTATTATAATGATATAATATCAGAGCAGTATTCGGCCTAATTATCTCTTTCTCAGATTTGAGTTCGTACTTATTGAAAAAAAAATGACCTAATATACAATTTGCTATCGACTTTCGATTAGATTTGGCTTCAACTAGCCAGATAAAATGTCCGACGACGGCTTTATTCTGGTACTTACCAAGATAGTTCATCAGCATTTTGATTCTCAATAGAAGTTAGATGTGAAGGTGTCACAAGGACACAGGGTCTACTTACCACTATGCGGATTGTGATCACGCTTGTCCTCCTAGATTGCGATAAATGGGAAGTGGTTTTGTGATCGGTATACACTAATTACATTTTCATTTGTACGTGAAAAAACAAGTAAAGCTCGCACTGACTTACTTTGAGTTGAGAAGGTGTGATAGTTGTTATTGCTTTAGTACCCTGATTACTGGTGACGCGGGTATACTCTCTAAGTTGTCAAGTGACTGGTAACACAAATTAACATTTTTATCTAAGCGAGGTTAACCCGCTAGCTCAGAAAGAACAGCAAACAGTTAATCGTTTGTGTAGGGCAGGCAATAGACTTAGGTACACTAAATAACGTTCTAAGTTTGATATATTTCCATGCAACGAAGCTACACGATCATCATCAATAAGTACAGCCTATCTAGTTCACTGCTGAACATAGGCCTCCTGGCGGCAAAACAACTGAAGATTGTTTTAAGTTTGTATCAGGAATGTATATATATTATATATACATTCGCCTATAGCTGCTCTCCTGTTTCGTAATAAGCTTGGTATTTTAAATTGCAAATAAGCTCTTTGCAATTTTAACTAAAAAAGCGGTGACTTTATAAATTATTATAAATTCTGTCAATAATTTCATTTTTTTATAAAAGGGAGCGATACGAACATGCAGCTCATCTGATGGTAAGTGACTACCGCCGCCCATCAACTATTTCACCCCCAGTTAAAGTACGTAGGTACTAGGTAGTTTACCATATATCATGGTAAAGTCTCACTCCAGCGTATTTATGGCTGTAGTACGAATGGATCGTCTCCAGCGGGGACTAAATTTGCACAGAATACCAGTTTGAAATGGCGGCATAATATCGCTGCATTTGTATGAAGAGAACCGGAGACCTCCTTTTTGCTTGTAACTATGCATTCCATCTTGGTATTTGATGGTAAAAGACGACGTGTCTGCATTTTCATTTTTAATAGACAATAAGTGCAGGTGCATATGAACTATGACTTCCACTTAACATCAGGTAAAATGAGTTTTCATTTGTCAACCTAACTTTTACAAAAATTAAACGAACTTACTTTCACATAATAGTAAGATGAAAATATTACATAAAACAATAAACAAAGACTTTTTAAAAATGGTTATTATAATACAAATGATTACATGTTTGATAATGTAACCCCAGGGTATTAAATGGTCGTTTCCAAGCTGATTCTTAAATGAACTTTTGTAAGTAATAATTGTACAATGTACAACCTTTTTTATATTGTACAATGTACAACCTTTTTTATATTGTACAATGTACAACCTTTTTTATATTGTACAATGTTGATGTGAGAGAGAGTTTTTGTGTTGTCGTTGTATTTCTTGCTGGTTCTTCAAAGAACAGAGAAGTTTTCCGAACCAGTAGTGAAATTAAAAGTAAATTTTAAGAAGAATTATTTATAATCTATAAAGTATATAATAATATAAACAATAACGCCTGTCACCCAGAAGGTTAGGCTGATACTACGGACTTCCATTTGGCACGATCCTGACATACCTCTCTCGCCTCCTTTACATCCATACATCTACGCATACACGCTCGTCGGTCAAGGGTACTCCTAATGTAATCCATTTTCAAAATATCGCCAATTTGGTCGATGAACCTTCTTCTATGGCGTCCCTTCCGGACTCTGCCGTTCACATCTATAATAAATTAAAAAAATATTCTAAAACTTGTGCCTGTTTTATGAGGAATTGATTCCGTAAAGATTTTAATTTTAAACAACATAGCTGCACACATTTCTTAAAGTTTAATTTGCTTTGGTAACTTTATTTAAAGCTTACAGAGTGACGCGCGCTAACGCAAATATTAGCGCGGTTTTTGGTTATTTACCTTAGGGGTGTGCTGAACGTCGTATCCCTAACCTCCGGTGTCGGATATCTTTGTTTACTTTACACTTCCACTTGGTCGAAACACTTTACCTTTATTCAGATAGAGTAAATAGTTCCCGTGGTAAATTCTTTACTACAATGTACCTATATTAAGTTTAAATACAAATTAAATTTAATAACTTTTTTTATTAATGTATTATCAAGGGTGTATCCGCGTGTTGGCGGCGTAAGAAAACCATCTTCTCATCTCATTTCATCAAAGAGGTTTCGTTTCGATGTATATATCGGTATAACATTTTGTTTACTCCAGGCGTACAATAAACCAAACGGCAATGGGCAGCACTGAAGGTAAACTTATATCTGCTTGTCCATCATAACGAAAGACAAATCCTCCCTTTTTTAACATTCTAAGCCAGCACTGGGATGGGAAGTGGTGATGTAACCGAAGATGGTGAAGCGCACTGACTTAACAAAAGCCTGTTCACTCTTGTCTTGAATATACTCACATTTTAATCGGAAGGGAAGACAGATGTTGGCAACTTATCTCATTCCATTATCCATGACTAACGATGGAGCAAACCGTTTTGTTCAAATGCGTGGTAAGTCGCAACGAAGGGGTGAAGACTGGCCGAGCGACATGGTTGTCCGATGGTAGAAGGGAGAAGGAGGAATTAAGTTATGCAGTTCTGAAATACACCCTGAAGAAAACCGAAAAGTTGGCTACTTTGAGCCTGTGTTCGAGGATGGTGAGATTGCTTTTAAATAGATTCGGGTCACCAATAAGCCTCTTCCCACACCTTTCCATTGAGTCCAAAGCCGCTAGGTGGCATTTTACAGCACTAGCTCATATACGGTAGCAATACTCCATGCACAATCGGACTTGTGATTTATATAGAGACTGCTTAGTCTACCCGAGAGTCACAACGGGAGAAGTTCATTGGGCTTCTACAAGTTGATGACGAAGGTTTTGAGGAAGAATATCTATTTCCTTTATTGCGTTAACCTTACCTGCACTTATACGCCGAAGTGCAAGTGCACAGATGAATTTACTGGCTGACGAAAGAGGCTCTGGCAAAGAACTAATAATGGAACACCCACCCAAATAAGCTAAATACATTTGAAGCCTTCATGAAACAAGTCCGAAAATGGAAATAAAAATAATTGGTTTTAACATTTTTGAACCCTATCTAACCCTACCCTTACAAGACAATTTCCAAAATGGAACTTTACATTATACATAATTTTTTTTTATTTGTGTCTGATCGATATATGTACCAAAAAAGAGACTGTAGTCTATTATTTACCAGCCCTAATTCGTCGTAATAATGCCGACAGTGAAGCCCTGGGATTAGCCGCCGTGGCGACATCCGTGCTACATTTGTTTAAACACGTCACCAACATACGTTTGCCGACGTAAAATATCACACCTTGATTCAAAACGTGTTGGCTTGTAATAAAACTTAATTTTCCTTGAATCGCAAGACTTACTATGTTGTGTTTGAAATTTGCTTCCACATTATTTTATAAAAATTGCGGCATAAAATCAAGGTAATCCCATTTATAAAATTTTCCTTTGTATTTTAATAAAACGGCTATTATGTTAACTAAAACACAACATACGGATCGTTGTATTTGTTTTGGAATAATTTTCCGTGGAGAGTACCCAATTCATATAATATACCTTTGCTAAATTTATTCCTTAGCAGGCTATGTGTGTTTATTTATAATGCAATAAACGTACATAACCAGGTGATTTTAGGCCACTTTTTAATGTGAAATTAATGTAAACTAAGAAAATTAAATTTTAATAAAAAAAAGTTAAAGCTGACTTGAAAGAAATGGAAAGAATAAATTCATTGTCACATAACATCTTCAGAAGACAAAGAGAACAAAGACTAGAAGAATAAATAGCGTACGAAAGAACTAAAGGCCGACTTGGACGTTTATAATATTTACATCAAAAATTTCATCCCCTATTTTACCAACGTACCCCAATTTTTATATATTTTGTTAGTAACATGTTATTTAGCTACATTGATAAGAGAATTCATTTCGTTTGACAACCCTACTTACATGCATTTATTTGGTTGTTTTTATTTTTGTGAGTTACATGTTTCCGTAATTGAACACTCGCAAGCGGTAACACTAAAAACGAAACAGTAATTACGTCCATAGTACAATCTAGGTCGGTTTCGGATTTACTCCTAAAAGTGTTCAGAAAGGGAGAAAAAGGCAGCAGTAATCGGAGTAAACAAAATAAAACAATATAAAGAGGATTCTTTTCAGCGTCAGCGTAGATATATTATGTTTCAACGCTTTCTTACTGTAACGCCCAACCAGGATCTGTAAATATTAACAGCTTCTGTTGTTTGGAAGTTGTACTGTTTTCGTAGAATTTAAAATTGGTAAATATTTCAATTCAAAATTTATTTTAGATCTGAAATTCTTTTTTATTATAATATTTAATACTTTTATCACTTTTTATAAAATTTCCATTTGCATGACACGTATACAATAATTAAGATTATATGGAGTGACGACCTGGTAAGACATGCAGGATGTCGATAGATGCAGTTTGCTCAAGACCGCGCTTTGTGGCACTTTTTTATAGGAGAGTGCCAAACGAGCATACGGCTCACCTGATGGTAAGTAATTACCGCCGCTCATCAACAACTACAACAAGGGAATTGCAGATACCTTGCTGGCCTGTCTTTTTGGTGGCTGGCCAGCCCTGTTTTTTTTTTGTTTGTGGAATTGCAAAATTCTTTTTCTTCCGTTAGCCTTTAATAGTAGTTATATTAATGCTAAAAGAACACATTACAACATGTTTTCAGACTTCCCTAAAGTTTGTTAAGACTTGTCTTTTACTTGTTATATAGAATTTTTAACACGCTATATATATATATATATATATATATATATATATATATATATATATATATATATATATATATATTCTGTACAATATAGAAAGAGTAATAGTGTTTAGTAGGTTAACCTATCCTTTTCGTTGTGAGTCTTGGATTCCAGTCCCAGTCGGAGATAAAGTACGCGAAAAGCATAAATTGTCGCTTTTATGGGCGGATTTGTTCGGGTTTGATTGGAGATATATTGTGTGTTATAAAACATTGAAGTGACCAACGAACATAATGTCGAAGTGATGGTAAGTGTCTGTTTCCCATGGACATCTGTAATCAACTTTAAACAGATAAGATTACAAAGGCGTTGTCATGAAAACTGTCGAGAACTTGTGATGAATTACAAAATTTAATTTAAACAAAGCTGTAAATATTGCAAAGTCGTCATTATCCCTATGCTGTAATGCATAAGTTGCAAATTATTTTAATTAGGTCGACGCTCGTCTCTAACGAATCAGCAGAACTCGTAATGGAGCTTAAAAAATGAACCCGAGACGGATGTCGCGCGAACTTCGCAAGTAAGCTTGTCAGTTAGTTAATTAGGATTGGGACGTGATTAAGCGTTTCCGAGGCGAGACATGATAGATGATTATGGCTGTCTGAGACTTGTTACAGTCTCATACTTACACTAATATGATTATAGTAAACGCAACAGATAATCTCGAACTGAGTTTGCCAAGTAACTTTATCACACTAATTTCGAGTGTAAACATCTTGGTCCCTGTACTTAAATGTATCCTTTCAAACTCTACTATTTTAATAACTAATTCACAGTTTTATTTGAGAGGGTTCGACATGGTAGTGCACCGACTGCGGACTACAATTCTTAAGGTGGGTCTATGCTAGAGGACCCGAGCACGAGCTGAGCACAAGCTGAGCCGCTCTACTCGCGGTGTCAAGTGGGGACATTCAATGAGCCTGCAAAAATCACTCTCCTCGAACGTAGTTTTCCGCAGTGTGCTCGCGGCTCGTGGCGGATATGGATGAGTCCTGTGATATACGAGACCAAGCATCAATCTTCTTATTTTTTATAGTAAAACTCATGTTTTGGGTCCCGAATCGTTGGATTATTTTGATATAATTCAATTGATTGCAAACAATCATCTTCCGTCTACGTTTCCATGTTGCTCTAGCGAAACGTGTGTCACTCAACACGAGTACACTGCGCGCGCGGTGCAAATCCCTTTGTGTTCGTCGAAAAACCGATAGCAGGCGGAGGGAGCACAGTCCAGCACAAACCAAACGCTCGAAGCGCGCTTGTTCGAGGCTTGCTTGTAAGTCGGGCCACACTACACGAATTTTTGCGCTCGCTTAGACCATTTGGGTTGAATGATCTAAGTCCGCTCGTGCTCGGCTCGTCTAGCGTAACCCACCTTTAGATATGGATCCCAAATCCACATTGCACCCACAATTTAAAAAAAATTGCCTAGTTTAAATTATATTCAATATGAATAGATACACTTCACAACAATACGTATTGCCTAAACAACAAAATACCTATTACCTAAACAACAAAATGTTTAACTTTTTGTTTTTCTAAGTCCGTTTTAAGAAAGAAAACCTAAAATGGTATGATACATTATATGACAATAGTTTGCAGCAAGGCACATAAAATATTAACCCTTCAAACTAACGCCAATATTCTTTTTATACCTGCCAATTTTTTTTTTTTGCTGCGGGTGCAACGGAAGGGTAATGCTGGATTTTTATGGGCTAGGTCCGCAGTACCCCAAATATCTCTCGCATATCTGATGTAATACCTACCTTTATAGCTTTTTATAGTTTATATTTCCTTCATGCGTTCTTGCATTGTTTGCATTATACACATTTATAATGGGATAGAATAGTTTGTACCATGCTATGTAAATAGCTTCAGTCAAGATAATATCGGTCACACCTGGTCCGGTCTTATTGAAGTTATAAGTCGTGCAAACTATTCGCTGCGTCCTCTCCGTATCATTGAGTTATTTAGTTCCATTCACCTGTCCCTTTCTACTTAGTAAGAGCTGAGACGTTGTTCCGCTTATTGAATTCGCAGTGGGTTTGAGTTACGGCTCTTTATATGTTCATTGCTGGTGCAATGAAATATCTACTTTAGAAGTTTCAATTTGCATTTTATACCAATTCTGTTTGCGAAAAAGTTAGAAAAGTACTCCTACTACTTTGTTTTCACTCTATTAATCAAAAATTAATATCGAATAAGTTAATCATTCCATATTTAGTTCGACGTCAACATTCGATATTGACAAATGTGTTAAATATTTAATTCCCAAACCTATAAATATTAGCAAAATTGAAGTGACTTTCCGCTATATCGAAGTAGGTATATATTGTGGGGTTTATATTTGATTAAAATATAAATAACCATTTTAAAATTTTTAATGTGAGTGAGATCAGAAAGAGAAAGTGATTCAATTCTTATCGATGAAACTTACAATGGCGCACCCATTGTAAGTTTCATCGATTTGGCAGAAAAAAGCATTCGCAAGCGCTTGTAAGCAAAATAGCGATCGTAAGCGGTTAGTTTTAACCGGGGAACCTAACCTAATTTAAATATATGTTTGTAAAGTATTTATATTAAAAACTTACCAGTCATGAATTTTAATAACATGTATAATATTTTTATTCATGTCATTATATTACTTGAAACTAATATTGCACAAAACAACTTATAAACTCTACTTCCAAAAAAAAAAAAAAAAACAAAGTAAATAAGCAAAATGGCGGATTGTGTCAGTGCTACTGAAGTTAGCAAACGTGTCCTGGCCGAAAACTGTTTAGTTTCGCCATTTTGCTTACAATCGCTTGCTAGCGCTTTTTTCTTCCAAACGCACCCAATCACTCATTATTATTTGACTTAAACAGAGCACCCGGAGCAAGTCTATACGTGCCACAGTCGTATATGACGAGGATTAGAATATCGGACCTCCATCTTTCACTGAGAACTGTCAATAAATTCATGTTTTGGAACTTTGTAACTCTCGTGTTTGAATTACCACAGTTTGGTTTTGATGTTTTCTGTCCTTTCTGGGCCTAATAAGGGTGGAAATTAAGAAATCATTTGTCATTTGTCTTTTCCAAAAAAATAATGATTAACATTATTTAAAATAAGCTTATTTACTTATTTTTATATTTTTACGATTTGTAAATAATAAGCATTTTAATTTTGCCGGAATTTATGCGAAAACGTTTTGTGTTTTGTTTTATGATCATGATTTAAATTAAATATGAACTATTTAATTTAAATCATGATCATATCGTTGCTCAGCTCCTTTTCAGCTCGACAATATAAGAATAATAATAGAATAAATAGTATTTTATTGAATAAAACTACTACTAAAAGTAGTTTTAATCAATGTATAGTAAATATAGGAAATTTTTAATCGTGTATTGTACCGTGTACTGACGGAGTAAGAATATCCACTATCCCATATCATCCCGTGGGTGTCGTAATAGGCGACAAAGGGAAACAAAATAGAAGATTGGCAGCAGCATCTTCCTAATGACGACTAAAAATCAAAATAAACTGCAATTGCTAACCCGCTTGCAAACCGTGACTGCTATGGCAAATATCCCCCCTGTGAGGCAATCTGTGGGAGCGGTATAAGCTCAGCAGTGGACTTTAATAGTCTGTAACGGTAACGGTGTATTGTATGTTATATTATTGCGTTTTTCGACACGTAAGAAGCTATGAAAATTACCTGTAAGTATGGTAAAGGCCGCGCAATTGGATTGCGCATTGATCACGTTGTACTTTTTTTGTTTTCGGCCACATTAAAAATTAATTCACGTATTTACAGTTAAGTTTTATTTCAGTAGAAAAGTTTTATTTCAGTAGAAATAAAATGAAAGTTCATTGTTTGAAATAAAAGTTAGTTAAAGCTACTGTCTATACACGTCCCACTGCAGGGCACAGCCCTCCTCTCACATCTGAGAGGTTTTTAGGGTAAGGAAAAGTTCGCCGCGCTGCCCCAATGCGGGAATCGAACCCGGGTTGCTCGCATACTGTGTGTTACTGCTAGCGCTTAGCCGCCAAGCTACCATTGTTTCAATTATTTATTTAAAAAAAAACGAGTCGCACAGTTTTATTTTCATTTCAATTTATTGGTTATAATTATCTACTTGTTTAATTGTAAAAACTACGAGTACATTTTCAGTATTGTATATGTTATGTTATATATATATTAAAACATTCATTGTTCATTTTTTCAGAAGATTTTTACAAAGCTGTATTGAACCTTTGTTATTTATTCAATAAAACTACAAATAAATGTGTAGTATTTTCGTTAAAATAAAAAATAATTTCATATCATAGCGCTTCCAGTTGGATTGGCTTCTGATATTTATTTTGTAGTGCTATATTCTTAACAAAACTTCTCTTCTTTATGTTTGGGATCAAGCGGTGTATATATTTATACATCTATACACGTAAATAATATTGAAGTTTCTGTATGTAATATCAAAATAAATATCTATATTTTATCCGGAAAACTTGTAGTTTTAGACTATTTATAAATTTCTCAAAATTGGTAAAAAAATTGTTTTTGCAACGTTGCATTAATAGATCCTATCCAGGCGAAGTCGGGACGGATCGCTAGTGTTTATAGATAAAGTTGGCTCATTATCGTGAAATAAGCCAATACATGACCACTCGCTCGCACTAAATAAATAGACATAGAATATATTGCCTTGTATATTTCATGTTCGATTAGATAAGTTTGTTAATATTGGAGTTTCCAAATTTAATCATACATTAGTGACTTTGGCTTGAAGTACATACCATAGTATTAATGAACTTTCTTTCAGTTTTTACAGTTTTTAATAAATATCTAACTAGTAATAATATTATGAATATCGCATGCAAATTTTGCTCTTATTCAAGGTACATACTAGTCTTTAATAAAGATTAATTATATGTCGCACATGACCAGCTTTTAATATTTCTACAATGCTTACGTGGACTATTCCTATTCAACTTAAGATAAGCAAATTATAGTACACATATACTTAGCACTTGAAGACCACATGGAAACTACTACTCGTATTATATGCGCTTTTCTACTCCGTTTTATATATTTCTGAAATACATGCGTTATACGTTTTCATACGATGAAAATGTCATAATGATGTGTAAAAATATCTATATCATTACAGGTCCAAAAGAGTGAGCGCAGCGCACGTGATTCTGGCTACAAACAGTAAAAAATGTGTTTGATTGAGAAAAACAAAGTTATTAGTGTAATTAGACGAACGAACAAGTGCGTTACCTTCCAAGAGTCTAGTTGAGAAGACGGAAACTCAATAACAATGGAATATGGTTGAAAATCGTCCGCATTTTTATCGAACTGTGCCCTTTAAGATGATATCGCGCAGTGAAATCCTCGCTTAGAATAAGTATCGCGGCTGAAAAACTAAACTAATTTTATTAAATCGTCTTATTGTATATCTTTGTAAACATAGTTACTAAAATCTTCGTCGTTGTCCTATTGAAATTTCGATTTTTTCTAATCATCGAAGCGGTTGTCGTATTTTTTGTGATATATAGGTATTTCTTAGGTAATTAGGTAAATAATAAGTGGCAAAACTCGGTTGTGATGTGTATAGTGAGTAAGGAGTATCGTAAGTAACGTCAGTCCCATATATATATATGATATGATATATTATATGAGTGTGTGGGGGGGATTGACACGCGCGCACGCCGCGCGGTAATGTGGGGGCGTGCGGTGCGTTGTCACGTGGTATTTGGCGCAGGCGCGGCCGGGCGCCGGTAAGATGCGACAGCGGCGTCGCGCGCCCCACCGCATCGCCGCACTGCTCGTCGCCTACCTGCTCTTCCTTACCTGTCAAACAGACGCCGCTGGTAAGTGACAACCATTTTTAATTTCTAATGGGCTCTCAATTGTTTCAGTAGCATTCACATCTCTTGAATATTTTTTTACAAAGCACCTAACGGCAGTTTTTTCAAATATATTTTATGCTCGTCGGGAAAGGTTATTCTAAATTTGGACTATCTTCAATATATCGCCAAATTGCTCAATAAAGTTCTATCTAGGGCTACTCTTCCGGACTCAGCCACTTACTTCAGTAGAATAAATTTGCTTACAGTCACTCATGCATTCTTTCTTCATGTCTGAACCACCGAATCATTCTTACTTTATCCTTATCACAACATAGCGTCTTTCTCATCATACAATTTCTCAGTCTATTCAGAGTCCAGTTCATGCATGAATAAATAATATATAGTCTGTCCCTATAGTCCCTATAAAGAGATTCGATGCCTGATCAGCCAAGCGTTCAGCCCAAACGTGGTCAGCGTTTGCCATAAAGCTGGGTTGCTCTACTTTGTCATATGCCTTTGCCAAGTTTAAAAATTTAACAGAAAACTTTCCTCTGTGATAATAAACATGGAAACGATCTGATCTGTAGGTATATCATAATTCGAAATTTTTCATCAGTTTCTTTTATAATTGTACAATCAAAATCTTAGCTAACAGTTTTCCATCAGGCTGATTCCGTGTTTGTATTTACAGACCTACAGTGACGCTCTTCCTTTATGTAGTGGAACTAATGCGTCTTTGTGGCAGTCTCCCAGTGCTCGCTTAAGTTCCCAGTATAAAAGAAAGCAAGAAAAGCTTGCTACCACTCCCGTTCCTAGTTCTGCAGTTTCCAGCATCCAGTCTTTTTATATTTTAATACAAATTTATTCATTAAAAGTGTTTGATCAAAATGTGCTGCGAATTTAAAAACTTGTAACATACATTATTTATTATTATAATTAGTTTAAATTGTAAAACTTACATCCTTTGCGTGTACAATGAGTTGTTACAAGTTATTAACATTATGCGAAACAAATGGGTGTCCACACGAAGATACAACTTATTATTAATTAGTTTTAACAAGCATTTACTGTTAAAAAGTGAACCGACGAGAATATAACGATAACTTTTACATTTCCTTTACCTTTCTTGAGAATTTTTACGTTTGTCTGGTGAAATGTATTATTTTTTCAGGTTGCTTCAGGTAAAGTTGAATTTAAAGTCCTTGTGTCTTTGAACTGTTTAAGTGAATATTAAATATTAATTGCACGTTCCCGTTAGAAACAGAAATTTATTCCACTAAAATAACACTTACTTAGAGGTGTACATAAATAAACGTATCGTTAATGTTTAACGTTTTATAAAGGCATATTTTTAGGAAACACTTCTTGTGGAATTATTTTTGAAAAATCGCGGGTAATACCAATTAAATTGCTTTTATTTTTAAAAATATACGGCTTTTTCCGTCTTGGAAAGTTTCATATTTGGTATGTATGTATTACCAACATTAACGTATTGAATAAAAAATTAATTTTACGGATTTATGTACATATATTCACGTAAATATAAGAAATCATTGCACTTACAGTATACTATCATATTATATGCATCCGCTATTCGACTACTGTCGTGGATCACTCCTAATACAAGCGTTTTAATCTTTCTTTGAGACGGGACGGAACGGGAATATTAGAATTTCTTATAATAACATTACTTGTGTTTAAAAAATTGTAACCTGCCAAGACCGGTTTTCTATGACAAACTATTTTTTCCTAAGTGAGACAGGATCAACTAATTATCCATAGCATAGAAGCTGCACCTAAAGCTACTGTCACTCTCACTAATATTTGAAAAGTACCTAATAAAAAATAGTTTTTTAACAATGTTTTCTTTCACTGTATAGCACAACATGGTAAATGTTGTTGAACGTCAACTGATTCACATTTTAATAAAAACCTTATTGTTATCTTACTTAAGATGGCCTGACAAACAATCAACGGTTTAATTACTTCAACATCCATCTTCAACACAACCGTGTGACCCAGTGTTCAGAATATCGAATTGTTTACAGAAATATTGGTAATATAATTAGCATTACTATTATTATAATAACAAAATGCATCGTTGTTTCGAAGCATTAATAATCACCAATCTTAAAATCTTATAACTTAACTGTGTAGTGGTGTCAAATTACCCGCTACGCATATCGTCCGTAGGTGTAGTAGTAAGAGGTGAAGGGGAAAATGAAACAGATATGGGTAGCAGCATTTTCCTGATAACAACTCTGCATTATTAAAAACTGCAGTTGGCAACCCATCTACCTGTGACAACTCCCGCCTATGAGGAAATCAGTGGGGGAGGCCTATGTTCAGCAGCGGACTTTTATACGCTGCAATAAATGGATACAATCTTATATTACGTTTATTCGGGAATTTATTTGTTAAATCTCTCATATTGATATTTCACACAATAAATTAAAAGACACATAATGGCAAAGACTTTGTATACGGACATTACTTATTTTTTATGCAAATGTGATAATGTGTATAACAGTGGACCAGTCATAAATACATATTAATAATAAAAGTTAATAAGGTGTGTATATTATAATAACAAAGCACATACACACTAGTATGTGCTTTGTTATTATAATATTAACGTATACAAGTATAAGAAAATATATATACTAATACACTTGTTATATGTAAATATACGTTATATGTGTATATAGAAAGATATTTTCAATTATTAAACATATAGTAGCCATATAGTACCAAAATAGTAGCTTAATTCTACTGTGTTTCGTATGGTGAGTGTAGAGAATAGGAGACTCTTTTTACTGAAAACGAGGCAGTCTATATTAGTCCTCACGGGTCTGTAACGTGTAACGTGAAAACGCATCTGCATTTTGATACTTAGTTGTAGATGGATGTGGATGTATATGGGCCACAGCGTCCAATTACCGTCAGGTAGACTGTGTGCTCGATTGTCACCGAATGCTATAAAAGTAACTTCAATCAGAAATATATTAGTTAGATTATTAATAAGTTTTAATTCAACCACGCGTATAAAACGTACTCTTTTTTTATTAAAAAAAATTGTCTGCCGCCACTTGTAAAGGCCCACGCCTTTTTTGACCACGGCTTATTCCACATGCGACAGTTTTAAACGTATAAAGAAAAACAAATGTCAAAGAACACACACCGCGAGGCCTACAACGTGACTATGTATTATTAAAGTCGAAACCATTTTTGTCTGCAACAAGCTAACCCAGATCCCGTTTCAAACTTTAATCGTAATCGAGGATAGATGTAGATATCTATAGGGCACAACCACCACTTACCGTCAGGTAGACTGTGGGCTCGTTTGTGTTAGGGTTCTCCTATAAAAAAGACCTGATTTTACCATTTTTATGCTTTTTTGTTAAATTTAATCCATCAAACACGCCTCTTAATCATCACTGCAGATAGTGCCAAGTTTCTGCTGAATTTATGGTCTAGAGAACGTTACCGTACACATCTGAGTTTATTTTTTGACGTGATCCTGTTGAATCCGTCCATATTGAGTGGGTCAGTACGAGACCGCCATAGACTTCTAAAGTTATTCTATATAACCACCTCTATGTAGGTAGTATAATTTAGCTTAAAATGTATTGTTAACTAAGTTGGCTCTTTAGTCTTGGCGGTTCTCTGATTGCACAAAAAATGAATACAAATTACACTTCCACCCCCGCGTGAATTTACATATTGGAATCTTTTCATTGGTGCAGGCAAGGATCGAGCCGCGTTTGCTCGGGTACTGTGAAAATATACAGCGAGTTCTTATTCCCTGAGCTACCCTGGCTCTATATGTTACTATATGTCATATTAATTTTAAACCCTTGGCTTCATAAGTATTCTCTTGCAGTCCGCAACAGAAGCGCACGATGGGTTAAATAGTCGTTTCGTACGAATATGCCTCTCGTACTAGATCATTAGCATACAGGGAACTCGGGTATGAATTAACATAAAGTTCCAACAAATAATCGCGTCCCGTTGCCCGGGTAAACCCTTACCGTGCATAATTATGTCCTACTGCTTTATGAAAATTATATGTTTAAACAGCGTCATACTTGGTTCGAATCGGATGAGCGCGTGTTGTTGTGTCTTTATAATATTTAGGACTCTGATCAATATTGATTTAAATATAAAAATTTTAAGCATAAAAAAAGTCCTGGTAGCTAAAGAAATTAATTTTGTAACTCGAATACTATCCACGCCCAGAACCAATGAAATTGTTAATAGTATTTAGTGCTGATGAAGTTTAACTCGTAATAGTGTTCCGAGGTGGAGAAAATTTCCTGGAGAAACCTGCAAGAAATCAGAATATATATTTTTGAGGAAGTTTAAAACATTGATATGTAGACGATAAATGATACATAATCACAGCATGTAGTTATTATAGGTAATTATAAACATTGTAAATTTGTGCAATAATTGTTACCAAGGTATTCCTTCGTTGACCTATATAACGCATTTGATTAACAAGAAACAGAAACTTTTTTATTCAATATAGATTGTAAACAATACTTATTGAAAGTCACTTTTTTCATTTACCACTGGTTCGCAAAAAACACCTCTGTCCTGGGAAGAACCAGCAAGAAACCCAGCGGGACAATTTTTTTTTTCAAATAACAGCTTATAATCGTGTACGTTACAATTAACAACACAAAACAATTTAGAAATAGCTTGGTAGCGATCACCCCTTCCCAGGGGTTATTATCATCCATAAATTCCTTAATATTATAATAATCCTTTTTATATAAACTTAGTTTAATAAAGTTTTTGAACTTTGTGTATGTCAAATTTTGAATATTTATTATTTAAACACTAAGTTACTAATCCTTAACCTGTTAATAAAATATAAAACATATTTTATTTACAGGTTAAGGAACTTAGTGCTTACTTCACACTATTATTTTTATTAGCTTACTTTTTAAAACTAAGTTAGAGGTATAATCGAAAAGTTATTTTTCTGTAGTAGGAATCGCAAGTGGCATTGCAACAAGGGGTTCCCTTCGTTTACCTGCAATTCCCTTAGTGTAGAAGTTGTTCATGGGCAGCGGTAGTCACTTACCATCAGGTGAGCCACATGCTCGTTTGCCCTCTCTTCTATAAAAAAATAAATATATATTTGAAGCTTATGGCCGGCTGAAAAGTTAATGATTATATAACTTTATCTAGATCTTCATAATTTTAATTTTACTACCACGTAGTTCATATTATTAATGTAGTTCAGTTATATATTATACCACGTTTTTATTAAGTTACTTTCTTGTATGACAGACAGAAAAAAGTCTGTCGTTCCGGATGGAATCTTGCAACTCAAATTTTGAGCACGAGGATATAGACTTAAAACTTTGAACATAGCTCAGAATGACAATGTAATTAAAAAAAAATTACTTGTTTTACTTGTGACTGGTTAGTCAAAATCATCCAAAATTTTACTTTATTGATTTGGCGTTCAATGATTTTTTTCTTGGCACAGGTGAGGAATAAAGGAATTTTTCTAATTACATATGAAATTGTTCATTGATTCGTACTCGCACGCGTCAGTTAAACTCAACGAATATAAACCTGTCTTTAAGCACACTTATTGTTATTTTACTTCTTAAATTGTTATAATACCATCGTTATTGACACGCGGCACGTATCATTTGTATATAAGCGAGCAGGAGCGGACGCGGCTGCGTCGCCGATAAAACGGCGGAAGCCGAACTTATGGAGGCAATTAATAAGCAAAATGCTACAACAACGCAATGCGCCTCCATGGAAAAGAAAACTTTTTTTAAATCCAACTCGGGTAAGCCACTCGGCACGTTGTGGTCATCAACATTAATATACTTGATAAAGACATTGTATGTCGATGTACAATAAGGATAGCAATAAAAAAAACGTTACCGACACACTATGATTTTCCATCCGTATCAAATATTTGTAGGTCATACAAATACATGTTCCGTGCAGGGTCCGAACCTGCGACCCTCAGTGCCGTCAATGGTGATAATATTTGTACATAATACCGTGGTAATGACTATACCGATGGCAATGACGATGAATATTACGATGACCATGATGGCAATCGATGACTTAAACGTTAAAGATTGCTATGACGATGGATGACTATGACGTAAATGCGAATTAAAAAACTATATAAGAAATATTTCATTTTAGAATTTACGATACGCAAGGTTATATTAAAGCTGTGACTATAATATGTAGGTGTCGGTTTCGATTACGGCTACAGAATCGATTCAAGCGAAAAAAACACCAGCAGTTACTGATTTCCATTTGCATTTTAATATGGTGAAGGGGATAACGCGGAACGAATCTATCACTTTTTGCTGGAGTGATACGTTGTAGATGTATAGTATACAAGAGATAACTGCAAATTATGCGATGACGCTGTGAGATGATGTAAAAAAGGAAACCGAAAGTATCACGCCAAATCAATATTCCATTATTAAAACGCTTTGACGGATTATCTTGTTTGTTTAGCGTTCATCCTTACATTTATTGTGAAACCTATAAATTTAATTATTTAACTGAAAATGGAAATTGCGATTTTCAAGACAACTTATTAACTTAACTAGAATATCAGTCAATATTATTAAATGATATCCACTCTTGTTGGAATTAATTTCGGTCTTTTTATGTGAATACTCAGCAGAAGGTAATGATTTAATTTAATCCAGATAATTTAAATTTATTATGGAAGTTAGTTATTAAATTATTATAACTAGAAGCTAGCGAATGAATACGCTATGCGTTTACTTATGTACTTAAAACAGCTTGAGTTATGAATTTCAACTCTTCGTGACAATGGCGATTTGATTTCAATGTTTCAGGGAAACTTTTATCTCGTGAATAGCTTTTTGTAGAATGTAATTTTAGAATTACTCTCGTTTCGTAGCTTTAGTTTTGGTATTTTGTAATGTACGTATAATGGTCGCACCTGCCAACAATTGTCCTTGGCACCCAGGGTTGACTGGCAGAGAATGCCACATGGCATTAAGTCCGCCCTATGTAACCTTTAGCTTAAGGTGTTACATGAAAATTTTTAAATAAATAAATAAATGTAATTTAATAAATGATTATGTGCAATGTCTTTGAGAATGGTTTCATTTGAGTGTACGGAAACTAGGCGTCGTTATTAGTATGATAATGAAAATCTTACCCGAATCGGCAGTCACTTCTTATAAAAATAATCAGGCGTTAATTAAAAGAAATTCCTTATAAATTGCAAGTATATACATAATATATATATATATATATATATATATATATATATATATATATATAAATTACATTGTTTGTTCTGTATTGATAATTCAAACTCACATTTTAATACTTATATTCCGCCAAACCTAAAAAATACCTTTTGATAGTTGTTTTAAACATTTATTAGACTAGGCATTCCAGCCTAGTCATCCCGTGTAGAAAATACAACTACTACCGTTATATTTTCTACAAATCTGCCTCCGGGGGATCCCACATGGCAAATTATAAGCCGACCGCCTTTTCCCACGGGTACGTGTCATCTGTCCACGTCTGCGGAACAGTGTGGTTGGCGTTTAGCCATGGTGTTCATAAATGAATATAACATTGTCAAAATTAGTTATATTTTTTATTTCTCGTAGAAATATTATTCCTTGCTTTGTCTTTGTTGTGCCTCTAAATAATTACTTAACGCTTGTCAATTTTTTTTTCATACCACAAGCCGGCACCTTCTAAATTTACTTGCCACTTCGCTGCAGAGGGATTCACAGAAGTTATTAATAAAATTGAATCGTTTGAGTCATGCTTCACATAATTCATTCAAATCTAAAAATAAAATTTTAAATAAAATAAATTAAAAAAATGTAGTTCGATTATTTGGATATTCTTACCGACTATTCGCATTATATTGAATTTGAATCATTATAAACGACATCATAACGACATATCATTGAAACAACATCAAGCAAGAAAAGTTGATTCTGGTTAGATTTCTTATATTTTTTCTTTGAATTAGTAATAAAGAACTATACATGTTGTAATTTAATATAGATATATTTAATATAGAACTTCATGGTTCTATGGACTTACGTAAATGCTTATTTTAAATCGTGTGAGTACGCTTGTACAAAGTTATTATAGCGGTATTAATGATTTAAAGTTAAACGTGAAAATGTATTTCTTAGACTTAGTTGAGTATAGGTTGATTAGATTCTGCCCCGATGTCGATATTTTTAGCCTAACAGTTTTTGATATATTTAATTCATCTGATGAATGAGATCGATGTGTGGGTGCATGCAATCTATTTATTTTTCAATTTTAATTCTCTTTGAGTCTTGTACATCAATTTTCAAGAAATTTATATAATTATTTCAACTAAAACTTTTATGAAATTTAGATAAACATCTGTTGGATTGAGTATCAAGAACCCGCATTGTCTCAAAATAATTCATACGCCATGTGTATACATATATTTAATGCATTGCCATCCTCAATAAAATGTCTGCCTCATAAAGAATTTTTAAACTGCTGTATCTCAATGCCCCAGTTTAAAAAGGTAGAGAATATTTTAAACAACAAAACATTTAAAAAAAATCAAACCCATTCGACATTATTTTAAACAACAAAACGTTAAAAAAAAAATCAAACCCATTCGACATTATCTTAGATGTCCCTGTCATACTATTATTGAAGTCGTTAAAATTAATGATTATGTATTGATGGTTGATAATAGATTATTGATTAAATAATAATTATTTTTTTCATTGATTTGATTGATTGATTTATTACATCGATTTTGACACAGAAGTTTGTTACTGTAGTTGTAAGTTATAAAAATTGAGTAAACAATCATTTTTGTTATTTTATAAATTTTTATCTATCTACAATTATTTTTATATTTGTTATAATCGTTATTATAAATAATATAAATAATCATTGAACAAAATTATATTATATTATATTTTGCATCTCATAAATGAATACGTTTAAATAACTGAGTTACAAGGTAAAAAACAAAATTGTATATATGAGATGGCGCAACAACGAAACCACGACGTACATATTATGTATCACCGCACAAATTATAATCTAAATGCTAATTTATCTACGTCACAATATGGCAAGGATTTCAATGAATCTTTGTAGGGTTTTTGAAAGTTTTTCATTTTTGTGTAGTTATGTTATTCCAAAAACAAGAATATTCGGCCACATAGGTTAGTCTAGTCAAGCATTGCTAACGCAAGCTGCCTAAAACACCATAATCTTGACTATTTATATATTTGATACTTTTACAACATTACTTTTAGTAGCCATTGGAATGATTCGTGATTTGTATCTACTGATATAATATTCATTTTAGAACAAAATTAGCAAAAAATTATAAAGCCATAAAAAAACTAGCATATCATGCTATCCAATAACGTTAATATGTCTATAGTTTTAACAAATATACATATCTATACTAAATTATAGTTCATATAAAATAGCTTCACTACTAATCTTTATTCATCTAGTGATAATATAATGTTCTTGTTTCCTATAAACATATACAAACATTTATTGTTTGTTCATCAAACAGTCATTCACCTTTGTAGAGTTTTGCATAAATTTTCTCCTGTGCTTAGGAAGAAACATAAAATGTTTTGAAATTATTGTTTACATTCCATTTAAGAAGAGTGATATGATGACATATTGTAAAATAAGTGTCATCATCATCATCATCATCATCATTACAGCCCTTCACAAGTCCACTGCTGAACATAGGCCTCCCCCAAGTAACGCCACAAAGCACGGTCCTGAGCCACCTGCATCCATCGACTTCCTGCATGTCTTAACAGGTCGTCACTCCATCTAGTGGGGGGTCGCCCTACACTACGCCTACCGGTACGAGGCTGCCACTCGAGAACCTGTCTTCCCCATCGGTTATCGGTTCTTCGAGCTATAAGGCCGGCCCATTGCCACTTCAGCTTACTAATCCGTTGGGCTATGTCGGTCACTCTGGTTTTACTGCGGATATCCTCATTTCTGAATCTATCACGCAGAGAAACTCCGAGCATAGCCCTCTCCATAGCTCGCTGAGCGACCTTGAGCGTCCTCATACGGCCAGCAGTGAAGGACCACGTCTCTGATTCGTAAGTTATCACTGGCAACACGCACTGGTTATAACACTTTAGTTTTCAGAGATTGAGGTATACTTGACGAGAAGATGTGTCGTAATTTCCCGAACGCTGCCCAGCCGAGTTGAATCCGTCGATTGACCTCTCGGTCGAAGTTGGACTTACCTAGTCGGACTATTTGTCCCAGGTAAACGTACTCGTCAACAACTTCGAGAATAGTGCTCCCCACAACTACCGGCATAGGTGTGACATGGACATTGAACATAATCTTTGTATTGTCCATGTTCATCTTAAGACCTATCCGTTCGGAGACACCATTGAGGTCATTGAGCATAGTGCTAAGGTCCTCCAGCGATTCTGCCATAAGGACTATATCGTCGGCAAATCGAAGGTGAGTGATGTACTCGCCATTGATGTTAATACCGTATCCTTTCCAGTCCAGTAGCTTGAAAACGTCTTCCAACGCAGCGGTGAAGAGTTTCGGGGATATAACGTCACCCTGTCTTACACCTCTCTGCAGTTGGATAGGTTTCGTACTCTGGTTCTGTACTCGGATAGCCATCGTAGCCCTACTGTACAAACACTTAAGCACTTCGATATACCGACAGTCAACTTGGCACCGCTGAAGGGACTGTAGCACCGCCTAAATTTCGACGGAATCAAAGGCTTTCTCATAGTCCACATACGCCAGGAAAAGTGGCAGATTGTACTCCTCGGTCTTCTGTACAATCTGCCGCAGGGTATGTATGTGGTCTATGGTACTGAAGCCTTTTCGGAAACCGGCTTGTTCGGGAGGCTGGAAGTCGTCGAGTTTGCGTGCGAGACGATTCGTAATGACTCTCGAAAACAGCACGTAGACGCGGCTCAGAAGGGAAATCGGTCTGTAGTTCTTCAAGAGAGCGTTGTCGCCTTTCTTAAAGAACAAGACCACCGCGCTTCTGCTCCACGCCTCCGGAGTAGTGCCACCATGGAGGACGGAATTGAAGAGCTTCTGAAGGACTTCAAGTACCGGTGTTCCACCCGCTTTCAGAAGCTCCGCTGTAATTCCATCCTCGCCTGGGGCCCTGCCGTTTTTAAGGTGCTGGAGAGCCATTCTAATCTCGCTCAGACTGACTTCCGGGATATCATCGGAATAGTGTCGGGTAAGACTTGCTCTTGTATCGTTACTCACACTTGCGTGTGGCTCCAACGATGATGTGTACAGCTGCCCATAGAACCTCTCAATCTCACTCAAAATCTCAGGTGTCCCGGAAACGATGCTGCCACACTCAGTCTTCAGCTTTGACAGTTGGCTCTTTCTGGCAGACAGATCTCTGGCAAAAACTTTGGAGCCCTGGTTCCGCTCGATCGCTTCTTTAATACGAGCAGTATTAAAGTTGCGTAAGTCCTGCCGCATGCATTTGGAGATCTGTCTGTTCAGTTGCCTGTATGCTGTCAAATCTGTTGACGATTGCAGCCTAATCTCCCGTCTAACAGCCATGAGATTAAGAGTGTGATCGGAGAGTTTTTGTGTTCTTCTGCGGCGTCTTGCAGAATTTAGCTCCGACCGCATGGACAGTTTCCACGAGCTTGTCATTCATATCGTCCACTGCATTGCAATCTTCTAGGCACTGAAAGCGGTTACGTAACTCGAGCTGAAAAGTCTCGGGATTCTGGATTAGAGCACGAGGGGGACGGAGCGTTGACTTCATTAGACGAGACCTCTCCAACTTAACGTTTAAGTTCAGTGTGCCTCTAACCATTCGGTGATCGCTGGCCGGTTTTCACCCTTGCGATCACTGAGACATCACTGAACAGTTGGCGTCTGGTGTCATAATGAAGTCAATCTGATTTTTTGTCGAACCGTCGGGGCTCGACCAGGTCCACTTCCTGTGGGGCCGCTTCTGGAAGAAAGAGTTCATCATAAAGAGTCCCTCTTTCTCCATAAAGTCAGCCAGCTGCTGGCCCCTCGGTTCTGTTGCCCTACTCCAAATTTCCCTTAACTTCAGCTCACCGCCTTCTCTTGTGCCTAGTTTTGCGTTGAAGTCTCCCATCAACACCGTGTAGTCGGTTTTGGAGGAATGCATGGCTCTAAATATCTATAGAAATATCCTCATACATTTCCTCCACCTCCTCATCGGGATGTGCCGAGGTTGGTGTGTAGACCTGTATGACCTTCAGCGAATACCGTTTGGTGATTCTGAGTATCAGGTACGCGACCCTCGTCGACACACTCCCAATCTTTACAACGTTGTTGACGAGAGAGTTGTGGACGATAAATCCGACACCTCCTTGGGACAGATAGTCGCCCTCCCGGTGATAGAACAAGTTGTCGGACTCGAGGATTACCGTGTCCTCCCCCCTCTCTTCGGACCTCAGATAATCCAATAATATGCCAGCGCAACTTGTCTACCTCTTCTTCCAGCTCCAGTATCTTCTCGTCAGTCCTCAGGGTGCGTGCGTTATACGTTGCCAGGTCGAGTCGTCGTAGGTGGCAACCGAACCTCCACCGGAGATTCTTAGCACCCCCTGCCCCGCCGTTACCATGGTCGCCACCGTAGCCAGGAATAGCGGGGCCGCCGGGGACTGGGGGCCGTTTATTTGTGTCGTTGCTAATGGGGGGATATTTGCCATAGTTGCCACGCTTGGCGAGCGGGTTGGCAACCGCAGTTTTTTATTATTTTATTGTTATTATTAGGAAGATGCTGCTGCCCATCTCCTTTCTGTGTCCCTCTGTCGCCTCTTACGACACCCACGGGAAGATATGGGGTAGTGGATATTCTCAACCGCCACTACACGGCACAATAAGTGTAATGTGTACAAAATTGATATCTAATGATTTCTTAAATTTACGCGAACACTACACATTGAATAAAACTATTATTTACGGATTTTATCGCGTTTAATTACTTTAATTTATTTTTATTATTATCCCGACGTTTCTAATTTTTATTTTTTGAAAATTGATATCTTCTTTTTTTCTAAGGCTGAAGTTAAAAACGAACTAGTCTACCTGATGATGATCGACGGCGGTCCATGGACACTTGCAACTAATTTCAAACGAAGAAGGATACAGATACTGTAGGAGGACTGAGAAAGAATGTCTCACGGTCTTTAATTATACAGGCCATAGATTACTATAATACGTACATAATAAAACGGGGAGTAGGCCGAGCCCGTGTAGCCACTAACATGTCAATTCACACCTATAAATATCAACACAATCAATCGTTTATAATTTTCGTGTCAAGTGTCGCTGCATGCAAATTATTGAAAAAATGGCAAATTGTGCAATAATTACGTGTCGAAATAAAAAAAGCGGGAAATGGATTTTAATAACCGGCAAGTCGAAACTATTTATATTTTGTGAATATTCGAAACAAAAATAAAGAAATATTGATGTGTCAATAACATTAATCAAAAGTCTAAAATGTGTTTGTAGTAGTGATAATACGACGTAATCGCTTGTATGTGTGCTCCCGGCGACGCCGATCCTCGTCCAATATAGGTTTGACAGCCATTCTATTGTGTATTATAGTATTCTATGATACTGGCTCTCCGAACCCTCCGAACATTGGAACACAGTGGAAAAACAGCTAAAGCAGCCTTCCTAGACATATTACTAGACACAGGAGAAGTCTTACCAACTTGTGTTGAAAGGGTTATTTCCAAAATTTTCAATAATATTTTAGTTTTAGTTAGTCTTTAGTTAGTGTAGTTGGTTTTTAGTCAGCCTTTTTAAATTTTGATCAAAATTCATCTGTGGTTCTAAATTCTAATGCAAGCTAGAGAAGCGCTTTTATATCAAATATTGTAATGAGTCTCTATCCTAAAATTTAATATATTTTACTGATCCCCCACAACTCGGTTCGAAAACGCCCCGAGCAACATATTTGCGTTTTATGAATATGAATGAGCAATAATTTCGAAGCTTCGAGTAGGTAAGTGTTATTGTTTGGAGAACTCTATAGTCGCCTGTCGTTATTGGGTCTTCAATATTAACATTAAGCACGAGATGGTTCCAGAAGTCGGAGCACAATTATTTTCTGACCGAGGAGTAATAAATAGAACCTAGTGGCTAACGAAGAGTAAATAGAACACGACCGTTAAAGTTGGATGGATACCACTGTCTAGGTTTCAACGTGTACTCAGGCTTATCAATAATAAAAGGCAGATGAAAAAAATAACTATATTGAATAAGTTTTTTTCACTGTTTTTCAGATGTTTCACTTTCTTGTTTTTTTAGCGTTTCCGGTGGAATTTAGTAATTGATTTTAAACTAATTTTCCGATGAGCTGGAAATTTTGAATATAGCTCAAATTCAAAAAAAGAAAAAATATATTTTGACATTTATTTTATATCTATAGTCTATACTTATAAAGTGAACCCACCACTCTATTTCGTACCGTTGCTGTAGTAAGAAGCGACTATGGAAAAAGCGAGAAATGGCTTTCGACCAATGGCGGTATAACCTTTCGTATACTCGTATTTACTTCAACTACAACTAATAGCACTTATGTACGATCGGCATTAACGGTACCTAAATAGAAAACGAGTCTTAATAACGTTATATTATAAATAACGATATTAAGTAATTGTGTAATTTTTTTATTTATTACAAAAAGCTAGTACTTAAGTTTTAAATCATTCTAAGTTTTCTATCATAAAGGCGTAAGATTATAACTTCCGTGTCATTAATTTTTCATTTCGCCCCGTGATCGCCTATTGGAAGGTTCAAACACCGGATTTCGAGCGGCGGAAGCATCTTGATAAAACCTATTGTGTAGGAACATAGCCAATTTTATTAATATCATAACTTTTCCTCTATACAACGGAAATATGGTTTAAATTTTAAAAATGTTATTAAAATTACATTTGCGAAAATTTGACAAACTACTTACTTACTACTTATTGTTATTATACTTATAGGTTACTTAATTCTCTACTTTCTATTTACTATTAAAATGATAATGTTTTATTTTAACTCTTTTGTGTTTTGTATGCTTAAATGTTGAATAAAAATAACCATATGTTTCGTCAGACCGTAAAATATTATATTACGATAAAGTTGTTGAAATTAATATTTGGTTAGTGTTATAAACCATTTTTATATACCTAGTGCCGCCCTTGCTTGGTACATGGCCGCAAAGGCGATGTTAGGAAAAGAAAACAAAATCTTCCCTATTCAAAAAGCTAGTCTTACCAACAAAGCGCTCTGGTATCGCTCTCATAATTGCCAACTAACGCTAGAAAAATTGGCGGGCGGCGCAATATGGTAGGTCTTTTACTCGCGCTGTACGCAAACAAGCCGGGAGATAAGCTGTATTCAGGGCGAAACTGTGAAAGTGCCGAGGGTCGCCAACAAAGAACCTTATTAACCTGCCACTAACTAATGGACGGCGATAGGGTTTGCAGTTGATGGCGCGACGCCTTTGTGATGGTAATGCGTGATTTCGTAATTTTGTACCGATTCTGGAACATGTTTACGACCTCAATTCATTTGAATGAAAAAACAGATATAAGGATATTTTCCTACGTTATATATTTTATTACAAATTATAACAAAACAAAATATTGTTTTTTTTAAGTCTTATAGTTTGTAATGAGGACGATAATGATAAAACGTTAGACATGGAAAAATAGTTATCATTTGTCCCTCATCTATTGAAAAATAAATGCAATGACACATAAAGCTTAACCATCATTGTGGTTTAACCTATTTAATATAGAAATGATCATTTGAATCGGTTCAGCCGTCTCCGGGAAATGGGTTATACGTTAAAAATATGGGCGTCGAATGCATAACCTTCTCCTTTTATGGAGTCGGTTAAAATGACTTCTTGTTAGAATTATTTATAATGTAACATTATTTTTCTATATGTTATTTATCAACCGTTTAGCCATAGTAGCTCAGTTGGTTAGCGCAGGTTATAAATTTCACAGTACGCGAGTAACCCGGGTTCAATCTCCGCCGACACCGATGAAATTGTTAATTGCAATTTAAAGTGCTGATTTACCACGTGATCGGTGGTGAAGAAAAACATCGTGAGGAAAACTGCATGTCTGAGAAATAAAAAATATTTCGGAGACATGTGAAGTTCGTCAACACGCATAGGGGTAGCGCGGCGGACACTTTCTTGCCCTAAAACCCTCTCAGAAATGAGAGGAGACCTGTGCCCAGCAGTGGGACGTGGATAATGGACGTGGACGCCTATAATATTCGTGTAAGTGCCAGCAATATGTTGACAAAGTTTTATCGTAATCTGATGGACGGTATGGCAGCGCATAAAATACGAACATACAAATTTTAATTATATATAAAATATATATAGAACGTAATAAAGTAATAATAATTTAAAATAATATTAATTAAAGAGATGCGGTGATAGTGATATGTGTTATTAGTTGTTTATCTCATTATTAAAAATTTTAAAATTTTTATTATGAAACTGAATTTACACGTTAAGTCTAAACGATATTTACACATTGCAAACAAGATCGAATTAGCTACTCTCTTTACACTCTCGAATATTAGAGCTTAAAGTGTTCGCCTTTGAATGATTTTTCCTTTATAGCTGGTTGTTACATAGTATGAAACATGGATAGCGAGCACTGAAAAGAGATGTATACATGATAGCTGCATAGTTAACGTTACTTCACTTTGGGAAAGTTAATGGGATGAGTAAAAGGAGCATGATGAATTCAGGCGGCATTCATGGCCTTATCTCTTACGGTAGCGTTACTTTGGCCTTATTTGTCGCAGTTGAGCTCTGTAAATATTTTTCAAAGAAGTTTGAGAGTGAAGAATATTACACACACATAAAATGTTATTGTTCTAAAATTAATATTTATTAATTATTCATTTTATTTTCGAAAAATGTTACCTAAAGATTTTAGTCGATTTACAGTGGCACTTTTACTTTGATTATATTAATTGGACTTGACAACGTTAACAACTTTCGAATCATGATAATGACAAGTTTAAAAAAAGCCCGTATTTGTAACGCTTTTGCATTTGTATTCGCATTTCGTATAGTTATTGTTTAGGTACCTACTATAATTGATATGCAAAAATATTGTACCCCGTATGCCCACAGAGTAGAACACAGTTGAACTTTTTATATAATATGTGGCTAACATCTGTGTAATACCTAGGATGCACGAAATAAATGAATATTAATAAAAAATATTTGTGATGTTCAACTGTGCCATTACGAGTCGTAAAATGTTATAAGACGATTAATAAAACATGTTCATTTACTATATTTTGTATTATTTGCATGTGTTTCAATTGACCCCAGGCACTGTTTCAACCGACCCTGGCATGGGTACGGTTGAAATAAATTACACTTTTTTTTAAATTTAATTTTACACGTAAAATACAATACAATGATCTCAAATAACATTGCCTATTAGTAAACAGATAAATGGTCTTTTATTTAATATATTTCGTTCATCGCTCGCTTAACTAATTCCGACGCAATTGACGATAAACGTTAAAATGTTTCAACCGTACCCAGTCTATATTCATCTAGGCCTCACGGCAAACAACTGAGTTAATCCGATTCAAGTAATTAAAATAAATATAATTTATCCAAGTATTTTATTTATGCATTAAAATTATATTATTTTGGTTGGTATAGATAACAGCATCATCTTTCGATCATTAGACTCTTTAGTAGAGCCGTGGTAGCTTATAAATTAATGTAAGCGCTACTTATAATTTTAAATCTCCTCCATCTCCATCAAAGCTTAAATTGTTGATGAGATTTTATACTCAGATTCTATTCATTTCTTCGATTGTATCGATATCCTATAGTAAAAATAGGAGGTTAATATATGATATCGATATAAATAAAAATATAATTTAAGTCTAATGTCCATTACTGTTACTTATTTACGTGTGTAGAGAATAGGTTACATCGTACCACAGAGTGGTAGCTTTTAGTTAAAAAGTAATTCCATGAATTATTTTCTACAATGATGAATTTTTTTTGCTTTTGACATACCTGCGTTATAATTATTGTTCAGTATTGTATTCATACCATGTCAATTCTTTTTATTACCTTTAACTTTAAAGAATACTCAAAAGTTACACACTGCTGGTATATATTTTAAAGGGTATCGAGACGAGTTTAATAGTTATAGGATGTGAGACATTTTATCTTTAGTTGCCCTTTTTTACAAGTCGGTTGCAGATCTTTAACGGGCTGCATTAGCTATATACGATCAGGTATTCTTTTGTAAAAATTTAGTGACAAGTGTACTTGCAATCCAGTAAGTCAGTAAATGACTACTACGGTCTATGGACACCTTTTCTACAAATTGTATACATATACATTCATAAATATGGGGGACTTGTTGGAGGACTAAGATGAAATGCCTCACGGCCTGAGTTATACTTGCTCGCTATACTTTTCAGACAGGAACACATTAGTGCAAGCACTACTATATCAAAATACTTAAGCGGATGATATCTAGACGGACTCCTAGGTACAAAATGACCTACCACCTATTAATGTGATCTATTAGCTCATTTGTCACTCCCATAATAAAAAAAAACATATTTATAACCTATTTTAAGATTTCTGCTACATGCTTTCATATTCCGAGCTTCTGCTTGTTTCTACTTGCCTAATTTTACATTTCCAGTTTACCTCATTACTGACGTATTCCGAAGTCTGCCATGTTTTTAACACTGGGTCAGGTATCGCAATACCTTAACTCACGTGTGTAAGAATTTTGATAAATACTTAAAATAAATGTAGAACTGACAAAGATGATATTATTAATTCGCATTAATTCGGCTTCGATATATTTAACACTAAACAGAGTAATAATGCATCACGACTTAAGCTTAGCTTGAAACTCTTTCATAATAGAGAGTATAGATCATCTTGAAATATCGTCGAGATTATTTAGGTCATAGGGAGAAACCCTACGCCGCACCTTGCTCTACGTGGAGGTGTGTTGAATGAATGCGTTTTTTTTTCACAATAAACATTACACTGTTAAATCTATTTATTAAAAAAAGTATAAAATGTTAACAATTGTATAGCTTAGCGGTCAAAGACAAAACTAGATTAAAAAGGAGGTACTTGATATAAAATATGCATATTTTGTTCCATGTTGTATTAACAAAGTGGTCATCCCTTATTTATATTAAAAATGCGCTCTTCCCTGCTAACTCATCACTATCGCCAAAGGCAAGTAGTAACAGTGTGAGATTTGGGTTCGATATATTTGTTTAGATATTTTGCCATCAGAGATTTTAGCATCATAGCTTCATCTGTCAGTTGGCAAGATGTACTACGCGCAGAAATTAATTTGCGACTGGCTATGAACCGTTAAAGCATATTGAGGGTCCGAGTTGAAACGAAAAGGGCGTAGGCTGCGTGCAATGCGGGAGAATTTGTGTGAGAACTTGGGAATCTCAAGTTGTTTTCTGCGCGTTGTAATGTGTGCGACTTAGTTGCCATATATGTATCTCCCTCACACTCTAAAATAGTTTTTTTTTACTATTTAAAAAGTACTAGCAATGCTATTAACAATACTAATATTCCCTTTAACCACTCCTTGTAAGCTTAAAATATTTGTGTTAGGAGTGGTTCACGACAGTAGCCGAAAGGCGAATTTGAACCGCACTCTGCCTTTTTTAGGCTAGTATCGCTTCGAGGTTTATTTTTTTTAATATAACAGATGTTAGGAGCTCAACACGATCAGTGGTGAACTAACATGACAATGCTACCAACAATGGGAGCACTAAACATTTACGAGGATGGAGGCAAGTGTTACATGGGACTCGGGGCGGTTAGATTTCCGTTGTTAAGAATTTTGTTCTTAGAATTCCGAGCGTTATTACATTTCGCACAAATGCGTTTATTTCGTCCAATCTTTGGCCGGATTCAACGTGCTTCGAACGTGAACTGCCGTATATAATGTATTTTTTGGTGAAAAACACACGGACTGGATGCTCTTATTTCACGGTACACGAACAATTATAGGTATTTTGTTAACAGTGCCGTCACTTAAATTTAGCCGAAATTTTAATTCATGCTCATCTATGAAGGAAAACTTTAAAATAAGGGAGTATGAAACAATCAAAAGGTCACTTCTGAACGCAGCCCCCCCCCCCCCATAGATTGCTCCATATTAGCCTAAGTCAGGTTATTCAATTATTTTAGTAGTTATTAAAAAAACGCTGCTCCCCATCTCTTGATTTGATTCCCTCTGTCGTTTCTTACGACATCCTCGTGACGATATGGGGTAGTGGAAATTCTTACACCGCCAGAAAACGGTTAAAAGGTATATTTTTAACTGTGTCGTGGCGGTAGCAAATTGAGTGATAAATAGAGAAAGACTAAATAGTAAATAAACCTTGAAGTATAAACTATAAAAACACACTTCAGCTCCACAATCAGTTCAGCGGAAATGGGTGAATAATAATACAAAAAATCATACGCAACCAATTTGTTTGTAATATTTGAAGAATATATCCGGGTTACATTTACAATTTTTATTTTGTTGCAATATTATGTGGGTAGGGTGTTGTATTTGGAACTAATAGAGAGAGTAATAGGATATAAAAATGCATTTATTCGCCAACAAACTGTCTTTACAGTTTGGCGAAGTTACAAAATTGTGTAATGTTTTTTCTGTAAATGTCATTAAATAAATAAATATACGAGTAGAATCTTCTTGTCTTGTAAAACCCGGTTAAAATATAAAGATACAAATGTGTCAAGGCCGCCTACCAGCACTAGATTCATATTAATTAAATCACTTGTACAACAAAGAAATGAATACGCATGGAAATAGAAATGAGTACGCGTGGAAATGAACATTTGTTCAATTTAAAAACGTTAAGAGCACTACGGCTGACACAGTGCTTTATTAACGAGGCCGGCGCGTCGTCGATTTTGCATCAGGGTCGTGTCATTGCCACTGTCGATCGCTATCATGTGTCAGATTTGTGCTCCAGCTTATGAGATGTGTTCTGATTAATATTACACAATGAAAACTTCAAAACGGAAAATGTATCATCTCTCTACATGTTTGTTTTACATTCAACATTTCATTTATAAATAAAGTTGTATTGCTTTTCTAAGGCAAATTTTTTTTGGTTATCTTACACCGATAACTAAGACTTTTTCTGTGTCTCCGATACTGCACTCGACTTTTCCCAAAACGTAACAATTTCGCCGCTTCGAGTAGCGTCAAAAAGATCATAATCATGATCAGCAGCATGCTGCAATTAAAAGCTGTAAAAAAGAAATTTCCAAGACACGCCATTTAGTTCGAACTTATGGAACTGGATTTACGCATCCAGTTTTTGCCAGCCGCCTTGCACAAATCGTCGTTATTTCTTGCCAGGATCCGCCCCATATTGCGTTTGTTTAAGCGATTTTCAATCTATGACTCATCAATTTCTGCGACCCTTATCATAATCTACAAGACTCTAATGCAATCTATACTGTTATTATTCTCATATACCTACTACCTCTTTGCAGCAAAACAGATCTCAAAATATTAGAAAGATCTCACAGATCTGTGATTGATGTTTTTCAAACCTTTTCGAGTTTAAATTTTCTGAGCGGTTTAATATATATAGAAGATTAGATAAATCTTGTAAATTTCTTCACGCGCCAGATTTATTAAATTGCATTCTAAAAACTAATGAACAATTAGTTACTTTTTACTCGTCTAAATCTAAAGTCTAAAGTCTTATACAATAAAAACGCAACAATTCCAATCTCTGTCACTTTACAATACATTTTACAGCGGATTTAGTATTTACCATTTTGACATCGACTTGACCGTGTTGTAAGAATATCCACTAGCCCATATCGTCTCGTGGATGTCGCCAGGGGAAGGAGAAGGAAACTGAAACAGGACATGGGTAGCGGCGTTGTCCTAATGACGACTAGAAATTTAAAAAAAAAACTGCGGTTGCCAACCCGCTTACCGAGCGTCCACTACCTATATCGTTCCGTAGGCGGCGTAAGAGGCGAAAGAAGAAACGAACTTGTCTTTCTGCAGCAACGTCTTTCTAACAACGACTTAATATTTAAAAAAAACTTCGATTGACGAACCGCCTGCCAAGCGGGACATCTATGGCAAATATCCCCCCTATGAGGCTATCATTGGGGGAGACCAATGTTCAGCAGTGGATTTTAATAAGACTTAATGGTAAAGGTAACGGTGTAGTATATAACTGTTGTGTCCTGCTAACAACTCAAAATTGTTAAAAAAAACTGCAGTTGCCAACCTTAGAGAGGATTTTCCCATGGCAACCATGGAAAAATCCGATCTATGACGCAATATACGGGGAGACCTATGTTCAGTGCTTGACTTTTATGGGCTGTAATGATGATGATAAACTTAAACATGTTGGATCACAATTTTGAAATAACACTAAACTACGATGCTGACGAACTGAACAATTTCTCTAAAACGTATACAATTTTATGGTAAGGTATAGATTTAAATAAATGTTCTCTCTTTTTCTTTCACGTAATTTTAATTTCATTGTTTAAATATTTCTAATTGGGAAATTACTTACATTGAGTTAGAGTATGTTCATTTAGTATTATAAAGTCTCTTGACAAAACGATGCCATATTCCCTTTTTTGATTAAATATTTTGGTACATGGTGTATTCAGTAATAATAGTCATATAAATAGGCATAAAATGTATCATGTACTTAGCCCAGCCTAAAGGCGATGCTGGAGTTCAGTTACCAGTTACTAATGCAATTTTTTAAACTCGCGGACAATATGATTTAACACGTAAACGTAAAACTTTTTTCAGTCTCCTTCGTTTATTGGTAGTATTTATAAGAGTAATTTAGATCGCTTCAAATGTAATGGCTCCATCAAACCCATATCTATTTACATTTTACACTTCCTTGTCAAATAAAAATTTAACGCTAGTTTATATGAAAATGTGGGTAGCTAGGTCAGCGACCAATGTCAGGCTCATTTAGTCGATTCTTTTTAATTACAGTTGCGTGTCTGGATTTCGTGACAAGGGGTCACTTTTACAACCTACTGCCTGCTACCTTATAGCCTTTGGTTTCAGGATCTGATATAACGAGTTTGGTAGAAGGAAATTTAGGAATTGCTTTACAAGTCATAATTACTTGGAAGTTGTCGCGGCAATATTCTACGCTCAATCTTTGAGAAACTTACCCAGTTAAGAAAATTTCCTTGTATTTTATATGTTAAGTCTCAATTTATATGTCACACACAGCTGTTTGAAAGTCATTGAGGCATATTTTGTAATCATCGCGTTTAAATTATGTTTAAAAAAAATGAAACTGTTGTCGATTTAATAATAGATCAGTTGTAATTTTTAATTGTCACTGTATTATGTTTTGTCCATGTTTCTTATATAAAACACTTTACAAATTAAACCTAGTCGTTGACTTTATTATGAAAAAGCATACTATAAAACTTACTCTTTTTACTTTTTTTACCTTTCCTTTTTGAATAAAAACGTTAGGGTTTTTCCATGATAGGATTTTCTACTGTATAGGAGAGTTTGTTTACATACATAAAGTGCACGTGTTAGATTTATTAAAATGTGGAGCTTATGTAGAAAGCTTTAATTCCACTTCTGACGTTAGATTTAAGTATTGAAATTGCAGCTTTAAAATATAATTTATAAGTTGTGTTTAAATATTAACTGTAGGGAAGAAATATAATACAACTGACTGATTTATTCGCCATACGCCGGAAGCTGACAAGCTTACGGCGTCAGTTGATACTATTTATTTATTCATATTATCTTATAAATATAACATATGACGGTAATTACTTAAGTAACTAGCTAATTAATCAGCACTTAATTATTCGATAAGCTAGTGAACCAAGAGCCGGAAGTAGATAACATGACACAAACTTCATAATATAATTGAAGATAAATGTAAGGGTATGTTGGCTACAACATCCACTTACCATCGGATGAACTGTGAGCTTCTTTGTCATCCTTCATCTATAAAAATGCCTTTTTTATCGAAAAATGAACTGGCCTACAACACGTTCAAACATTACTTTTAAAACGAGTAAAATTTCACCAGGCTTAGTGGTAAAAAAAAGTTTTATTTAATTAAAAAAACTTTCCCCATGTTAACATCTCGAGCTTAAAATGGATTTAATTTAATTTTTGCCCTAGTACCCCGTTCAACATTTGTTTTGTCGCCTTGTTGCATTGTGTCGGACTTATCTGGAGACCCCATCTCTTTACCCAGTTCTGGTTAATAACTCCTTCCCGTGCTCACGACCCGTGTAATTATTTATGTTGTAGACTTCCCTGTTTAGCTGTGGCTTATGGTGCGTTTACACTGAACCAGTTAATGTCTTTCGTAGACGCAGCCGCCTATGTCTTTTGTGAATTTTATTGTACACATATAATAATAATGTAATACTATAATACAGAATAGAATGGCTGTCAACTTTATTTTGTACGAAGCTTGGCGTCACCAAAACCGATTCGCTGTGTTGACAGACTGAATAAATTTACACATTTTAGACTTTTGTTTAATGTTCAAGATCATCATTAAAAAATCGTTTAAATTTTAATACATATTTATTTGTAAATAGGGTGCAATTTGGCATTTTCTAAATAATTTGCATGCGGAAATTTGGAAACGATTGTAACGTCAAAACAGATCTCGTGTTGACATTTATACGTGTGTATTGACGTGTTAGTGACATTTTAGTGGCTACGCGGGCTCCGCTCACTCCCCCGTTCTATTATGTATGTATTAAAGTATTCTATGGTACACATAGTACCATTATTACCATAATAAGTACTATATTCTTTATATTTTCAAGATGGTGTACCTTTTATCGTTAGTATGATTTGTTTTGGTAACACCACCTCATCCCTGTTGCTCTAGGTTTCGATTTAAAGGGTCAGAAAATCTGTTTAATTCAAGCTAATAGTGCATTTCACCTTAATTTTCAAAGAAAAAAATGTACCTGTGGTCTTTTTCGTTCAAATCTGATTGCGATGTCTCAATAATGAGCAGGGTCAAATGTTGAAACCTTTACTACTTTAATATTAAATAAAACTAGCGTACCATACAACAAATAGTGAACTTGTTATCAGATAAGGTCCATCAAAAACAATCTGTGTTCCAAATTGTTGTCAATCTTACTCAATTGTTAAACTCAAAAAATAAAACTTAATTGGCTAGTGTATATATTATCTTAGTCGACATTTAACCCTGGCTTTGTGTAGTCGCGCCTTCACTCAGAATTAGACTACCCTTTTGGAGCAGCTGTGATGTACGACAGGGGTTGTCTTGGGATTTCAGGTAAGAGAATAGTTATAGGGAGCTAGTATTTATTTAGCATAGTATATAGCTTTGAAGGCGTTATGCCGAAGAAAGTTTTGTAACTTTAAAGTTGTTAAAAGCGATCGTACAATATGAATTTTGGGAATATATGATGACATGATGACAAACGGGCACAAAGTCTTCTTAACAGTCAACTTACCTGATGATAAGTTGATGTTGTGTACATTGGACACCTAAATTTATTCTCGATTAAGAATGTCTTGATAGATGCGTTATCACATCTGAGAACTTAGATGGGACGCCTCGTTACCAGTAAAAATGATCACCGGTTCTCTACACTCGCCATACGAACACAGCAGTGATATGCTGCTATTTTACGCTACGGCACACTGTGAGAGCGTGGTCCTTTATCGGTCGAGCCGATCCGTTCGTGCTGCACAATACGAGTATATATGCAGCGTGACTCTACCACTTAAAAAAATTGTATAATACTTAACTTGTCTGATTAAATTTGTATAGATTTATACAGATAATATTTAATAGTATTTTTGATTAACCTTAAATTCAATATCTTTAAATGTCCCAAAACATAAAACATTGTATATAAACAAATATACATTTTAACCAACAATCAAGGCTTCTATTTGCTTATTGTTACTTAGGAACTAGGTCAAAACTAACAGTTCAACTGTTCTTTATTGAGCCTGTTTTAGTAATGTTTAATTTTTAATAAAAAAAACAAACGCGAGCAAAGCCGCCTCTCGCAGCAAAATAATAACATCCCTAGTAGGTCGAGACTCACAAACGTGGAGCAGGTGTGCACTAAGGTTTAATAATAATTGTTCAATGTTTCAACCTTGAATTTGGGACGCGCTCCCTTGAGTAATAATGATACGTTACGTAGTCAGGCAGGGGCCGCCTGATGTTTGTGCTGTATTTATTTTCGGGATTAAGCTTTAGTGCGTTTATAAGAATAATATACGCCTTTTAGAGCCGTATTAAAGTTGAATAAAACTACTTTTACGGATTTTATCGCGTTTAATTTGATTATATTAGGTTTTTTTATTCGATTTGTAGTGTTCTTTTTTATAGAATAAGTGAAAAGGGCACACAGTCCACCTTGATGGTAAGTGGAAGCTGTGACCCATAGACATCTACATTTGTCCTCAATTAAGAATCAAAATGCAGATGCGTCGTCACTCCTGAGGGCTAAGACGGAATGCCTCGTTTCTAGTAAAAAGTACTCTACACTCACCATACGAAACACAGCAGCCTTTAGCTGCTATTTTACGCCGGGCAGGACCACCACCAATGTGAGGGCGTGGTCCTGCCCCGATCGAGCCGACCCATTCGTGCTACAACTAATATAGCTGCAGCGTAAATATAAGAAATCTTTACGTATTAAAGTTATTACGTATACTATACCAATTCTATTTTCGTCGATATTCTTACAATTAGCTAAAGCAGTGTGCGCGGAAGTTGTTGGTTAGGGTTTTTTTTTTATAGGATAGGGTGACAAATGAGCACACAGTCCACCTGATGGTAAGTGGTTGCTGTGGCCCATAGACATCTACATCTATCCTCAATTACGAATCAAAATGCAGATGCGTTGTCACCCGTGAGGACTAAGATGGAATGCCTCGTTTCCAGTAAATAGGTTCTCCGGTTCTCTACACTCACCATACGAAACACAGCAGCATTAAGCTACTATTTCACGCTGGTATTCTATGAGAGCGTGGTCCTTCCCCGGTCGAGCCGACCCATTCGTGCTACAACTATACATCTAATATAACTGCAGCATGGCTCTACCACATATATATTGTATGGTTAGGGTGGTTGGCTCGACTGGAGGTCGTGTTTTCTGTATGTGTGTTCATTATTTATGCCACAAAAATCGTTTGTTTCTGTGTGTGAATGTTTAGTGACTGATTATTAAAAAAAGACACTTACTAATAATAATATAACTTTTCTTATCCACTAAGTTGGTCTTGTTATAATGCACCGATTGTCCAGCAATTTTCTGACTTCCTTAAAACTTATACACTCTAGGAACTATAATGCTATTTTCTAAATTTATGGCGATTGGATAAATGAACCTCACGCTCATTAGGTTCACAAAAATTTTGCGCAAGATAAAATACGAAGTTCACTTCATACTGCAGAGGTCATATTTGGCAATAGTTTTTTTGGATTTTATTTGAACAATCCGAGGTCGAATCAAAACTACTTCATATTTGCGTACATGTTGTGAAAGGAAACATCGAAATGAAACCAGCACATTGAAGTTCTATAATATTTAAGTGACATATGACACTTCTTTTCGTGATAGAGCATTGGTGTAGGTATATTACGTTTGTAGGTTGTAGCACGAATGGGTCGCACGACCGGGGAAGGACCGCGCTCTCATGGAATATTAGCGTGGTACAGCAGCTTAATGCTGCTGTGTTTTGTATGATGAGTGTAGAGAACCGGAAACCTTTTTCACTAAAAATGAGGCATTCCATCTTAGTCGTAAGAGGTGACAACGCATCTGCGTTTTGGTCCTTAATCGAGGAAAGATCTAGATGTTTATGGGCCACGGCATCAACTTACCATCAGGTGGACTGTGTAAAAAGAAAAGGTATTGGGATATCAGAGTAGACGTCTACTCCGTGTGAAAGTACATAATATATCGTGAAATATTATGGCGGACTTATATTATACGGTTTTTAAACATAGCGTTTTCCTATGGACTTATCTTGTATTATAATGTTTTGTAATATATTTGAGATTTAGACCCACACTAGATGGAGCGACGGTTTGGTAAGACATGCATGCTGGCAAGGTCATGACCATGTTTAATAGCATGTACTGGAGGAGGCATGCGCCCCATACAATAGGCTCGGCAGTCGATCTGTGAAGGGCTGTAGTTTTTTTTTTTTTTTTTTTTTTTTTTATAGAATAGGGTGACAAACGAGCACACAGTCCACCTGATGGTAAGTGGTTGCTGCGGCCCATAGACATCTACATCTATCCTCCATTAAAAATCAAAATGCAGATGCGTTGTCACCCGTGAGGACTGAGATGGAATGCCTCGTTTCCAGTAAAAAGGGTCTCCGGTTCTCTACACTCACCATACGAAATACAGCAGCATTAAGCTACTATTTCACGCTGGTATTCTGTGAGAGCGTGGTCCTTCCCCGGTCGAGCCGACCCATTCGTGCTACAACTATACTACTAATATAACTGCAGCATGGCTCTACCAAGTAATGATGAAGTTTGAGATTTAATAATAACAATTATGCTTTGAATAAAACCCGTAACAGTGGTTTTTTCAATTTGTAGCGTTCGCGTAAATTTAAGAAATCATTATGTTATGATGCCTCACATTTTTTTTAATTTAAAATGAAATAATTACTGCATATTTACTGTTGCTTCTACTAACTTTAAATGACGTAAAAGTAGGTTGTGTTAACGAAATAAACTAAATGTACCTCAAAGCGATTTTAATATAAATTCCTCTTGGTAAAGTCAACAAACAATTTCAGCAAAGATTGTATTCCGCGACGTCTGGCTCGAGTAAAGACGTTTCTGTTTTAGGAATTAATTTATTTCACGATGCCAAGATGTATATAATAAGAATAAAAAGCGAACAAATATTATTATGAACTTTTTTTAATTAAGTACATGATATAAACAAAAATAATGAGGTTCAGTGGCACGAAAAAGTACATTTAGCACCGTTTTAATTTAGACTAAATTTTTGTAAACTGCAAAAGTTTGAAAACACTTCAATCACGGGAAGAGAATTCATTGCCCTATCAATTTTTCTATTCTGCTCTCTATTATTACATGGTAGAAGTGGAAAGGAAAATTTTTAAGGCAGAAGTGAGCGACAGACTCGGTAGGGGACACCCATGACAGAAACTTGTTGATAAATTGGTCATATATTAAAGATGAGGTAAGTTAAGAGTACCCTTAAACGACGATCATGTATGCGTAGATGGATTTATGTATGTGGAAAAAGCGACAGAGGTGTGTCAGGATCATACCAAAGTCAAACGATGTTCTCATCTTTGAATGTGCAGTAAATACACTCGGTTCGTTCTGGTATTTTCACAGAGTAAAAAAAAATGATAACTCGACCACAGCTCCGCCTATCGGGTTCAGATTTTGTGTTTATGTTTTTTGGCTCTAAAGCAATATATTATTACATTGTAAGTATAGGTTATTTTGGTTCCTAAACATAGAAAATAATTGTTAATAACTTGACTACAGCACCGTCTGTCGGATATGAACCATTATCCCGACAAAAAAATTGTGTAAAGATGACCTCAATCAGTCAAGTAACGACTAAAAGACGCACCAAATATTATCTAGTCCGATAGTCTCGCTTAAACTCGAACGATTTTGATGAAATGTTTTGTGTGCATTTGAGTGGTTCCCTGGATGGTTTAGATTCACAATTGTACTCGATAAGTTGCTATGTTGTCGAGAACTAGAAATCGCCATTGCAAAGCCGGCCGGCTAGTAATATGTATAAAGTTAGACCGCGTGTGCGAACTTAGGGATGTCCATTCTGCCACTGCCATGTCATCGAGAGTGTGTTCTCAAATAGCGTGAAATAGGTAATTTAACGAGGTATTATAACTAAACATGGAATGAGTACTCGGTTTGGGTTCGATACTCAGCGGATTCGGCCTTTTTTTTGGTTTTCGACCGAGTAACGAGTATTAACGGCCGAGTACCGAGTACTCGGTAAAATAAAGACAAAAGTCAGTTTTTATCATTATTATTATATTAGACACAATAAAACAACAGAGACACGAGGAAAAGCAGAAATATTGAGAACGTACATAAGAATCTATAATGGAAATCATTATTGCTAATATTTAAAATTGTAGAGAAGAAAATTGTGATGCAAAAACACTAGTTTTTCGGCAATATTTGGGTCTAGTTTGCTACTTTCTCTATTCATCATTTGTACATTGTATTGTAAGAAAAGTATCGAGTACTACTCGTATTTACTCGTATCGTTTCATCTCTAACTCTATGTAAGGGAAATAACTGCGCGTCGCCCGCTACCGCGTTTTTTTAAAAAGCGCTGAGTACTCGCCCAATCTAGGCCGAGTACTCGGTGGCCGAATACTCGGCGAATCACTACTCGTTATATGTCTAATTTTAACCGCTCCGTGGCGCGGTGGCAATGAGTGGCAGCGCTAACGGCCGTGCGGTCGCTGTCACACGGAACATTTATATATATTTATATGGCCTACAAATTCTTGTTCCGGGTTTGGATGTATGTCCTTGTGAAATTTATATATGTAAACTGCCCCCACGATAAAGGAGAAAATCCTAGTGTGGAGGTTACGTATAAAAAAAAGAGAAAAGAATTTCAACGCATCTGTATTTTGAATCTCAATCGTGGGTGGAAGTATTATAGCTGTCTATGGGGGACAACATTTCTTTTTTGCCCTCCTTTCTATACAAAAATGTAAGCAAAGTGCTGAAGTTTAAACGGGTATACATTTAGCAGTCGAAAATAATATAATATCCGTTTCGCGCTATATCATTTTGCTTCTGGTTTTTAGTTCTTTAAGAATTCCTTACAACCGTAACTCCTTTAGCGTAAATCTTAGTAACTTTTCTTCGTATAATTTTATTCTCCGGTTTCCGTGTTTATAGGATATTGTATTACCACGTTTATTAGAGTGTCTAGTGCCATAATTTCATGAATGACCACTTTCATTCTAACTATACTAAATATAAAGACAACGTGTATCCATTCTATGTTCTTCTATATTCTTATACATATTTTTGTTATACTGCACATAAAATGGATGATAGAGTATTCATTTTATGTCCTTTATAATAAAATATATAAATTATAATTTGAAAATATCTCATCTTCGCTGAGAAAGAAAATCATAAAATATTAAGTCTCAAAGCCGAACCACTCAATAATATTGCTTTTAAGCGTATACATATCCCGTGCATCATTTATCACTCTACATATACATGTAGGATAGCGGCCATAAAATAACGTGTGCAGCGATAATGTTTGCTAGAGCGGTTATAATATAAACCGCATTATTACGACGAGCGGTAAACCTTGGCGTACGTCGTAAATGTTCACAACAGGTGAAGGTGTAACGGCTTAGTACTAAATTAGCTAATGTCTGATCTCTTTTCCTTAGTAATGTTGATAATGATATAACGCTGTTGCGTTAACTCACAACTACGTATTCAGAATATTATGTCCAAAGCGCGAACACTTGGTCAATCATTTTGTTTAAGAAAAATCAGCACATTATTTCGTTTTGGAATGTTAAATAATTTTGATATTTAATTTAATTCTAGATAGATGTTGTTAGTTTTTATGTATTAATTTGTATTATTATTTTAACAACTTTTCAGTTACAATGATATCTACGTATTATGCTAATCTATACTAATATTATAAGGAGAGTGTGAATTTTGTGAGTTTGTATATATTATGTGGAGGATAATTTCCCTATTCGCAGCACCTATTGGAAAAATTCTTTCACCATTTGACAGGTACATTTTTACAAATAGATAGAGGCTATATGTTACGTATAAACATATATTATGGCTAAAAGTTCTGATAATATGCGTCAACTAAGTCGGAATAAGTGCCTTTTGAGAACTTCCATAGTCAGTAGTTATATATAGTAGTCGGTATAAAAACTGGACAAAGTCGGTGCGAGCTCCTAGTTTTCGATAAGGTTATAGTTACTTTTACCGAAAAGCTCTAAGTTTTCTAGATGTTTTCACTTTACTTTCCAAACAATTAAAATTAGTTACATTTTTTTCTTAGTTTTCAATTAGCAAAATTTAGGTATTTGTTTTGCAATGGACTCACAATTTAATAAAAAAATACTTTTTTAACTTCTATGTACATCTACTGCAGTTTTAATATTATTTAATAGGCATATTTTTTATGAGTTTGTTTTATAATATTAAAGAAGTGGTTGTGAACCATTTATTGTACATAATATACATTGTGCAGATGGTTTGATGTACTCTTCAAAATCTATTAAGATTTTACTGTGTAAATACATTAGTAGCATTATGAGTATTTCTAATATGCGTAAACAGTAATATTCCAAATGTATTTTAAAAGTTACACTAATATTCATAATGCATATACATATAAACGAACAAAGTCACATACACGTAATCTGCATTAATGTCACTACAATTATTAATGTTTGAAAAAAATATTCCTTTATACATAATATTCACGGCAGCCTGTCAATTCAAATCCCCATTGGGGTTACAGAATGTCTATTCGCCGACACCAGAAAGGGAAATCTATTTCGTATTGTCAGCCATCGAATTTTAAGATGTAGACGGGGGATTTGTATTGCTTGTTATTCCTTATCTGATTTACTTCGTACTATTGCGAATTTAATTCGACCCTAGGTATAAATCATGAACTAACTTGTAGAGTTTTAGGATAAACGTCCTTACTTAAAATCGAGGTATATCGTTTTATCTTATAAGACTGAATTGACAAATGAACTTACCGTTTACCTGATGGTAAGTGGTTACTGCAGTTTGTGGATACATGCGTAGAGCCACACTGCAGCTGTATTATAGTTGTAGCATGAATGGGTCGGCTCGACAGAATACCAGCGTTAAATAGCAGCGTATTGCTCCTGTGTTTCGTATGGTGAGTGTAGAGAACCGGAGACCCGTTTTGTTGGAATCGAGGCATTCCATCTTAGTCCTCAAGGGTGACAACGCGTCTGCATTTTGAATATGAAACAAAATCCCTTATCATCTCGTGAAAAACGGCAGAGCTCCAGGCGAGGATGGAATTACAGCGGAGCTTCTGAAAGCCGGTGGAACACCGGTACTTGAAGTCCTTCGGAAGCTCTTCAATTCCGTCCTCCATGATGGCACTACTCCGGAGACGTGGAGCAGAAGTGCGGTGGTCTTGTTCTTTAAGAAAGGCGACAACGCTCTCTTGAAGAACTACAGACCGATTTCCCTTCTGAGCCGCGTCTACGTGCTGTTTTCGAGAGTCATTACGAATCGTCTCGCACGCAGACTCGACGACTTCCAGCCTCTCGAACAAGCCGGTTTCCGAAAAGGCTTCAGTACCATAGACCACAGACATACCCTGCGGCAGATTGTACAGAAGACCGAAGAGTACAATCTGCCACTTTGCCTGGCATATGTGGACTATGAGAAAGCCTTTGATTCCATCGAAATTTGGGCGGTGCTACAATCCCTTCAGCGGTGCCAAGTTGACTGTCGGTATATCGAAGTGCTGAAGTGTTTGTACAGTAGGGCTACGATGGCTATCTAAGTACAGAACTAGAGTACGAAACCTATCCAACTGGACAGGTGTAAGACAGGGTGACGTTATATCCCCGAAACTCTTCACCGCTACGTTGGAAGACGTTTTCAAGCTACTGGACTGGAAGGGATACGGTATTAACATCAATGGCGAAGACATCACTCACCTTCGATTTGCCGACGATATAGTCCTTATGGCAGAATCGCTGGAGGATCTTAGCACTACGAGTATGCTCAATAACCTCAATGGTGTCTCCCAACGGATAGGTCTTAAGATGAACATGGACAAGACAAAGATCATGTTTAAATTCAATGTCACAACTATGCCGGTAGTTGTTGTGAGCACTATGCTCGAATTTGTTGACGAGTACGTTTACCTGGGACAAATAGTCCGACTAGGTAAGTCCAACTTCGACCGAGAGGTCAATCGACAGATTCAACTCGGCTGGGCAGCGTTCGGGAAATTACGACACATCTTCTCGTCAGGTATACCTCAATCTCTGAAAATTAAAGTGTACAACCAGTGCGTGTTGCCAGTGATAACTTACGGATTTTTTTTTTTTTTTTTTTTTTGCGCCCGAAGCAAATATGGGCAACCCTCCGGAAAGCGGGGGAGGGAGGTGGTGAATGCTCATAGCATACCACGCAGCCGGCTGCGTGGTTATGTGGCGACTTTTACCCACTAAACACCACCTTTTAGGAAATGGCTTAACGATCTGACTGGAGATCTCTAAGCCGTATACGAACGCGACCCTCCTTGGCAGAAAGGAGGGCGCAAAATAACTTACGGATCTGAGACGTGGTCCTTCACTGCTGGCCGTAGAGGACGCTCAAGGTTGCTCTAGCGAGCTATGGAGAGGGCTATGCTGGGAGTCTCTCTGCGTGATAGACTCAGAAATGAGGATATCCGCAGTAAAACCAGAGTGACCGACATAGCCCAACGTATTAGTAAGCTGAAGTGGCAATGGGCCGGCCATATAGCTCGAAGAACCGATAACCGATGGGGAAGAAAGGTTCTCGAGTGGCAGCCTCGTACCGGTAGGCGTAGTGTAGGGCGACCATGGATGGAGTGACGACCTGGTGAGACATGCAGGAAGTCGATGGATGCAGGTGGCTCAGGACCGTGCTTTGTGGCATTACTTGGGGGAGGCCTATGTTCAGCAGTGGACTTATGAAGGGCTGTAATGATGATGATTTCATCCCGTGGGTGTTCAAACAGGTAATAAAGGTATTAGAAAAGGAAAAAATGCCGGCAGCATCTTTCTGATAATAAATCAAAATAGTAAAACAAACTGCAAATGTAGCAACTATGACAAATTAACCCCCTATGAGGCAATCTATAGGGGAAAGCCTGTGTCCAATAGTGGCTTTTGATAGGCTATAATGACGATGATACAATATTTATCACAGTATAACAGTTTAGCCGAGTAACCCCAAGTTCGGAGAGGCTATTTCCGTTAGTACCGTGTAGTGTCGGTGTAAGATGTATTCACTAACCCAAATGGTATCGTAATGATCGTCAACAGCATTTTCCTAATGAACATTTAAAGTAATAAAAAACTACTGTCGCCAACTCTCCTGTCCAGCGTGGCAACTATGTATATAGGGGGATGTCGATCCCTCTGTAAGGCAATCAATGTGGAAGACCTATATTCAGCAGTAGACTTTTGTAGGCTGTAATGGCTGATGGATAAACGTCCGTCAGTAGCCTGTTTTTAAGTTACTAATATAATGTAAATAATCCAAAACCTAATAGCTCTTTGGTAGTGTGAAATTATGACACGAGTCGCGGCCGCAGTTCATAAGTGCCCCGGCCACCGCGATCGCGTTGCGATAAAACCCCGCTCTGGCTTTAAGCTGCTTTTTGTTTGAGCTCTAGCAATTTACTTCAACCGCGGAATCAAATATGCAGAAAGATTACGTTGAAAGATAGAAGTGTTTAAATATACACGGTGGAAAATTGCGTCGACGGCTTGATATAATATTGATAAGTCAGGATGATGTTCGTGTACCTATGGTTCAAGCGGTTAATGTTATCGTAATACTTTCAAAATTGCATATTTTATAGTATTAGTATTTTCGTATTTTATATGGTAGTACATAGATAATGTTATTGGTCGTCGGTTGCGATTTGTTTTTAATGTGTCATCAGCTGTTGTTAGCAACTTGTGTTGGGCAACCAATCATCGACTAGTCTATCATCCGTATTCACAAACATTACTATGAGATCTCACAGTGTGCTCGCGTGTACAGGTTGAATCGTCAGAATCACTTGAGGAACGACTAGTCTATCATCCGTATTCACAAACATTACTATGAGATCTCACAGTGTGCTCGCGTGTACAGGTTGAATCGTCAAAATCACTTGAGGAACGACTAGTCTATCATCCGTATTCACAAACATTACTATGAGATCTCACAGTGTGCTCGCGTGTACAGGTTGAATCGTCAAAATCACTTGAGGAACGACTAGTCTATCATCCGTATTCACAAACATTACTATGAGATCTCACAGTGTGCTCGCGTGTACAGGTTGAATCGTCAAAATCACTTGAGGAACGACTAGTCTATCATCCGTATTCACAAACATTACTATGAGATCTCACAGTGTGCTCGCGTGTACAGGTTGAATCGTCAAAATCACTTGAGGAACGACTAGTCTATCATCCGTATTCACAAACATTACTATGAGATCTCACAGTGTGCTCGCGTGTACAGGTTGAATCGTCAAAATCACTTGAGGAACAAACGATGCCAGCCACGATAATAAGCGCACGATAAAACTCGCTAGCTACTTTATGCTAAGGAGTGCGACGAATCATCACAAATGTCGAACTATCGGGTATCGGTTGTTAATTTTGTTGATCGTCGCAGTGATTGCAATTATTTTATTACTTTGATTACGAAATAAATACAAACTTAAAAGATAATATTTACCACGTTTTGGTAGTTGCCGTACTCAGTAAAGGCGAGGAATTGGTATTCTAATATAAAGGAGAGAAATAAAAAAAACTTCTGAGACGGGAGGACATAAAACTTCTAAGATCTGATCTAGAGTGCCTGATATCGCCATTTCGTTTGGCAAACGAACGTTGCTTTTAATAAGAAAGGTCTATTTTTAGCTGTTGTTTATGTATGCTCAGGTTCACTGTACACAATTATGAATGGGAAAGAAATAAAGAAATTATTAATTGTTTCTCAGAATTTTCCTTTACATTGTTTGTTTTCCTTGTTTCTAAAATCCACGGTTAATATTTTATGTTTTTTATTTATTATTATAAGTATGTTTATGAATTATCCTTTCTCTGTTCTTTACAAAGTTAATTATACTTTGTATACTTAACTTTGTAAAGAACTATACTTTATTAAATTATTCTGTTGTTGAATATTGGTTTAAACCAAATGAAACCAACGTACGAACTAATTTTATTATCGTTGATTATACATATTATCTGTCAATATTATTTCAAAAAATCTGTTTTTGCGAATGAATTAAATCAAAAATAATTCGACTGACACAACTGCACGTGTCAAACCTATAATTAACAATAATGGAATTTAACTAATGCTCGCCATTCACGACGAAGTTAACCGTCCAGTTTGCAGCGAATTTAATGCTTAATCAAGTTTGCAACTTGTCCATGTAGACCACTCGCTCAAGTTTACCGTCTAGTTTGAAATCGGGGCTATGACTTATAGTGAAGATAATGGGGAGAATAAAACTTCATAAAGAGGTGTAAAACAGGTTATTAAAAAAAAACATACAAATTGAGCATTACTCCGGAGCTTAAAAATGGCAAGGCTCCGGCCTAGGTGGGAATTACAGCGGAGCTTTTTAAAGCGGGTGGAAAACCATTATTTGAAGTCCTTCAGAAACTCTTTAATTCCCTCCTCTATGATGGCACTACTCCGGAGCCGCAGAGCAGAAGTGCGGTGGACTTGTTCTTCAAGAAAGGCGACACTCTTTTGAAAACCTACATACCAACTTTCCACCTAAGATGCGTCTACGTGCTGTTTTCGATAGTCATAATCGACATATTTAACTCGGCTGGATAGTGTTCGGGAAATTACGACACACGTTGAGTTGAGTTATATATCTACTTTTTATTTAATCTACATACTTAGAATGGTTTAATGTATTTTAGTAATTTAGCTAACATTATATGGTGAACAAGTCGCTAAATAATCGGAATACCTGGCTAACATGCCTTGACTTTTGGGTTTGTACTAAACTGAAGCCAATATTTGTGCATTCGTCGTACTAGTAAACGGGGATAGGGATCCAAGCTCCAGCGAGTATATTTCCTTAACCTGTCTGTTTTATTGACATTCCGATAAATTAATTATCTTCCTCTGCTTTGTTTTGATCTAAAAGGAGAAGAAAATTAAAGTACAGCCTACATACGGTCACGGCTAGATACAGGCAGTTTATGATTTATGGAGGCTATAGAGAGTAAGTATGTACAGGCTGTGAGGCATTCAATCTTGATCTTCTTTGTTATTAATATGTTGCAAGTGAGTGGGTGCAGTAGCCACTTAACTTTTATCACTTAAATTAAAAAAAATCTACAAGTACTAGATACTGCCCACACCTGTTCGACATTTTTCCCGTCATATCATTTTAATTATTATGACCGTACTAAAAAAGCACGATGATATACCGATGATATCCCGGACGTCAGTCTGAGCGAGATTAGAATGGCTCTCCAGCACCTTAAAAACGGCAAGTCCCCGGGCGAGGATGGAATTACAGTGGAGCTTCTGAAAGCGGGTGGAAAACCGGTCCTTGAAGTCCTTCAGAGGCTCTTTAATTCCGTCCTCCATGGTGGCACTACTCCGGGGGCGTGGAGCAGAAGTGCGGTTGTCTTGTTCTTCAAGAAAGGTGACAACGCCCTCTTGAAGAACTACAGACCGATATCCCTTCTGAGCCGCGTCTACGTGCTGTTTTCGAGAGTCATTATGAATCGTCTCGCACGCAGACTCGACGACTTCCAGCCTCCCGAACAAGCCGGTTTCCGAAAAGGCTTTAGTACCATAGACCACATACATACCCTTCGGCAAATTGTACAGAAGTCCGAAGAGTACAATCTGCCACTTTGCCTGGCGTATGTGGACTATGAGAAAGCCTTTGATTCCGTCGAAATTTGGGCGGTGCTACAGTCTCTTCAGCGGTGCCAAGTTGACTGTCGGTATATCGAAGTGCTGAAGTGTTTGTACAGTAGGGCTACGATGGCTATCCGAGTACAGAACCAGAGTACGAAACCTATCCAACTGCAGAGAGGTGTAAGACAGGGTGACGTTATTTCCCCGAAACTCTTCACCGCTGCATGGGAAGACGTTTTCAAGCTACTGGACTGGAAAGGGATACGGTATTAACATGAATGGCGAGTTTTTTTTAGCGGTTAACGCGCAAACTTGTGTCTTCTGGGGTTAAAGGACTGTGACTAGATTTAGTCGCCCCCAATCCGATACTCTGTCCAGCTGAGACTCGACTTCAGACACAAGTTTGTCCCGGCACTCAGAGACGTTTTCCCGAGAAATATTTGCTCGGCCGGTGTAAAGAGCATCACCAGTGCTGTCATCTGCATAGCAATGAATGCTACGGGTTTGCAACATATCATTGATATGCAGAAGAAACAGCGTTGGCGATAGCACGCAGCCCTGTGGAACACCAGCATTAATAAGCTTGCAATCGGAGCTTGCACCGTCTACAACGACCTTGATGCTCCGATCTGCAAGAAAACTGGTGATCACTCACCTTCGATTTGCCGACGATATAGTCCTTATGGCAGAATCGCTGGAGGACTTAAGCACTATGCTCAATGACCTCAATAGTGCCTCCCAACGGATAGGTCTTAAGATGAACATGGACAAAACAAAGATCATGTTTAATGTCCATGTCACACCTATGCCTGTAGTTGGTGGCAGCACTAAGCTCGAAGTTGTTGACGAGTACGTTTACCTGGGACAAATAGTCCGCCTAGGTAAGTCCAACTTCGACTGAGAGGTCAATGGACAGATTCAACTCGGCTGGGCAGCATTCGGGAAATTACGACACATCTTCTCGTCAGGTATACCTCAAAACCTTAAAACTAAGTTGTACAACCAGTGCGTGTTGCCAGTGATGACATATGGAACTGAGACGTGGTACTTCACTGCTGGCCATATGAGGACGCTCATAGTCGCTCAGCGAGCTATGGAGAGGATATATGCTCGGAGTTTCTCTGCGTGATAAACTTAGAAATGAGGATATCCGCAGTAGAACCAGAGTGACCGACATAGCCCAACGGATTAGTAAGCTGAAGTGGCAATGGGCCGGCCATATAGCTCGAAGAACCGACAACCGTTGGGGAAAAAAGGTTCTCGAGTGGCAGCCTCGTACCGGTAGACGAAGTATAGGGCGACCCCCCACTAGATGAAGTGACGACCTGGTAAGACATGCAGGAAGACGATGGATGCGGGTGGCTCAGGACCGTGCTTTGTGGCATACCTTGGGGGAGGCCTATGTTCAGCAGTGGACTTGTAAAGGGCTGTAATGATGAATGATGATGATGATGAAAAGAGCACGAGATTTTAGACTGTCCCCAAAAACTTTCGAATAGCTCGGCACCAACATTATTATTACGTATACGCACGTATTAAATATTGTCACCTGTATCTTCCGAATTTCTGCATGCATGTTTTATTGTGATATCGGCAAGTGCATGTTTCATTGCACTTGAAAACCTTAAATCCTTCGTGTAATTGGATCTAAACCTTATTTCAAATGCGGATAAAAATAATATCTTCTTTTGCCAAAGTCAATGTAATCGATTCTAATAGAATTCTCCGATATAAATTCTAAATTTGTAAATTCTTATAAGGACGTGGCAGTCAGGATTAAAACATTGAGGATTTTAGGTGAATTATGTCCATAGATATTGAACTATTAATTGCTAGAAAACATTTACTTGAGAGTTTGGTTGCACTTGCCATTACAATATATGACATAGAAATATTATGTAACAACTATTTAATGAAGAATTAACTATAAAAGACGAAGTATAGGGCGACCACCCATTAGATGAAGAGACGATCTGGTAAGACATACAGGAAGTGTATAGATGCAAGGTGCTGAGGACAGTACTTTGTGGCATTTCTTGGGGGAGGCCTGTGTTTAGCATTGGATTTGTAAAGGGCTGTAATGATTTTTTTTTAATAGGAATAGGGTGACAAGCGAGCACACAGTCCACCTGATGGTAAGTGGTTGATGTGGCCTATAGACATCTACATCTATTCTCGTTTGCAAATCAAAATGCAGATGCGTTGTCAGCCTTGAGGACTAAGATGGAATGCCTCTTTTCCAGTAAAAAGGGTCTCCGGTTCTCTACACTCACCATACGAAACACAGCAGCATTAAGCTGCTATTTGACGCTGGTATTCTGTGAGAGCGTGGTCCTTCCCCGGTTGAGCCGACACATTCGTGCTACAACTATACAATTAATATAGCTGCAGCATGG
>CAJQZP010000117.1:1262500-1417500 GCA_907164705.1 Parnassius apollo | reverse complement strand
CTTAACGTGACAACTATGGCCTTTATTCCCCTTGCTGTGGTCTATAATATATATATAATAAATTAATTAAACAGGTTACCATAATGTGTTTTCTATATTTTTATTTCTATCAATCAAAGTAATCACCCCTGCAATCGATGCATCTTTGCCAGCGCAGTGGCAGTTCAAAGGCATTTTGTACTGCCTCTCGGGTATTGAATTTTATTCCCGCCAATAAATTATACAAATTATGAGAGAACGGCGTATGACGGAGTGCTTCCAACTCGATCGCTTCTAACTTGGAGACCGTCGGTTGTGCAGTATGAGTTTGCGCGTTGTCGTACAAGAGCAGGGAGTACGAACGATTGACCAATGATTAGAGTGTGCGAGCTTCTCCATTATTGTGTTTAGTTCGTCGTAGTACACATCTGCAGTAATTCTCATCCCGTCGTGTAAGAAGCTGTGATGAATCAGACCGGCGCTAGACTACCAAACAGTGACCATCACTTTTCTAGAGGTAAGTGTTCGTTTAGGGCATTGTTTAGGTGCTGAACCAGGATCCAACCAACTTTCTAAATGCATGAGATTGTCAAACAGAATCCATTTATTGTCGCAGGTTACAGGTTTCGAAATTCCTTCGTTTGTGTGTATGTTGAGTAGTGCAAGGCAGGTCTCGACGCGTACGCGCTCGAGTTCGTAGGGCACCCATTTGTTAAGCTTTTTTACCTTGCCGATTTGACGTAAATGGTCCAATTTTGTTTTGATACTAATGTCAAAAGCAGCTGCTAATTAAGAAGATTGAATATCATCAGCTTCCACAATCGCCTTTAATTCATCATTGTCGACCAAACTTTTCGGACGACTACGGGGTTCATTTTTCAGGTCAAAATTTTGAAGAACGGAGGCGGCCAACCCAATAACAGGTGGTGCGTTCATTTAAAGTATTCGCTCCGTAAACAACGTTGATGTTGCGTGCCGCTTGTGCTGCGTTGCTGCCACGACGGTACTCATATTCCATAATTACTCGAATTTTTAATGCAACATAACGCTAATCGATAAATCAATGATAAAAATGATTAAACTTAATTTCGAAAAAAGAATTCCATGTGCTTAAAATAAAATAATCTGAAATTAGAATTCTTAGCAAAACAAAAATTATTTTTATTTTAAGTGGCCAGTACTGCAGAACGGCAATTTCATAGGTAAAGACCTATTGTTATTATTATAGTTAGTTGTTGTAGATGTAGTTTTGTGCCTTTTACATGTTTGAATATAAACTGGCTGAATGTCTATGCGAGTGTGATCAGCCTTAGTCTTATTGCATTATAGTTTGACAAGTACCGCCAACACAGACAGGTGAGGTACTCCTAACCCACTCGTACGTATAAGTATAATAGATTTAGATGGCTCGGTTGCAAAAAGGTTATGTGTTTGACTGCGGAGCTGCGGGGCGGCGGGTTCTAAACGAAACTAAAACTAGCTGGGATTTGAGTCCAAGACTCATATCGCAGTAGCCATTTGGCCATTAGGTAACGTTTTCGTTAGTGATATTCTTATAAACAGAATTGTAAACACGAACTTATCAAAACAGGTGTGCTTTGCGTTAAACACGTTTTCATACTTAACCATAAAATAATATATTGCAAATATGAGTCATTTTGTTCCACCAATATAGAATCTACCACCTACCGTACTTATCGAATCCAAAAAAAAAACGTATATTGTGTGAATATGACCAATAACCTTTTAATACTTTTAAAAACAAAATTTTTGCTATTTGAATATTAGTCAACATTATGAGAGGCAGAGTACTCGAAAATTAATCGATAGAGGCCGCCCGGGAAAAGGCCGGAATGAAATGCAAATTAAGGAATTTATTATTATTTTTCCACGGTCAAAAAAGAAATACCAAGGGGAATATAAGACTTGATTAATAAGGGGCGGCCGAATTTTTCCTTAAAAGTATAGAAACTCAGTAAAATTAATACATAATACATACGATTTAGTTAAACTATAGATTATTACTGCTCTCTGAACAAATAGCACAATGAAAATAATTACCCAGTATCCCAATGCCGTATTTCTTCACTGCAATTTTGTAACAAGTGTATATCAAGGTTACATTGTATCGATCATGTCGTCTACCTATTATTTCAAAACGAGCATGCTAAGCCGCCTTATCCGGATGTTTGTTGTTATTTATTCACCCACAGCGCCCACAAGACCCATATTTATATTCGTTTCCTGCCGCCCTAAGAGCGCATTTCCACGGGTCCGTGTCGGAAATACGCGTCCAGAGACTTATGTATGTAGTTCACATTAACTGAAATAAATGTTGCGAGATTCGTCGTAAGCTGTACAGATTCATGTCTTGATTCTTGTGATGGAGAACGTTTTCCCGCGAGATGGTTTAAAAATTAATTTTGTGGTATCACGCACATCAACAGCTAACTTACCTTTTTATTAAGTATCTATTGATATTACTTTGGTTTTTATAATTTTCACTTACAATATGACGGTTCCTTCAATAATAATAGAGGATATTGTTTCGTAAATTGTGTTTTAGTGTTAACTATTTTGGCTTGAAACAATACGTAAATTTAATTACCTGTATATATTATTTTGTTATGCTGTAATAAAGATAAAAGGATAATAAAGAAATAAAACTTTAATAAAGATAAAAAGATAATAAAGAAATAAAAAGATATTCTAACCCATTTTATGAATGTAATGTAAACACATGTGTACATATATTAAGTGTTTTCAAAGGCACAAAGTTAATTCATTTACATTTCAATAAATTTCTTCACAATTTAGTTTTTTTTTAAATAATCGTATTGGGTGTTGCAAGGTTGAGGCCTAAATTTACGCGTAACGCTGCAACGGACCGCTCCGTAATATTCAACCTTTCGCTTGTAGTACGCATTTTTAACAGTATTTTACGAAAGTCTCGGTGAGGTGATATTTTTCCTTTTATAAACAATTGGAATATTTCAAGTGTGAAATAGCTGCCGTGGGGGATAGCCGAAATTTGTTATTCGCCATTAGACAATGGGCGTGGGTTGCCATACCGGCGGCGCGGGGGTTGGTTAAAACAGGAACTTTAGCTTTAGTTTGTGTCTCAGCCTGTTTTTAATACCCTTACTATAATCAAAAAGAAAGAATAGAATAGCATATTATTTTATTCAATATAGATTATATTATGTAGTTCTTATTGATAGATGGTTTTTACTATGTTAAAAATAAACATACACCGAAAAAAATCTCTGTCCTGGAAAGAACCAGCAAGAAACCCAGCTGGACATTTTAAAATTTTATTGATTTATTTATTGCAGAGACATGGTACAATAAGTTGTTGCATTATAGTTTTTAGCATAATTTACATGTCTTACCGGTATCGGCGTAGTAACAGCACAATAATTAATTCTTAGATTTTTATAATGTCATTATGAAGATAAGATGTCAATAAAATAAGATTATGTTAATCTAATACTATTAATAATAGCACTCATTAACAAATTGTGATGTATAACTTACTAATAAAGTTCTAATTATTATAAATAGTAATTAAATACATTTAAAGTTCAAATTTCAAAATAAAATATGCAAAAGAAAGTTTGTTCAAACTATTTACAAAATTTATTTTAGAAACACCTTGGAAGCGACTACCTCATTCCTAGATGTTATTATTAACAAATTTTACTATAATAACACTTTTTGTTGTTTAATAAAATATTTGAAATTGGTAATAATGAGACGTTGTGTAATGTGTATATATATATATATTTGTTAAAAATGTGTCAATACTTTAAGTATTAGGTAAAAATAAGTTTACTGTATCACTTTTATACTTATTATTTGTACTAATATTTAAAACCTAGTCGTGTGCGCCTTGTAAATATGTATTAATTTTACTGAGTTTCTATACTTTTACGGAAAAAATCGGCCGCCCCTTATTAATCAAGTCTTATATTCCCCTTAGTATTTCTTTTTTGACCGCGGAAAAATAATAATAAATTCCTTAATTTGCATTTCATTCCGGCCTTTTCCCGGGCGGCCTCTATCGAGTAATTTTCGAGTACTCTGCCTCTCATAATGTTGATTAATATTCAAATAGCAAAAATTTTGTTTTTAAGAGCATTGAAAGGTTATTGAGGTCATATTCACACAATAAACGTTTTTTTTTTTGATTCTATAGGTACGATAGGTGGTAGGTTCTATATTGATAGAACAAAATGCCTCATATTCACATTATTATATTATGTTGATTTAGTGTCGAAATAGTAAAGCACTGAATCTGGACCTAATACGATATTGCGCAGTGATTTAGTTATTATTTTATTTCAACAATTAAAGATTTATTCACATTATTATATTATGTTGATTTAGTGTCGAAATAGTAAAGCACTGAATCTGGACCTAATACGATATTGCGCAGTGATTTAGTTATTATTTTATTTCAACAATTAAAGATTTATTCACATTATTATATTATGTTGATTTAGTGTCGAAATAGTAAAGCACTGAATCTGGACCTAATACGATATTGCGCAGTGATTTAGTTATTATTTTATTTCAACAATTAAAGATTTATTCACATTATTATATTATGTTGATTTAGTGTCGAAATAGTAAAGCACTGAATCTGGACCTAATACGATATTGCGCAGTGATTTAGTTATTATTTTATTTCAACAATTAAAGATTTATTCACATTATTATATTATGTTGATTTAGTGTCGAAATAGTAAAGCACTGAATCTGGACCTAATACGATATTGCGCAGTGATTTAGTTATTATTTTATTTCAACAATTAAAGATTTATTCACATTATTATATTATGTTGATTTAGTGTCGAAATAGTAAAGCACTGAATCTGGACCTAATACGATATTGCGCAGTGATTTAGTTATTATTTTATTTCAACAATTAAAGATTTATTCACATTATTATATTATGTTGATTTAGTGTCGAAATAGTAAAGCACTGAATCTGGACCTAATACGATATTGCGCAGTGATTTAGTTATTATTTTATTTCAACAATTAAAGATTTATTCACATTATTATATTATGTTGATTTAGTGTCGAAATAGTAAAGCACTGAATCTGGACCTAATACGATATTGCGCAGTGATTTAGTTATTATTTTATTTCAACAATTAAAGATTTATTCACATTATTATATTATGTTGATTTAGTGTCGAAATAGTAAAGCACTGAATCTGGACCTAATACGATATTGCGCAGTGATTTAGTTATTATTTTATTTCAACAATTAAAGATTTATTCACATTATTATATTATGTTGATTTAGTGTCGAAATAGTAAAGCACTGAATCTGGACCTAATACGATATTGCGCAGTGATTTAGTTATTATTTTATTTCAACAATTAAAGATTTATTCACATTATTATATTATGTTGATTTAGTGTCGAAATAGTAAAGCACTGAATCTGGACCTAATACGATATTGCGCAGTGATTTAGTTATTATTTTATTTCAACAATTAAAGATTTCGGAGTTGATTCGGAGTAAAATTCATCGCGCCACCTACGGTAAGGATAGAGCAACTACTGCAAGCACTTATAATAATGTAGTATGTATGTTATGCTCTGAATGTCTATACTTGTGATTACTATGTGATTCCTAAAAGATAATCTGCCAAGAAATCACCGTATCATAAAATTTAAAGAGGCTGATCACATTTCTGGCGAAAAGGCAACCGGGAAAAAGAGGTGAGAGAATGTGTTGGGCTGTCGCAGACTTACGGTGTGTCATGTAAATAACGAAACTGTTGCACAATTCAGTGAAACAAAGATTTAATTGACGGACTTTTATGTTGTAAATACTTGTGCCCCGATGCTGTCAACATATACGTGAAATATATATATATATATATATATATATATATATATATATATATATATATATATATATATATATATATATATATATACAACGTGTCCCAAAATTCAACGATAAGCTGACACCGGAGGATAGACCTGCCCCGGACTAATGGGGGAAAAAAAGAAAAAAAATATATCCCAATTATATTTTAAGTTATATAAAAAAAATGAAATTCTTCAGAAATTGAGACCGTTTATGATATTTTTCACTACCATGACCACAATTTTTTTTTAATATTTGTTTCTTTTTTTTTATAGACAACCTGAATAGCACTGCTATCTACCACAATTCTTAAAAAAAATCCAGAATAACTCTTGTTTTATCACGAAAATTAATGAAACTTTTTTTTATTCCCTAAATTTTTTTAAGACTTTTACTTTTAACCAAATTTAACTTATCGTGGTGTAAAAAAAAGTATGAACACTAGTATGGCAAGTTTTTTTTAAAAATTGACGCTACTAACCAACATTCCAAAATGGTATAATACTCTAGGAAAACAAGTTATAAAAAAATATGGGTCTATTATTTCTTAACAGGAGCCGAATTCCTTAAATTGTAATTGTCAGTAATCACTTTTACTACATGCCCAAAATGGGTTCTTGTTACAATTTCTAGGAATTTTAATGGGGCATGCATACCTTATATGTTAGAGAGAGATAGATAGATAGAGATATTTACGTTAAAAAGAGACAACAACAGGGCAGGTAGAGAAGCTGTTATTATTCTCAGCAAGTCAGTTCAGTACGATCTGCTCCTTTGTTTACTGCGCACCGTTCCCAATTCAACTTACGTGGCTCTCGTACATACTATTTGACTATACTATAGACTTTTGACATGGCTTTTTGTAGTGGAATCTACCTGCAAACTTAACTGGCCTGGCATTATTTGGATTTTCGGGATTCCTGTAGCTTCTTCTATGGCACGTACCGAAGTAGTCGAATCATTTTCTATCTCATTGAGAACTTCTTCATCACGATCCAATCTAGGTCTTCCAGCGCTTCTCCTATTGGATGGCATACGAACTTCCGAAAACGCTTGATGCATATTAATAAACACTCGATAATCAGGATATCTTTGAGCATTTGGGTATCTTTTTGATATAGTCTGCTAGCAGCGTTAGCATTACATCGGCATTCTCCAGATTAAACGCATATTAGCGTATTTTTGTGGTATGTACGGTTGCGGCATGTTAAACGCCAAACAGTCCAAAATGCGCCAGAACTCTAAATTACAAAACACACAATCGTAGTCCAAGATAATGCCAGGTCAGTTCAGTTTGCAGATCACTTCCAGTCCAAATAATGTCAGGCCAGTTAAGTTTGCAGGTCGATTCCAGTCCAAAAAGCCAAGCCAAAAGTCGATAGTATGTACGAGAGCCACGTAAGATGAATTGGGAACGATGCGCAGTAAACAAAGGAGCAGAGCATACTGAACTGAGTTGCTGAGAATAATAACAGCTTCTCTACCCGCCCTGTGGTTGTCTCTTTTTAACGTAAATATCTCTATCTATCTATCTCTCTCTAAAATCTAAGGTATGTATGCCCCATTAAAATTCCTAGCAATTGTAACAAGAATCCATTTTGGGCATGTAGTAAAAGTGATTATTGACAATTACAATTTAAGGAATTTGGCCCCTGTTAAGAAATCATAGACCCATATTTTTTTATAACTTGTTTGCCTAGAGTATTATACCATTTTGGAATGTTAGTTAGCTGCGTCAATTTTTAAAAAAGTTGCCATACTAGTGTTCATACTTTTTTTTACACCACGATAAGTTAAATTTGGTTAAAAGTAAAAGTCTTCAGAAATTTAGGGAATAAAATAAGTTTCATTAATTTTCGTGATAAAACAAGAGTTATTCTGGATTTTTTAAGAATTGTGGTAGATAGCAGTGCTATTCAGGTTGCCTATAAAAAAAAAGAAACAAATATTAAAAAAAATTGTGGTCATGGTAGTGAAAAATATCATAAACGGTCTCAATTTCTGAAGAATTTCATTTTTTTATATAACTTAAAATATAATTGGGATATATTTTTTTTTCTTTTTTTTCCCCGATTAGTCCGGGGCAGGTCTATCCTCCGGTGTCGGCTTATCGTTGAATTTTGGGACACGTTGTATATATATGTATATTATATATAAGAAATATATTTAAAGGAAAAAAGGTAAATTAAATATTAAATAAACATGCAACTGAAAAGAGAATTAAAAAATAAAGCACCTAGTTCAAAATATTTCATTTAATTAAATAATATACATAAAATTATAAAAAAAATATTGTACATAAAAGTATATATGAAATTGAGTTTACGGTAATAAACATGCATTAGGATTTTAATATTTTAAGTTTACTCCTAATCCCATTTCGCATTTTACGGCTTTCGAACGCCGCCGCAATGTACCGTTATAATCTATTACAGAAGCAACGTTGCATTCCCGTATTAAAAGCTTAAACGTCGCCATTAGCCTAAACAATTGCCGATCGTAATTCTAGAATGCAAACTGCGTTGCCATTATTCTTTATAAACCACGGGGTGAGGAAGGGGGTTATGGTGGCTTCGGAGGCCAGATAACCAATCTGCGATCGATCTCATCTATCATTAACTCTGGGCCCAAGGGTTGATAGATGTAACCCCGAGCGGGATTGCGCGGCTCTCCCCTGACGTATTAGTTTATTAGACAAAGTATGAACTGTCAGTTACATGGTGGATTAATGCTAAATATTTAATATGATATTTAGTGCTTTGTACGAATTTTGCTTTAGCGATTTTATTGCGTCAGTTACATTTTATCTACATGTTTTATTTCGATATAACGTATACACACTACATATAAGTAAAATTGAAGTGTGTGACTGTAATATCGAAAAAAAAACTGCCTTTCATTGAGCTGAGAGGGTTATTTGCATGCCATTAAGAATAATCATTTTCAATCATTATGTCTGTCTGTCTGTCCGAGCTAATTTTGGGAATGGCTAAACCGATTGTAATGTTACTTGACGAGCAGTTAGAGAGCAACGCCAGAAGAGGTCCAGGCTATATTTTATTCGAAAAACTTGGATCCTTTTTCAGAAAATCCAAAAATTGATAAAGTAAATGGTCTTTGATGGTTATCTAAGTAACGCCACATTAGTAGATTCCACCCGGACCACAGAAAAAATAATAGCACTACGTACAGAAGTTGCATTCTTTGCTGTTAACTGCTTCCCGACGTTTAATAGCCTACATAGTTATTTTTAATAAGTTAAATCGCCCACGCAAACTAGATAAAACTTTATCGCGGCATGCGAGTGTCCGTATTACTTTGCATCTTTTCCCCTTCCTACGTCACGGCGCACTTTCTGTGGTTACTAAGGGTCAATAAAGAGTAAAAAAATACATTGAGAAATGGTAATTAAGTTACTTAGGTGAAGTACCTCTTCTGACTATAATTTACTGACCATATTTTCGCACCTATGTGCGTTCTGTGATGCCCAACGCATGCAACTTGCAAGGTTATTCGTCGAGAATTACGATGCTTGGTTTGGAAGAAATAAGTAGATAGTGTAAAAAACAAATAAACCTGAAGTACGATTCCTAACAAAAATGTGGTCGTTTTCTACTTAGTTAAAATCTTGTCAGTAAACAAATTTTTAATTTCAGTATTTTCTGTTATTATAACTTAAAGTATTTTAATTACAAAAGACAAGTATAGGTATGTAGGTAGATACTTGGATAGTGAAGAAAAATTTTCATCTTAATTTTGTAATAAAGTAGTTAGGTATTAGTATTACTTCTGTAGATAAATGATTACTTAATTCTTTTTTGCTTTAAGTACCTTTCTAACACAAAAAAAAGAAATAAATTCACCTTTCATAACTGTTTACTTAAATCCTTCGGTAACTTATAATATATCTGAAACTTTTTGTCATTTAGCATTCAATTATAGTAGGGACAACGTTTTGCCATTTTATATTATCAAATAGCTAATATACATATTAGATTGCAGATTGTACAGAAGACCGAAGAGTACAATCTGCCACTTTGCCTGGCATATGTGGACTATGAGAAAGCCTTTGATTCCGTCGAAATTTGGGCGGTGCTACAGTCCCTTCAGCGGTGCCAAGTTGACTGTCGGTATATCGAAGTGCTGAAGTGTTTGTACAGTAGGGCTACGATGGCTATCCGAGTACAGAACCAGAGTTCGAAACCTATCCAACTGCAGAGAGGTGTAAGACAGGGTGATTTTATATCCCCGAAACTCTTCACCGCTGCGTAGGAAGACGTTTTCAAGCTACTGGACTGGAAAGGATACGGTATTAACATCAATGGCGAGTACATCACTCACCTTCGATTTGCCGACGATATAGTCCTTATGGCAGAATCGCTGGACGACCTTAGCACTATGCTCAATGACCTCAATGGTGTCTCCCAACGGATAGGTCTTAAGATGAACATGGACAAAACAAAGATCATGTTAAATGTCCATGTCACACCTATGCCGGTAGTTGTTGGGAGCATTATGCTCGAAGTTGTTGACGAGTATGTTTACCTGGGACAAATAGTCCGACTAGGTAAGTCCAACTTCGACCGAGAGGTCAATCGACGGATTCAACTCGGCTGGACAGCGTTCGGGAAATTACGACACATCTTCTCGTCAGGTATACCTCAATCTCTGAAAACTAAAGTGTATAACCAGTGCGTGTTGCCAGTGATGACTTACGGATCTGAGACGTGGTCCTTCACTGCTGGCCGTATGAGGACGCTCAAGGTCGCTCAGCGAGCTTTGGAGAGGGCTATGCTCGGAGTTTCACTGCGTGATAGACTCAGAAATGAGGATATCCGCAGTAAAACCAGAGTGACCGACATAGCCCAACGGATTAGTAAGCTGAAGTGGCAATGGGCCGGCCATATAGCTCGAAGAACCGATAACCGATGGGAAAGAAAGGTTCTCGAGTGGCAGCCTCGTACCGGTAGGCGTAGTGTAGGGTGACCCCCCACTAGATGGAGTGACGACCTGGTAAGACATGCAGGAAGTCGATGGATGCAGGTGGCTCAGGACCGTGCTTTGTGGCATTACTTGGGGGAGGCCTATGTTCAGCAGTGGACTTGGAAAGGGCTGTAATGATGATGATGATAGTATACATAACTTTATTAAGAAATTAAAATGTGTATATGTATATGTACATAATTTTTAAATTACAATAACACTTTTTCAACTATTTTATATTAAATTTACTTTAATTAAATATATTAAACATTAAACAAGCTATTTCAACAAGTATTCACAAAAAATCTACGTAAACAGCGTTACAAAACTAACATTCAATCGCCTACAACGCACTAGCCCCGACTTGTACGGCTCAGACCGTCTCGCGATTGTAGGTAATTATTTTACGCAGGTAGCAAGAGTGACAGAGCCCTGCCCGGGCGGAGCCGGGGCGCGTCTTCAGTCTTTCATATTATAAGCCTCAGGATAAAACATTGAAGTCATTAAACTTAACGATCATTTAAGCTGAAATCGTTAAAACTAACGATCAGAAAGTTTTACGTGAAGAGGAAGTAGATGACGATAATCTTAAACCATGAAACTAACTGTTCATATTCATTGTCTTACGCTAAAATTGAAACAAAAGTTACGCATCCTATGCCAAAGCTTTGGATCAAGCATTTCATCAATCATTGCGATGGATCGCTTGTGAATCCGGCAGAGCTAATAGATTTAAAGGCCGAGGTTGCGCAAAGACAGATCAATTTGTAAGTTACGGATATCACACGTGTTTTACTTTTTAGTATTTATGGGGCGAGTGTATCCTGTTTTATCCATCACTGAACTAAATTTTCGATTTAGTAGTGCACTTAATAAGCATTTTTTCTGGTTAGCCATGTTAAAACACTTTAATGTCCTAAAAAGTTTCTACACAATAGTGATGAAACAAAATAAAGCACATTAAAGTTATAAAGGTTTTTATTTGCCAAAATTAATGTAAATTTGTATTGATACAAATTTAACGAAAATGTATAATTTATCATGCGATTGTTGTCCAATTCCAAGCTCCGGCTTTATTTTTGTGATTTGGACAAACACTTATGCTAGTTCCACAATATTTATTTTAAATTATTATTCTACTAACTTTAAAAAACGAACGGTGTCACCTAACGCCGGTATATAAGCTTAAGATAAACTATTATGATAAAATATTATTTTAATAAATAACAAGGGCAATACACTTATCTATTTTTTCCAAAATAATTAATTTTTTTGTAAAAGGGCTTCTCGCGTGGAGTTTAGAAATTTCACCGTTTTTGAATTTCTATTATAATATCTCGGCACATTGTTGTTGCGGTTACTGCAAAATATAACGTTGTGTATTTTATCGTGGCTTCAGTCAATGGTTTCTGTGGTTTTCATTCTATTAATTTAGTTTCTCCGTAAGCCTCAACACGTACAACTTTTAGAATATTACCTTTGCCACACATAGTTTGTTTAAGCTGTTGGTATTTAAAATCAGCTGAACCGAGGTGGAAAAAAATCTGTAGGTTTTGCGGAAAAAGTCATAAAATTTCCACGTTAAACTGACTATTTATCAGTCTGGTTTACTCACAGCGACATCAGTGCTTTACTAAAAGTAGATAGATAGATATAACTAGCTAAAGATGATATTAAACAAGGAATACATGATGGTAGGACTCCTTTTCTGTCACAGAGTCCGCCTGGGTAGGTATAGCTCTTGCAGTTCACGAGTGCGGTCGACCTTTGGATGTGGTTCGACATGCACGTGCACAGTGTGAGAGTGATAGTACCTGGCGGAGCGGCCTCCGCTAGCCACTGACCGCTCCGCCAGGCACGCACACTTTGACACTGTGCAGTGTGCATGCACATGTCGAACCACATCTAAAGGTCGACTGCACTCGTGAATTGTAACAACTATACCGCCCTTTGACCTATTTATTACAGACTTGAGGCATACCATCTTAGTTCTCAGAGGTAACAATGCATCTGTAGCCTTCTTTGTTCGAAGTTGGCTGCGGGTGCCCATGCATACACACCATTGAGCATGATTTACGTTACACGGCACGGCACGTTCACCGTGTGCCGGCCGGGCCAGTCATTCATGCTACACCGGGCTCTTTGCATGTATTCTATGCACGGCCGTGTTTGTCATAGGTATTTTGTGTTGTAATTTTATCAGTAGATAGACGTGATGCTTGAGTTAATTATTCAACTTTTATAATTTAAATTGGCAGCTATTGCAATTGTCATCGATAACGGTCGATATTGTTTTACAAATAATATTTTTGTTTTTATTATCCAAATACTTAGGATCATATCGTAAACTACAGGATGCGCACATATTCTAGCAATTTTTCATCATCCATTTTGATATTAAGCTCACATCTCAAAGACTTGTAAATACCCCACCGACATTTCGACGCCGTGCCTCGGCCGGGTCCTAGTGGCGCACGGCGGGCGCACGGTCCGGCCACGGTCAAGCATGAATCACTTCTTACAAAAAAGTATGGAAGGTTATGTAATGTTTCACCGTGTCTAGGCCGGTACTCGACCGGGTCCCGGCCGATCGCGACACGGTGTATCGTGAATCATCCTTTAACCTATATCCCCCCGTGGGATGTCGTAAGAGACGAGAGTGGGAAGCTGAACCGGGTGATGGATAGTAGCATCTTCCTGATAACAGCCGAATAAAAATAACCAACTGCAGTTGACGATCTTATGTTAAATGTGGCAGATATCCCCCTATGAGGCAATCAATGGGGGAAAGCCATGTTTATCAATGGACTTTTGACAGGCTGTAATGGCAATGATAACGGTAAGAGAGTTTTTGCGATAATATATGCAAGGGATTTTAACCCTATTCTTCCCTTTCGCTTTAAAGGAGGCTTTAGAGTTGTCCTTTTGTTTTAATTTTTTTTTAATTTGTTTTATGAACACTCATCAAGATACAGAAGCAGTCTTATAGTAATTTCGTACAAAGGTTTTACTTATTCCATAATTAGCTTTTTTATCGAATAAGGATGACAAACGAGCATACATGATGGTAAGTGGATGCTGTGGCCCATAGACATCTACATTTATTTTCCATTAAAAATTAAAATGCAGATGCGTTGTCACCCCTGGGGACTAACTTGGAATGTCTTGTTTCCTGTAAAAAGGGTCTCGGGTTCTCTACACTCACCATACGAAACACAGCAGCATTAAGCTGCTATTTTACGCTGGTATTCAGTGAGAGCGTGGTATTTGTCTTTTATGCCGTTGACGGTTATTGAGGTATAAATCTGTTCTATAACTGACTGTGTTTAGTTTCATCCTTTGTATTAAATTGCACTATTAACGAATTATTTTTGCGAATATTATAAAGTTTTAATACAAGTCTAATTTTATATTTAGGTTTTGCCTAATAAATATACGTAATTGTACTAACTTTGATCATCTACATTTTCTGAAAATTTAAGATAATATGTTATTTCTTTTCTGAAAAAGAGAAATATTGCGAGAAAAACTCTTCGAGTTGATTTCAAGTTGGGTTGAGCACGAAGAAGTTTAAGAATTGCGGTCTTGTATTTAGCATACTTTTAAATTGACTCTGCTGTGCGTGTACATCCACATCGCGAGTTAAATTTTCCCACTTCGACAGAAAAGCCAATTACCGTATTTTATGGAAATATGTAATACGCTCCTGGAATTCGAGGTAGATATTATGTATTATGAATTGGAAACGGTCGGACGCTATTCAAATGTCGACGAATACAAATGCTTTGGAGCTCATTACGGCACCGGTACGTAGCTATTTTGAATGTACGGCCGTATGTTTCTTAGACGGAATGAACGAGACTTATACTTTTCTTCGTATTTCGCTTAATCATCTCGGCCGCTTTCTTTTATGTTGCTCTATTGTTGACGTTTCGTTTCTAATTTAAACTGTCAATCTTAAGTCGAGACGTTTCTTTGGTTCATTTTTTGAAGACATAAACGAACTTTTTCGGCGTCGCTTTTTGGCTCGAGCTGTGCTTACTTCGTCGCGTTCGTTCAAATCTCATTCCGGCTAAATAACAGTTTCGACTCGAAAGTCGACTTCTTATATTATCGTTTTTCAGGTTCTGAACGACATTTTAGATTGCTTTATATCTTAATACAAAAAAACTGTTTGGCTTTGTATTTACATTGTGTATTGTCATAGCCTATATATATTATTGACCTATATTAACTGTATATGTCATTTTAGCATTGTATGATTTTCAATGAGTATACTTCCTATATTGAATAAAAAATATTCTATTCTATTAAAATGTTATCAAAGACCCAACCTTATCCGGTATAAGTCATGCAAAATTTCACAACCCTGAGAGCGGTGATATAATGTCATAGATGAATTATAAGTTTATATGTAAAATCGTTACAAGTATGGTTATGTAACATTGTATTCTTTTTTAAGCACAGAGTACAAGTGTGAAATTGTAATGATTGAAAGCTCTTGTGTTTTATTATAGTAAATAATAAGAACTGGAAACAAAAAAGAGATTTTTTCGTATATGTGTTACGAGATATCTTCTTATATTTAAAGGATTTTAATAATCCTTTTTTAGTAGGTTACTTCAGGCGTGATCCCATACACATTCGGAGAAATATTTTTACTCTAGGCTAGGGAAATAGGTAATGATTTTTAATGTAACTATATTTAGAGGACATTCTAGTTCTAGTGGTAGTAATGCTGCCTTTTCTTTATTTTAATACTTTTTGTAAAAAAAAAACAAATTTTAATAAAAAGTGAAAGCATACTTCGTAGGACTAAAAAAAAAAGAATTTAATAATAAGACAATTTGTTGTTGCATTAATGATGATTTAATATAAATACATCAACAGAATCTAGAGATATTTTATATTTCATCAAATATCTAAAATCTATGAAGAATTTTCTGATATAGTAAATGGAACAATAATAGGTTATTTAAAGATCTTTAACAAAAAAATAAAAAAATATTTCGTATTTTTTTGTTTTAAATAAAAATGTTATTTTTTTATCGCCTTAGAATATGTGATAAAAAAGCTTAATTTCTTCTTATAAATCTAATAATTTTTATTAAAATTGAAAAAACGACTCCATGGCGCAGTGGCTTAGCAATGAGTGGCTGCGCTGGGGGTCGCGTGTTCGAATCCCGCACGGAACAAGTATTTGTATGGCCTACAAATAGTTGTTCCGGGTCTGGATGTTTGTCCTTGTGCAATTTATGTTTGTAAACTGTCCCCTAATTTTCCTTGACGAAACGAATTATTAACAATTTTGCCTCCGTATTTTGTTTATTCTTTTATTTAAATTTTTAAATTTTGAAAATAGAATAAAAGAGGTTAAATCTATTTATAAACTTTTTATGGAAACTAAAAAGATACAATTTTGAGTGCTGATTTACCACATGCTTTACGATGAAGGAAAACATTCGTTTACCTTCATCGGTAGAATGTATGCTGAGGAAACCTGCATTACTTAGAAATTAAAAAAAATATTTCGAAGACAAGCAAGTCCACCACCATGCATTGGGGCAGCGCGGCGGATTATTCCTTGCCCTAAAACCTCAGTAATGTGAGGAGACCTGTGCCCCCAGGTATGGGACGTTGTGGGCTGTAAATTTAACTTTTAATATAAGTATATACATGTGGTACAATTATCAGTTACGTAGCTAGCTTCAAATAAAGATGTTTCTTTCCTTTATTAAATCTACAGACACCTAAATTACTATATAGCTTCGTAATTTTATTTGATCGGACAAAACTATAAATCGATTTAACAAGTTAGTATTTCAAACTAAATATGGTTACATGGGAAGCTTCACTTGCTCAGCCGTCAGTGGCAATATCGTTGCAGACAGCGTATTATTTTATGGGGTTGATTACGCCGCTTGCCGCAAATGCTGCGAGGCCCGTTGCGTCCGTATTTTATACGGCGTGCTCCGTTCTGTTTGTCTTTCTGCTATATGTATCGGCACTACGCAATTTCGTTGAGTGCTCGCTGCAATATTGACTGAATGCAGGAAAATATTGTTATTTAGGGTGATATTTTGTAATTATCGTATACGTATTTGTTTATGAAGTACCTACTACTGTCTGTGATTCCTTTGATGTCTGCTAGTATTTTTTTTTAAATTCTTTGATAATGAAAGTGGAAAAGAGTGTATTAAATAGAAATTTCGTCGTTATTAAATATTATAAGGAGTTATACGAAATGAAAATATGGATGTATTACGTAAATGTAGTGGTTTCACTATAACAATTTATTTGTTATAGGCGCATTTGGCAGGCGGTTTGACAACCGCATTTTTATTACTTCGAATTGTTATTAAGATGATGCCGCTGCCTACTTCCTGCATTATTTCCTTTTATCGTCACGGGAGTCATTAAGGGATACTTGATTATCTTTTACTTGGCCATAATAACAGCCGTGATAGCATAGGAGCCAAGCGTTCACAGTAAATTTCATAGTAAACAAGCGTCCGTTTTCGAAGCCTGCCGGCACCAATAAAACAGTTAGTTGCAATTTAAGTGTTCATTTTACCACGTGCTCGACGGTGGAACACAGTACAGTAATATGAATTTCGAGGATTTGTCAAGTCCGCCAATACACACTAGAGCACCATAGCGGAATAACTGCTCCATAATATTCTCAGAAGGGAGAGGGCCACATACGTGACGCATATTATATAGTATGTTATGTACCTATTTCGCATTTATGACATTGAATGCCAAGTGGCCGAGGGCTAGGCTCGGGGTTTCTCCGCGTGATAAACTTAGAAATGAGGCTCGGTCACTATTAGTTTTAAAATTGGATTGAAAATGTACTTTTCGTGTATTTTTCAAAACAAAATCACAATCGTCAATATCAAAATGTATGTCATGTTCTATTTCCAGAATATGTAGCTAAATTTGGTAGTCTCAACGTTGACGCAGTCGATCTCTGATAATTTCTGATAATTTTTTATGAACTTTAGTTTAAAAAGTCTTCCTCGCCACTTGCATTACTAACATAATAAAAATTTTAATTTTCAATTTTTTTACTATGACAATGTTTGGTAAGCCATCTCCAAGTTTTGACTCAATTACGTACTTTAATAAACCCAGAAAGTCGGACTTAGTAAGACATTTTTACTGTCTGAGTCGATAGTCGGCGTAGAACCAGAGTAACTGACATATCCCAACGGATTAGTAAGTTGAAGTGGCAATGGGCCGGCCATATAATGCGAAGAACCGACAGCAGATGGAAAAAAAGGTTCTCGAGTGACAGCCTCGTACCGGTGGGTGAAGTGTAGGGCGACTTCCCACTAGATCTATTGACGACCAGGTAAGACATGCAGGAAGTCGGTGGATGCAGGTGGCTCAGGACCGCTCTTTGTGATATTCCTTGGCCTATGTTCAGCAGTGGACTTGTGTAGGGCTGTAATGGTGATGATTATGATTCAATAAAGTAAGTTCAATAAAGTAATTAAATAAAGTAAGTTATAAGTAACACTTAACTTACCACTGTTAACAAAATTTACTGAAGGAATATATCCAATAAACATAAAGATAAAACATGATAGAAAAATATCGTAGATATCATATGTCACATTTAGGTCTACACTATCAATTACTCTGTGACGTATCCGTGTCACTGGTATTTTTTTTGTTTTTAATGATTCTGTAAAACAAAACCCACTTTATGAGTTAACATAATTCTTATTTTTTTTTAATCTGTACTAAATGTTGAAGCATTTGTCTTAAATTTGTACGCCGGAAAATGTTAAAATTTTGTTTACATCATAAATTTTAGTTATCCTGTAAGTTTCATTTACATGAATGTTGAATTGTTTATTGAACCATTTCGGAAATTATCTCCATACTGGGAAGCACCAGCAGCAAACTCAACGATACTTAATACAAAATAGTTTAAGATTACATATATTACTAGCTTGTACCCGGCACATTGTTTCCGCAGAAGTAATTATTGTGGAAATATCGTTTTCAATTTGAAAGATTAATATTGTTCAATAAATAATGATAATACATTCATTGAAATTGAATGATATATTACTAAATTCAAATAAATTTGTCGGTTGGATATACGCGCTACCTACTATAATTGTACTATGCCTACAACGTTCGCGCAAGTCCAAGCAATAAGTTGACAAAGTTTAAGTTTAAGAGCAATCTGATGAGCGGTATGGCAGCGCTTGTAATCGAACAAAGAAACATTAATTTTCATATATTAAATTGTATAAGATAGATATAGATTGGTAGCGACAACCTCATTTCGAGGTTATTATCATTTTTTATAGAAAGAAATATAAGAAAAACATGTGTGCAGCTCACACGCGATAGAAGTGAAACCTTCAAATGAAATTAAATATAAAATACAAATATCTCACGGCAAATGATAAAATTAATATTATAATTTAATCTACAAGTTCGGCATAAAATATAAGAACATTTAATTTTATAGTAAACAAATGTAACAATCCTTTTAATATATATATTAGACACCGGTATTATATTACTCTTTTCGATATACCTTATATAGTACTCACTAATTACAAAAAGATTTATATCAATTTGACTTATTACGAAATTGCGGTTTGGCCGTTCTTCACTGGTTGTTTATTCCACAATAGGCACACCACACCTTGTTGAACAAAACGCCGTTTCGACGGCGTTTACGACTTTTTTCTCGCAAGCATTGAGCTATAATATATAATGCTTCCTATCTCATTTTCTCCCACGTTAAATCTTTTAAATCTTTTAAATTTATGTGTCTGTCTCTTTTTACTGTCGCTTTTTCGTTTCATAGACTTCAAATCACAACGATGCTAAAGAAGTGTTCACTTCAATAAGGGTAACAAATGAGCACACAGTCATAGTGCCTATAGACATCTACCCTCGGTTAAAATTAAAAATGTAGATGCTTTGTGACCCCTTAAGGCTAAGATGGAATGTTTCATTTCCATTGAGAAAGATCTTTAGTACTTTATAGTCATCATACGAAACACTGCAGCATTAAGCTGCTATTTCACGCTGGAATCCCATGAGACCGTATTTTTACGACCTTGATATATAGCTGCAGCGTGGCTATGCTACGTATAAAATCACCATGTGTATTCCGTAATATTATAATAATCCTTTTTCTACAATCTCTGTTCAGTGAATGTTTTGAACTATGCGATAGACATATTAGTAGTATAGTTGTAGCACGAATAGGGTCGACTCGACCGGGGAAGGACCACGCTCTCACAGAATTTCAGCGTAAAATCAAGCTTAACGCTGCTGTGTGTACGGTGAGTGTAGAGAACCGGAGATCCTTTTTACTTGAAAAGAGGCATTTCATCTAAGTCCTCACGGGTGACAACGCATCTGAATTTTTAAGAGCAAACATTTCCTTACCAATATATTATTGACTCTGTTTAGTCGAGTAAACGGTATTGCAGTAAACTGTATGGCAGTTTGTGGTGGTCACTTGTATTAACAGAATGTATCTATATCACTTTTTTTTAAACACTTAGGTATGTTTTTGCGTACATTTTTGTAAAATATTGATGGGACAAATTTAATATTTAATTTCTCTTTTTTGAAACTCGTTAGGAATCGTAGTCGTAAACACACTAATTTCTCTATATTTTTTCGTATTTTATAAAGGATTATTCTTCAAAGACTAGCCAAATTTTAAACTTAAGTTCAAATACATAAATAATGGTACACCTTTATTGTAGTTTTTGTAAATACGAGTAAATAAGGCTTCTATTTTTATTTTAAATAATCCCAAATTGACTATGATTTATGAGTAACAACGTTTTTGCCTACCGATCGACCCTTACAAATGTGTGCGTGCGTAGTAAAATCAGTTAAAATGATGCATTACCACGCATTTTGAATTTAAAAGATAAAAAGGCAGAATAAATAACCCTGTATAAAAACTTTTATGGGACTATCTGAAGAATTGTGCTGCGAAAATAGCCATAGGAGACAGAAATCAAAGCTCAACCTCATGAGTCATGATCAATGCCAAAAAAAAGTAAGTAACAAAGTGTAGTAAGTGGTGCAATAGATAAAGAAACATGTACAACATTTAAGCACGGATATTAATAACACGTGCAAAATTTCTAGATTGCATCCTCGTTTATTTGGTAAAATTAACCATACAACAGATCGGTATTCGCATTAGGATGCTTACGGACGGTTCGCACTCAGCTTGCGTATAAATGACGGACTAATTAGACCCTATCTATGAGGTTCGGACCCGTCGGTACCAATAACAGTATGGACCATATTTCGTGTATTTGAACTTTTTAAATAAGGTAAAGATTATTCTCAGTTATCACTGAGGTGTAACTGGTATGAATTTGATTTGTCACTTGTGCCTACTCTGTTATTTTTATCTTTATATAATTATATATTGTTATTTTGTCAGTTAGTGATCGTAAAACTTCTGTACGATTTGACATATTGAAGTCATATTCACTCAATATATTTGTTACGACGATGGTATTAGCTAAGCTAGAGCCCGATAGGTGGTGCAGTAGTCGAGCTTTTAACAAAATTATTATTTATTGACGAATAATTCATATTCAGCATATTAGTCAAATCAATCAAATTACAAATCAAATTTTCGCCAGATAGTTTGTGATTAGGTCGATTAATAAAAATTCATATATTAACATTAAAAAAAACTTACGGAGTGAACGTATTAATGAAGTCTAACACATACACACAGAATAAAAAAACAGACTTAAAGACAACGAAATGATCTTTCGTGAATCCCCTGTGAATTTTGAAATGGAACACTAACGATGATGGTAAAGTAAAATCCACGGATATAGCCGTTAGAAAAAGCTCATGTTTCTACTGACATTTTATTACTTTATCAATACATCAAATACCTAATCCATTGCCATTGTAAGTACGTACTACGTAAGATGGGAGAGAATATAATATTTTTATTCAGTTAGGTATTTACTTAATAGAATAAAAAGATAATTACTTATTAGAAGTTCAATAATAACGCTAATTTACCTCTAGTGGGGAAAATACCAACCCGTCGGATTTTTTTTAAAATAAATATATATTCTTATTAAAAGAAATCTTATAAATTAGAATGGAAATACCAAAAATAATAATTTTTACAGCTTCAGAAGAACGCAGACTTTTCATATACATACATAAACACTCACGCCTGTCACCCAGAGGGGTAGGAAGAGACTACAGACTTCCATTTGGCACGATCCTGACACACCCCTCTCGCTTCCTCCACATCCATATACCTATGCATACATGCTTGTCGGTTATCGGTACTCCTAATTTGGCCCATTTTCAATATATCGATAAACTTTCGCCTAGGACGTCCCTTTCCGACTCTTCCATTCACTATTGCAACATAAATTTACTTTATTACTCTTTCCTCATTCATTCTTTCTAGATGACCAAACCACCGAAGCATTCCTTTCTTAATTCTGGTCACAGCATTATCTTCCAAACCGCACTTCTACTGCATTTATTCTACTACCGTGCTTCTTCTGCCACACCCAACTTTCACTACCATATATTAAATTAGGGACTAACACAGTATTGCGAACTGCCATACGTGCCTTTTTTGACACATTCTGACTTTTCACAATAGAGTGAAGAACCCCATTTACTTTATTTCCTGATTTTTCGAATAAAATATTATCTACATTTGTAATGTTATCATTATTCTGTTCCATTTCGTTACAGGTTATTAAAGTCCACTGTGTAACACAGGCCTCCGCCGTAGATTGCCTCATGGGGGATATTTATCATACTTGTCACGCCTTGCAGGCGGACTGATGACCGTAGTTCTTTAGTTTTAGTCGTTACTAGGAAGATGCTGCTGCTCATCTCCTGGTTTGCTTCCCTCTGTCGTCTCATACGACACCCGCGGGATGATATGATGTATTGGATATTCTTACACCGCCGCTACACGGTACATAATAATATCTTAGATTGCTTATTTACATATAAATAATAATATCTGAGAATAACAAAATATGTAACATGGAAAGAAATGCAAAATGTATTCACCTTTAGATTTTTATTTTTCAATTTAGAGATTTTAAAATGAAACACGAACTGAGGCATCTCCTTAGGGTATCCGAGTGAAGTCTACAATAAGTATTCCTAAGAAAACGTCTTCGCATTTTAAATCAAAATAGGAAGATTTTACATAGTATTCTCTTAACCTTTATTTCCTTCCTTGAAAAAATAACTTACACCTACACATCTGAACATAGTTTTTTGTTAAAGTTGGTAAAAAATTACTTCGCTTATATCTCCTTAATAAAATAAAATGATGTGTCTTACCAAGAGCCCCTCCCGCGCTCCCTCAATTGCGTGCACTATCTCCATCACCAATAATCCTAGCACCACTACTTCCAACACCACTACACTAGGAAAGACTTACCACCGACGATAATATGACACGTGTTTCGCCTCCACACGAGTCATCCTCGGCTGATATAGACTCTGCGGTGGCTGACCGTACGACTCGTGTTTCGCATATACACGAGACTTCCTCAGACGAAGTAGACTCTGTCAGTCTACTTTTTCTACTTCTATTTCATTAAGCTTATATACGAGCGAAGTGATTTTTTACCAACTTGTAAATAATAGATTACCGCAAAGTAGCGCCTGATTCTATTGACTTGTTTTAGTTTTTGTACCATTTCCATATTTTAATACGATTATCAGTAAAAATAGTACGGATAGTTTACGTATGACAATCACGCTCAAGGGTGGCAGTTATGGTAAATATCCCCTGGATTTGATGAGCTGTAATGAATGGATGATGAATGATCACTAATACATGGTTTAATATGAACATTCTTTAGGCACGTGTGGCACTTTCGAGATGTGCAAAAAGCACTGAACTAGCATGACCGTCACGCTCAGATACATGTATACAGAATAATGAAGTTTTCTCATCTGATGTGCAGACCTACGACTAACTGGGGTTTTTATAAAGCTATGCACCTAGTTTTAATAATTTCAACACTTTGATGTAATTATAGGGATAGTCCTGTTCTGCAGGAGTCCGCATGGATTAGTGGTCACCCTACTACTAATTTCCGGTGCCAATTAGCATTTCCGCCACGGTTTGAAGGTTAAGCTAGCCTAAGCCATTCAAATCCTCAGAGGTGAGAATACATTAGTGGCCCTCTTCGTTCGAAGGTGTGGGCGGGCGGGCAGGTTGTTTTGCCTTGGCTGCAGTAATCATACATTAGTCAAAATACTGTTCGTATGTATTTACAATATATAAAGATACTTCATCTTTCATTATTATTTTTAATACCATTTTCCCATAACGTCAGCCCTAAGAGAGGAAAAAAATTGGTGGGTACAGATTGGTATGGAATGGAGCTGGAATTGACGACTGCATCTGGATTTGTTACAGTATTGGTATAAAATTTGATGTAATATTTGTACGATTGTATCGCTCATATTACAAAGAAGTTAGTGGAGTTAGGAAAAGGAAATGTTAGGAATTTTTTACTGGAGTTATTTATTATAGATATATTTTAGAGACGATTATACGTGGTATCACGCTGCAGCTATAATATAGTTGTCGCACGTATGGTTCGGCTCGACCGGGGACCACGATCTCACAGAATACCAGCGTAAAGTAGCAACTAAATACTGTTGTATTTCTTATGGCGAGTTAGTTTAGAGAAACGGAAACATTTTACTGGAAATGAGGTTTTCTATCTTAGTCCTCAGGGGCGATAACGTATCTGCATTTTGATTCATAATCGAGGATAAATGCGGGTCACAGCATCCACTTACCATCAGATGGACTGTGTGCTCGTTCGTTACCCTTATTCTATAGAAAAACTTAATAATTTACTACAAGTAAATTCTTCTTCATAACTTTTCAAAAATATTTGTGGTGTTTAGTATCTTTTCCTAACATCACGGTGTCATTAAAATGAAACTAACATTATATTGATGGAAATTTCCATGTGTAGCAAAACGTAATTCGGGCTCTATCGTGTTTATTGAATGGCGTTGTAGATTTTTATTGTGTTTTTGCGCGATTACTATCACTTTTATAGTTACCGATTGTATAAATAGGCTATCATTTTATCTTTTATCGTCCGTTACACTATTGTTTGTCCCGGTTCTGGCGGATCAATGTTTTGTTCCCTATCATTTACACATCGTGGAGTATTCTTGGTGGCATTATAATGTGCAAGTTAGTTTTGATGATAATTTACTTAATGGTTACAGTCCTATTTATTTGTACCACTAGCACTACATAAGCTAACTAAACTGAACTTTCAGGCCTCGCTCTTATTTTTGTTATCCTATTGCGAATTATTCTATTGAATGTCTTATTTTATTAAGCTTAATATTATAATTGTAAATTTAATGTTATTTATTTCAAAAATCTGTGAATTCTTTATAGCAACTTCGGGAGATCATGTCAACCATTTTGTGTTTCGGCCTTAGCTGGCAACATAGTTTATATTAAAAAAAAATTTAATTTGCTTATTTAATACATAAGATTTTACAACAAGAATTTAAATTTGCTTACCTGCAATTGAGACTCTTGGTACAAATTTTATAAGAACCATATTTACAGGATTTTCGAGTGTGTAATTAAATGCAAATATTTATAATTTGAGCCGTCGTAATTCAAGGGCTGGGAGCATACCGTAAACTTTGCAGTGGGTAGGTACGTGGGCAACCTAGGTTGCTATGTCCTTCACCACAACTGAAATTATTAATTGTAATTCTAGTGCTCATTTACCATGTGCTAAGGCTAAACGATGAAGAAAAAAATTGTGAGCTGCATGTTTGAGAAATCAATTATTTTGGAAACGTGTAATGTCCTGGTCAACACGCACAAGAGCACCGTGGAGGTCTGACTATTGCAAACCCTCTCTCAGAATTAAGATGATCTATGCTCAACAGTTAGAAGCATATAGGCTTTGCTAATCAAGTATGTTTTCCTTTGTTCATTTATTCAAAATTATCCCACCAAAACCATCTAAAGACTGCAAATAAAAGTTATAATAAAGATTGTAAATAAAAATTATAACGAAATTCCGAACTCAATCAATAATCACTGGATTTTCACATATACAATTCGAAAGAAATATATTTATATTATTGTACGGTACCTATTCTTTTACAGTCCAAACATAATAATCCGCATATAACAATCTGTTAATAATTATTTGGCTAGGTGTTACGTCTTTTATTTCAAGTTTTTCAAGATAGTTCACATTCCTATTTCAATGTTACATTTCCGTTTGTTAAAAATTCTAAGATTTTCATTAATTATCGATTTAATTCCAAAAATACTACAAGAACGACAATAACCTACATTTTCAAAATGAATTTAGCGTATTGAAATAATACTAGTTTTTACGGAATTTATCGCGTGTATTTAACTTTTTAATTACCTGACGTTTCGAACGCTTTACAGCACTCATGGTCACGGGCAGGACTGAGATGTTCAACGTCCATATGTCATAGTTAACCGCGGTTACCATAGATTAAAATTTAACTTTTGTTCCGATCTATGCAGTATGAACTTTTGGTATCTTGAAGTCTTGCAGTTGTATGCTTGGGTTGGGATTTAATTTTATTTATTATAGGATCCCAAGCAGATGGTAGCACCCAGCCATCTTCTCTATTGAAATTAGGATGTTTTTTGATTTCAATAGCCTCGCGAATCATCCTTGGAAGGAATCGGTGTTCTTTATAAATCCGTAAAAACTAGTATTATTTCAATGTATAGTGTTCGCGTAAATATAGGAAATCATTATGAATTTAGCGTATATAGTTATTAAAAGTAAGGTTAAGGTAAAGGTATGTTCTTCTGAGCGGAAAGCGGTCTCATAAAAAGTAACGGCGAGGTATCTCAAAGCGCGGATCCGATGCTCGAAAGCAATTTGACTTACTAACGTAACAAATTGGGAAATTTCTATCGTTACCCGTCCCGTTGCGAAATCTCCAACAGGTAATCGAATTAACATATGCCGCTCAGCTATTCGAGTCGATTTTTTTACGGATCGTCCTTTACGATAGGTAGCTTACAAAAGTGAATTGCTGGTCTATAGGAGGCAACTAGTTTGAATCGCTTGCCCCATCGTATGTCTAACTCTATTGGGAAATAGCACTGTTCAGATTTGTCTCTTTTTTTAACATTCAAATGGGGTTGAACGTATGCTATCAAGCCATTGCACACACGTGTATTTCTTGATTCTTCTGGCCTTTGCTACATTTTTCTCTTTCTACCGTCTCTTATTTTTATTTATTTGAGTCAAGGAGTGATATTTTTTACACCTTTATTAGTTACTTCATATTCTTTGTATGTTTTTCCGAGTGCAGAAAAAACTCTTAAGTTAAAATAAAGCCTAGATCACTACTTGAAAAGAAAGCGGTCTAGGTGCGACCCGAATGGTCCACACAACTAACTTCCCAGTGGAAAGAATAAAAAAATATCATATGTTTTAATATTTTATACAATTTTTCATTCGGCACAAAAAACGACTTGACCGATTTTGCTCAAAATTTAGTGAGGTCTAAGTTACATAATTATGCGTTAAATGAAACTGGTCCCATGTCGATATCACTCTTTGTTCTCGAGATACACGTGGCGAAAATTGAATACACACGCATACATACATACGTACATGTGCACACACGGACATCCTTTAAAAACCATACTATTCGACTCTAAAGACCTTGAAACTTGATGTGTTATAATTTCCAGTTTCCAAAATCGGACCCATTACAATAACTTCCCACTGGGAATTTAATAATGATGGATATTTGTCATTCCTTATTTAACGATACTGGCTCTCTTACACTTTAATACAGAACACAGCAATTAGTGCTATGCTATTTGGTGGCTTTTTCTTTTTAAATAATGCTAACTATACATATGTGTGGCACTCGGGGACTGCCGCGGTAAAGCTATTGCATAGCATTTTTATTAAGTTAATATAATTGCATATATTTATTGAATAAATGAGATGTTAATATTGTTTAAAATGTTTTTTGTTATCTTACAATAGATGATAGGTTATTCAAGAATTTTTATCATTGAAACTATAGGTTTATGGTAATTAACGAGTTTTTCCGACAAACGATAATTTTCTATAAAGTTTGTGTTTATTAAATACGAGTATTCTAAATTCACGAAAGTTGCTAGCATGACGACGACTCCTATAAATCCAAAGAATATGCTTCTTGCAATAAACTATATTATTGTTTAAAAGTGTGTAAGGTAATAAAAATATCTTACAATACATGCAACTAGTCTACACGCATACGTCTGGTAGCCCGCACACAAACACCGTGCCGAAGTCTGCCGAACTTAAACGACGTTAGACGATTTTAGGTTTTCGGGTCTTAGGTTTTTTTCGTTACGCAATTTCTTGTTTCGGCCGCCGCGTTCAAAGACCGCGATAAAAGCTCTGTAATAGCTTAAAAATTGGTATCAGATGGAATTTGAATCCAATATCTGAGATAAAATAGTTAGTCACACAGACCTGACAAAAATAATACAAACTTTACTAATTTACTTACTTGCTTACTCTTTCGGCGCTCTAAAAGATAATTGAACTGAACGAGAAGACAGCACGTAATCACGCGTAGATCTTCTACGCGGTCACTTCGGCAATATCTCTATCGACCGACCAAAATTCAAGTTTAGAATAAATATGCTTTAAAATAAGTTCCGCCATTTAAAATAAATGATTAAATAAAATTACATTATCAAAAAAATTAGACAGTTGGTCGATGGAGCAACAGTTAAATTAGTTTACCTACTTTGTTTACTTTCACCGTTTCATAACCTGCGGCGTATTTATTTATGTTTGGGATGTACAGCCATATTGGAACTATATTAATTTTGAAAAGCAAGCGATATAAGCAAGCTATGATTCGAGCCCTTGCAATTCGCTTTTCAAGGATACTAATATTACTACACTTAAATAAAATTAGACAAAATGTTAAGGGAATTCTCTTAAAGAAGGTCTATAAAATAAATCAATATATTAAGGACCATGATGTATGAAAAAACCTCTTACATTGTACTTGCAAGCCCCTTTGCTAATGTTGAAATATTGTTAAAATGGGTGTTTAGAATATTTAAATATACGACTACATTTGACATTATTAATAAAAACTGTAACATGGTATTTAAAAAAAACGGTTTTTCTCTGACGTTTTGTTTTTCAAACCACTGTACTTTTTACTACGAACTGTAAATTATGACTTTCATACGAGCTTTAGACAAGCCTACATTAAATACAAAAAACAAAACAAATAGCAGACTTTTATCATCTCTGTGCTTACACCCAAATCACTGAAGTTTTTAGTACCACGTAGAATTTGATGTTTGTTTGTATTTACATTTTTCTTTAAACAAGTAACCTGCTACTGCGTGGTAGAATGCTAATAACATACTTTACAGAGCCCGATCATTATTATAGATAAATACACAGATCCCTTTTTCCTTCCGTTAAGTTAATATTAAATGCCATTACGATTCATTTCACTCAGCGATCGCGTTTTTTTTTCTCATCGTAGTGACCATTACGAGTGGCCATAAAGGGAATGACCACAGAAATGGCAGGCCGAAGTTGCCTTACGGACATTCGATGAACCAGATAGTCCCGCCCTTTCGCAAAAAGAGTATCCCTCTTTGACAGGCGGATGTGAACGTTCTGAAATATTAATATTGTGGGATAAAGGCTTTGAAGATACCTTACGTATACGCTTTTATAACTTTTATAGAAATTATCGTAAGTGGAATAAATATGTTTTATAGAAGTGCTAACTTCATTCTCATATTTTATTTATTTATTTTTATATATATATATATAATTCAAATTTATTGGTATACAGTTTTACCAGTAAATAAATTAGTATTTATCATACTTAACAATTAAAGAAGTGATAAGCCGAAATCAATTAGGTATACGTTTTTGACTAAAATTTGCATTGAATCCTAATTTTATTTACGTGTATTTACTTAAGTTTTCGTAATAATTTGATAAAGATTTGGCTATTTTGTAGATTGTGAAACATTTGCGATGTACCCTGTAGGGTCACGGTAAGAGCCTTAGTCGAATCAATTTATTTCGATTTCGCCCCCTCAGCGCGTTTTATGATTCGAACTCGGACGGAAGGTAAATACATTTCATGGCGGTTCCTTGCGGTAATTGATTCTCTAAATATGATATTACGTGCCGCGATATTTGCCTTGGAATTTTAGCCGTCAACGTTGCTTTAAATAATGTTAAATCTATGTGTTTATCACATTATAAATTGCTTACATAAAGGAGTTGTGCAATATTTTCAGTTATTATTAATTCGATGTTATTTTTTTTGTTTATATTCTGTACCGTTTTTGATCTGAAGCTTGGAACATTGAAACTTGGAAGTTGGCATAATACATACACATAATTTTAAAATTAATTGTACTTTTTCTAGATATAAAAAAATAAACTTTTTAATATTATGAGACTTTACCTGACTATTCCAGAAAGAGATTAACCTTTTGTATGTATGACATCGATTTACATAACAATTTGCGTGCTACAGTCAAACATGCACATAAGTAAACAGGTTTGTCTGTTCTTTTATCCTATGGGAGGTCTCATTAAATTCGTCTTCACCTTGGAAGTGGCGTAGGCTTTATTTCCATTTCAGCCTATAAAAGTCAACTTGCCCCTTAAGGAGGATTTCGTCATAGTCACGCTTATTCTGTACAAAATACAGACTTGTTACGGTGAGTAACACTACTTGCACGAGAGTGTCAGCACTGCGCTTCACCCCGTCTGCCTAGCGTAGTGAGCTGGCGTTTGCCACAAGTTAGTGTATTTTAGAAATACATATGTTCAGCTTTGGCCTTAATTAAATACTTCATCATCATCATTTATTTATTTATTTATTTTATTCTTTGTTGCATACTTAAACAAAAGAATACAAAGGGCGGACTTAATGCCTTGAGGAATTCTCTACCAGTCAACTCATGAAGTAGAGAGAATTTGACGTAGGTGTGGCAATATAGAATAAGAGAACACAATACAAATGATAATTAACTAATATATACAAACTACTAATAAATAAACTATACATATATGATCTATCCTTACATATATACAAATATATAAATAAATGGATATACATACATGGACATACAAGTATACGTATTTAAATACATACATAATTAGTATATACAAATGACTATGAATATATACGTCTGTTTGGCATTACATATTAAATAGATGAGTCATGTAAAATGCGTTGTCTATAATAAATGATCACGGACCAACTTTTTAAAAGCCTACTTATTGGGAGCTTTTCTGATGTCATCGGGCAGGGAGTTCCAAAGGCGTATAGCCTGAACTGTGAAGGAGTTACCATAGAACTCCGTGAAGTGAACTGGAGTACAGATTTTGTTGTTAGAAGAAAAGCGTAGGACCCTATCATGAGATGAGGAAAGATAATGAAATTTACTCTTAAGATAAGAAGTCGAAGATGGATCATTTAATATGGAAAAAAGTACAATCATTATCATTACAGCCCTTCACAAGTCCACTACTGAACATAGGCCTCCCCCAAGTAATGCCACAAAGCACTGTCCTGAGCCACCTGCATCCATCGACTTCCTGCATACCTTACCAGGTAGTCACACCATCTAGTGGGGGGTCGCCCTACACTACGCCTACCGGTACGAGGCTGCCACTCGAGAACCTTTCTTTCCCATCGGTTATCGGTTTTTCGAGCTAACACTCACCGGCACGGAAACTTGGCCACTCGTGAATTTGCTGATTATTTGCACTGAAACGTTTTTTTTAACAGTAAATTAAGGGTAGATGCATTCAATAAGTGTCTCTAATGGTTTTAGAACATAGAAATTTAATGTTTACTTCACCGAAATTTTTCTTTTCAAGATAACATGTTTTCACTAAAATTAACATCTTTCCATTGTCACTTTAAAAACACTACAAAGTTAAAAATTAAGTCTGTTTCTTTATTGTCTATCAGTTTTAATATCGGGTGTTTCCTTCTCTAGCCCTGATAACCGCTTGCATTCGATCTGGCATGCTTTGAATGATGTTTCTGACATCAACTTGCGGTATGCTGTCCCAAGCGGCCAGCGCTGCATTTCGGAGCTCATTTAGAGTTTGTGGCGGTTTGGAGCTGGACTTTATCTTTCTTTTGAGCATACCCCATACATGCTCAATTGGATTTAAGTCCGGGCTACGAGCTGGCCACTGTAATTTTTGTATTCCAACCTCTTCCAGATATTCCTCTACACAATGTGCGACGTGCGGGCGTGCATTATCGTGCATGAGGAGGAATTGGTCGTGTCCAATGAATCCCGAATAAGGCATTACGTGCTCCTGAAGAACTTCCTCGATGTATCGAGTAGCTGTAAGCCGATTATCGACGATGACCAACTCTGTACGTGCGTCGGAACTTACACCTCCCCATACCATTATTGAGCCTCCATGGAAACTCACAGTTTGGGTGGTGGTAATGGGTAGAAACCTCTCTCCTCTTTTTCTCCACACTCGTTCTCGACCGTCTGGAGCACGTAAAGCTATTCGACACTCATCTGTGAACAACACTCTAGCCCATTGCTCGTGGGTCCAATTGACATGTTCTCTTGCGAACTGAAGTCGGGCTACTCGGTGCTGTCTGAGAAGTTCTGGACATCGTGCTGGTCTACGAGCTTTTAAATTCACTTCCTCCATTCGTCTTCTCACCGTACGCTCACTAACATTAACGCCTCTTGCGATTTGGAGCCGCTGGCGTATCTCAACAGCGGTCAGGTAGCGGTTTCTCAAAATCTCCATAACAATAAAACGATCGTCCCGGGCCGATGTGCACCTTACGCCCCCACTGCCTGGCCTGCGGGTGTAGCGGCCTGTCTCCTGGTATCGTTTCAGTGAATACTGCATTGAGGACCGTGGTACGTTAAGCACAATAGCAACTTCACGCTGTGTCAGCCCTTGGTCAATTAATGCTACTGCTTGTGCAACTTGTGCTGGTGTTAATGGCATTTTATTGGCTTTAAAGCACCTTTAGTTATTTTATTAAGACACAAGATCACAATAATTGAATAACCTTACAGTAAACTTTTCACAACACACAAATTTAAAATGTGAACTTAGTCGCTCAAATGACCCGATTCAACTAAAAATTAAAGAATTCGTCATGGTGCACTTAAACATAATGAATTACCCTCTTGAACTTGAGGGTAAACATTTTTTGACATACTTGCATAACAAACATTCATCAGAAACACTTAAAGCTTTTGCTATCGCGAGATAACCGCTTGGCCAAGTTTCCGTGCCGGTGTGTATATGGCCGGCCCATTGCCACTTCAGCTTACTAATCCGTTGGGCTATGTCGGTCACTCTGGTTTTACTGCGGATATCCTCATTTCTGAGTCTATCACGCAGACATATAGATAAATACTTAAGAGACCCATATTGTACCTATACAATAAGGAAAGTACCTATACTCAATGAGGAAATAACAAAAAGTCTTTTCCCATTTGTGTTTTTAAGGTTAATACTTAATATTTTTCAATAACCTCTAAGTCCGACATTTAGTAGTAATAGGTTTGAGAATATTACGTAAGTTCATTCACTACGTAATATTCTCAAATATTATTGATATTGATTTTCTAAATTCGGTTTATTTTTAACTGTTGCAGTAATATTATTCCCAATCTTTGAAACATGGCATTTGCAAACTAATAATTTATGTAAATTACTTAATTGCGTAGGAAGTGGGTGGCGTAATTTGCTTAATTATGTTCATGCCACATCAATATTAAATCTGTATACAGGCAGGTGCATCGTATTCTACAATGTATTTGTGGTAAGATCGTGAACAGTTGTCGAGGGTTGAACATAAATACAAACTCAATTGTGTTTTTAATGTTGCCGAATGTAGATGATAGATAGACTCGCCATGATCACTGCGTGACCTTTATATTAGAAAGCTAAAAACACAAATGATCAATTTTCCGGATTTTTTGTGTTTTTGTAAGACCTGTCTGTGATGATGTTTTATATCCAATAATTTTATAGTTAGTATAGGATTATAGGTATAGGATTATATATATTAGTATAAGATTTCTCTGTTAGCGCTACAAGTTTTAGTGAAACTGGGTACTTAACTTTTATCATTACAAAAAAGATTTAAAAAATGGTTATAACCACGTCACAATCGACACTTTTTAACACGTTCTATATCCATCTGCTTTGGCAAAATTAAACTTTATCCATTGCGTTATAAGAATTATGTCGTGTACTCGTATTGTCAGAAAGATACGCAATTGGGAATATTAAACTTTAAACGAACGTTTTAAATAAACTAGGTTTTACAGAATTTATCGCGTATATTTACTTATTTTATACTCCCGACATTTCGAGCAATTTACAGCACCCATGGTCACGCCCCCCCCCCCCCCCGTGACCTCAGTACTGAAGTATTCAACGTCCTAATGTCGTAATTAATCACGGCTACCTCCAGATTAAACCAAAGGTAGAATTGTAAAAGTGTCGTCAACGTACCGCTTGTAGAGTCTAGGATGTACGGGAGGAGTAAGCAGGGCTTTCTTCTCAAAGTCTTCCAAGAATATGTCGGCGACAATGGGAGATACAGGTGAGCCCATCGCCACACCATCTACTTGCTTGTAGAACTACTTCCACAATAGGTAGCCAGATGTAAGGCAGTGTCTGAGTAATACTGCATTTTCTACGGGCATGTTGTTTTCTTCCAACCTTTCAGTTACAATTGAGATGCAGTCTTCAACAGTAGACCATAGTTTTATTGTCTGCCAGATGTAAGTCTATAATCTCGCTGACAAAGTGGTAGGAATCCTTTATATGTGTCCCCTAAGCAGTGAGAGTATTTTCGCTAAGTGTTGAGCCAATCTGTAAGTTGGTGAATCGATTTGGCTCGCTATAGGACGTAGGTGAAGCATTGGGCTTGTGTATTTTTGGTAAAACCCATACAATTTCGGTCGGATGGCACACTTAGGTATTATAATATATAAATAAATTAATATACTCGATAAATCCGTAAAAACAAGTTTTTTTTTTTTAATGTGTAGTGTTCGCATAAATATAAGAAAACATTACGTTTACATTTTAAAATAATCGTGTTTAATGATTATGTCATTATTTATATATCATTTGAATTATTATATTTCTCAAACTTGCTTTCTTTGATATAACTGGATTTTGTGTTTTCTTTGATCTAAATGGATTTTTCGACCTCAACGGTTTTTTATTTTTTTTATGTTGGAAAATTGAAACGGTGAAAAAGCAAATCAATTAGATCAATCTTTTGCATAATTTCTATGTTTTCAAATTTATTTATTTATTTATTAAATTTTCATTATACACCTTATATACTAAGGGATGTAAAAGGCGGACTTAATGCCTTATGGCATTCTCTGCCAGTCAACCCTGGATGATTTGAGAAACTGTGGCAGGTGTAATCAATCACTTCATAAATAAATAATAATGATATTAAACAAAATAAAATGCAAATGAATAGAATAGATATAGAGTTAGTAAAATATACATACTTACTTAATATATAATATAGGATAAATAATAAATATATAAACGGGTACTTCTATACAAAACTATAAGTAAATAAAATATTATGAGACAAAAATAAAATAACACAATACATATATGTATTGTGTTATTTATTTTCTATTAAAATTACATTATACAAAATATTACTTATAAAGTGAAAGAGAAAAGAAACACAAAAACAATAGTCGGATAGTCAGGTGATATTATTCTTACGACAGAATTCTCGAACTAGTCTTTTAAAATAATTCTTGTTATTAGTTTTCTTGATATAAACAGGCAAGGCATTCCAGAGCAGTATAGACTGCACAGTAAAAGAGGAATTATAGAAACCACTCCTATGTGGTGGAATACGAATTTTAAGACAATTTTGAGAACGGGGAACTCTATCGTTAGTAGAATAGTAATAATAATAATAATAAAGCCTTGAATAAAACTATTATTTACGGATTTTATCGCGTTTAATGTCTTTAATTTATTTTTATTATTATCCCGACGTTTCGGGTGCTTTACAGCGCCCATGGTCACGGGGGGGGACTGAGATGTTTGACGTCCCAATGTCATAGTTAGTCCGGCTACCTTCAGTTTTTTAATATTAATTTTTGGTCCGATTTACGCAAAACGAGCTTATAGTATCATGAAGTCTTGCAGTGGTATGCTTGGGTTTGGGTTTAATTTTGTTGATTATAGGATCCCAAGCAGATGGTAGCACCCAACCATCTTCTCTATTGAAATTTGGATGTTTTTTAATTTCAATAGCCTCGCGTATCATCCTTGGTAGGAATCGGTGTTCTTTTGCGAGAATTTGTGGTTTATCAAATCTAATGTAATGGTGGGGACGATCTTGAACATGTTCGCAGACTGCAGACTTCCGGACTAACTATGACATTGGGACGTCAAACATCTCAGTCCCCCCCCGTGACCATGGGCGCTGTAAAGCACCCGAAACGTCGGGATAATAATAAAAATAAATTAAAGACATTAAACGCGATAAAATCCGTAAATAATAGTTTTATTCAATGTGTAGTGTTCGCGTAAATTTAAGAAATCATTATAATAATAAAGCCTCTTTATTCCTTAATAGAAAATATTTACAATACAACAATTATATGTACGCTTAGAAAATATAAAATAAAATATATATTTCAATTAAGGACCCCTCTTTGGGTAAAGGCCTCCTCCATCTTTTCCCACTCTTTCCGGTTCTGTGCTATTTTTAACCAATTTTTTCCTGCTGTCTTTTCAACCTCATCGACCCATCTTTCTTTCGGTCTTCCTTGCATGCGTTTGCCTGTTGGTCCTGTCCACATGGTTACTCGTTTAGTCCATTTGGTATCTGTGGATCGTGCTACATGACCTGCCCACTTCCATTTCAATTTTTGAGAGTAATGTAATGCGTCTATCACTCTCGTTTTCTTGCGAATGTCATTGTTTTTGCATTTATCTTTTAGTTTTAGGTTTAGGATACTTCTTTCCATTGCACGTTGACATGTTAGTATTTTATTCCTTGTTTGTCTATTGAAGATCCATGTTTGGCAGCCATATGTGAGACAGGGAAGTATTCAGGAATCCATGACTTTCTTTTTTAAATTTAGCGGTAGATCTGCTTTGAGTACCTCTTTATGTTTCCAAAACTTATTCCAGGTTATAGCAATTCTCCTATCGATCTCGTCTTGATTTCTAGAAATTTTGAAAGATGTTTGTTTGCCTAGGTAGTTATAGTGATCTACATATTCAAGCTCTATGTCATCTACTTTTATTGGGTGTTTTGTGCTATTTGTGCATACCTTCGTTTTTTCAGTGTTTAGTTTTAGGCCTATTTTTGTGCTTACATTGTTAATAGAATACAAGTATTGAAAGTTATCCTTAAGATAAGAGGGAGAATTGGGGTCATTTAAAATTGAATGTAGTACTTGCAAAGTTCGGGAGCTACGCCTTTGACGAATAGATAGCCATTTAAGCTTAGATCGGTACTGGGAAATATGGTCATACTTACGTACGCCGAAAATGAATCTAATGCAACTGTTGAGAAGGCGCTCCAACTTATCGAGAAGATATTGAGATAGATCTGGGTAAGCATAATCAATAATGGGTAATATCAAAGTCTGGATTAGCAGAAGTTTAGTTTTAAAAGGCAGAAAGTTTTTGAGACGACAAAGAGAACGTAAGGTGGCAGTTACTTTACGGCTTGTTTCGCCAACTTGAACTTCCCAGCTTATGGTATGGTCTATATGTAAGCCAAGAATTTTTAACAGACTTACAGACAAAATGGCAACTACGTGCCTTTGTAAAATACGGGAGCAAGGTTATCGTTACTAATCTTAGCTAACATTCTGCTACTACCTATAACCATTGCTTTGCATTTGGATGGATTAACCAAAACACCATGTCTGTACGACTAATCTCTAATGGCATCGAGGTTGTGGTTGAGATTATCATTAAGGTCGTTAACACTAGATTGCACATAGATCTGAAGATCATCTGCATACAGATGGTTCGAACAGTTGAGAACTGAAGTGATAGAATTTATGAATAAAGAAAACATTAAAGGAGAAAGTATTTCGCCTTGCGGCACGCCTGTTTCAATATCAACCCATCTTGAGAACTCTTGTCCTAATCGTACTGGTTGCTGGCGGCCGCGAAGATAGGATGAAAACCATTCCAAAGCTGGGATTGAGAATCTAAGATTAGTTAGGAAGGCTATAAGGATGTCGTGGTCGACTGTGTTAAAAGCATTTGAAAAGTCAACAAGCACTACCACCGTAAACTTTTGCTCATCCATTCCCATTCTAATATTATCTGTAACTTTTATCAATGCAGTGATAGTACTGTGACCTGCACGAAAGCCTGACTGATATTTATTCAGCAGATTGTGTTTGGTTATGAACATAGAGATTTGCTTGTGAACACAGGCTTCCAGAACTTTAGATAGGTATGGCAATATTGAAATTGGTCGGAAATGGGTAGGTAATGAGAGATTAGGTATTTTAGGAAGTGATCGCACAAATGCTTTTTTCCACTGAGTGGGATATTGACCTGAGTCAAGGGAATAGTTTATGATATGTGTGATTGCAGGCAAAAGGCACTCAAGGATCATGGATACCATAACCTTACTAACCTGATCGCAACCCACAGCCTTGGATTTAATAGCTAGTACAGATTTCTGTATCTCATCCTCAGTCACAGGTAAGAAGTGAAAAAAAGGAATTGGAGGAGATGGCATGGATTGACTGGAAGCTATTGTCGTAGAACGAACTGTGGGAACCAAAGGAGAAGTAGAAATAAAGTGATGATTTATTTCGTCCAGAGTGATTGATGGACGACGGTCAGATGTAACGGCCTTACCTAGTGTTTTAAGAAATTTCCACGCATCAGCGGTTGAAGAGTTTGCAATATTACTATGGATATAACGACGTTTAGCATTTCGTACCATCTGATTGCATCTGTTTCTTAGCACTCTGTAGCGATCCCAGGTGTCCTGTGTACGATGCTTCTTAAATTTCACAAATGCTCGATCTCGCCTAGTCATTGCCAACCTTACGGCCTCAGTCATCCACGGGTCTGGTGCACGCTTCACTCTTACTTGATGTTTGGGAGCGTGTTTGTTGTACAGACCAAGAACTATATTATTAAGGATGGAGACTTTATCGTCAATACAAGTTGATTTAAATAAAGAGGTTAAGTCAATACGATAGGCGTCACTTTTAAGTTTATCAAAATCCATTCTAGAGAAATTACGAATGTATAGTAAGTCTACGGGATTGAGTTTAGGAGAAATCAGCTTATATGATATATAAATAAGATCATGTCATGAAAAAGCAGGAGCCGATAGTTGTCCGTGCTTAATGACATAATCGGGAGAAGCCATGATAATGTAATCAATCCATGAGTCATCAGTGTCAATGTTAGGTGAGTTGCCGCTAAGGGGAGAATTTGGAGATCGACTGACTCTATGATTGACCGAAATTTTTGAGAACGAGAAGAATTTCTCAACAAATCAGTATTGAAATCACCCATTGTTATGCAGTGCGTGTACTCAGATGAAGTGGAAGTGAGGGCGCTTTCAAGAGCAGGTGGACAGTATATTACTCCAAGAATTGCCTTTATACCTTTGATATCAATTTCCAGAAACAGAAACTCCGGTGAGGCAGAATACGCAGATGGAGAAGCTAAAATTATTTTATAAGGGATGTTTGCTCTAAGGTATATGGCAACACCACCTCCTCCTTTTTCAATTTGGTCGTTACGCACAAGAACAAAATCATTTAGAGGATATAAGCTGGACATTAATGATGGCTTTAGCCAACTTTCTGATACTAAGATTGCATGAACACAGTCTATAGAAAAAACTTCTTCAAAATGAAAATAATGACTTGGAATGCTTTGAGCATTGACATGACATATATTAAGCAAGTTTTTACAAGGAGTAAATAAATTGATCAGCTCATCGCGGAGGGAGAGCATACTATCACTACCATCACAAGACACAACTCGAACGAGATATCTGAATCATGGTCAGAATAAAAAGATTGATCATCCGACATATCTAACATTAATAATAGAGATATAAGAATAATAAATTTTAAATAAATAAAAAATATAATATAATAATATGTTATTATTGTTAGACTAACTACAAAATACGACTCAATACATATTATACAACACCCAACAGTTGACTGATAAAATTGTTATATATCTATTTATATCTCGATACTTAAATCCCTTTTCATACTTATTACACATGCATCCCATCATAAAATAGGAATATTAAGAATTTACGAGATTTATAAAACGGCCCACGAGATCGCAAAAATTTCAAATTATTCACACATTAAAATGATTTGCTAACGCTATGCTAGGCCATAACTCATTCAGGCGTAGCAAAAACACGTGCTATTTTTCTACTTTTTCTCATCTACATGTTAAATTTTTTTATGGTTATTTCGTTACACTTAATCACCAGTGTTCGTGTATATTTTGTTGTTTTTCGCAGTTAAGCGTAATATAGAAGTATTTTAAAATATAAGTTTTCCTATATTCTTTTTTTATTACTAGTAATATTTGCTATATTTTTTTTTATTACTAGTAATACAAGTTTGTCTTTGAATTTATATCAACATTTTTCACATTATCAAATCATTTTCTTGTTTTCGCTATTTTATATGCTATTTTTTTAAAGAATAAGGTTGAAAAACGTGTACGCAGTTCACCTGATGGTAAATGGATGCTGTGGCCCAAGCACATCTTCACCTATCATCCATTAGAAATTAAAATGCAGAACATATTATATGTTACGGTTTGAGTGATAAATGCGGATAGTATTAATAGTTATCAGTAAATATTAATAATATCCGCAGTAATTGTATAGTACGGCAGAGTCGGTAAGGGACGCCCTAGGCGAAAGTTTGTCCACCAATTTGGCGATCTACTGAAAAGGGGCTTTTAAGAGTACCTTAACAGACAAATATGTATGCGTAGGTGTGTGGCTGTGGAAGAGGCGAGAGAGGTGTGTCAGGATCATGCTAAATGGAAGTCTGTAGCCTCTGCCTACCCCATTGGGTAACAGGCTTGAGCGCTTATGTATGTATGTAATTGTATAGTTTTTTTATAGGAAAAGGGTGACAAGCGAGCACACAGTCCACCTGATGGTAAGTGGTTGCTGTGGCCCATAGACATCTACATCTATCCTCCTTTGCGAATTAAAATGCAGATGCGTTGTCACTTGTCAGCCTTGAGGACTAAGATTGAATGCCTCTTTTGCAGTTAAGAAGGTCTCCGGTTCTCTACACTCACCATACCAAACACAGCAGCATTAAGCTGCTATTTGACGCTGGTATTCTGTGAGAGCGTGGTCCTTCCCCAGTTGAGTCGAACCATTCGGGCTACAACTATACAATTAATATAGCTGCAGCAAGGTTCTACCACGTATAAAATAGTTATATGAAAGTACCACGTATAAAATAGTAAAATAGTGTAATAAAAAAAGAGAGATTACTTATTTTTACCAGTAATGATTAATAACTTGCTTGATTAAAGCAATAAAACATCATGGTTTTGATAACGAGACATTTTTATTAGATAAAAGAAGCATAAAAACAGTTAAAATTACGATGATTTTATTATATCATACACACATAATGAGTTTTTTTTAACTAATACTTAACAATATCTACGTATAATTATAACTGTGATAGCTCAGGAGCTAAGCGCTCGCTGTAAATATCACGGTACGCGAGCAAACCGGGTTCGATCTCCGCCGGCACCAATGAAACTGTTAATTGCAATTTAAAGTGCCGATTTACCACGTGCTCGGCAGTGAAGCAAAACATCGCAAGGAAACCAGCATGTCTGAGAAAGAAGAAAAAATATATTTCGAAGACATATTATGAAGTTTGCCACAACACGCATTTAGTGCAGCACGGCGGACCGTTTCCGTGCCCCAAAACCCTATCAGAAATGAGAGAGGGCCAGCCTATACCTAGCAGTGGAACGTATAAAGGCTGTGATTTTCATTTTTAATACGCTGTTGTATTGCTTACTTTTTAAAACCGAGTATTATATGTAGGTATATATAACCAACATTAAAACGCATTACTTTCATCAAATTCTATCTGCGAACCACCTAACTTAATCAGCTAACGGCGGAAAAAGATAGATAGACCCAAGGGGCCATCTCCCAGCGAAATCCATTACGTACTTTGAGCCCCGAAACATATTATCAAGTTCTCTATCCATTTGACTGTGTGCCCCTTCTGTTTTTGAAAGATCATCCATTATGGAGGTAAAAGGTTTTACTAAGAGCGTGCCTGTATCCCAAAAGGCAGCGTTGAAATTTCTTTCGTTAAAGCTTTTAATGAGAATGGAACTAAGAAATACGGTGGATATATCTAGAAATTTCTTCAAAGCATATTTTAATGATCGGAAGGAAATTCGCAACTTTGGGATTACTAAAGATATTTTGAAAAAAAAAAAGAAGTAAAATACGACTTGTTTTGACATACATGCTGGTGTCCGCATGTGACTTATTATACAGGTTAGTAGCCAAATTTTAAACTTATGTTCAAATATATAAATAATGATATTATACCGCTATTGCAGTTTTTGAAAATACGAGTAAATGAGGCTTCTACTTTTATTTGAAATTATCCCAAATTGAATGTGATTTATGGGCAACAACGTTTTTGCCTACCGATTGACCCATACGAATATGTACGTGCGCAATAAAATCAGTTAAATAATACATTACCACGCATTTTAAATAGATAAAAATGACAGCAAGTTTAAGATTTGTTTTAATTAAGTTTTATTCACCATTTGCCTATATTACTTATTCTGAACCTTATCCGCAAATTTGGCCGGTTATTGCAAAATACCCTGTATATCATTTTATCATTAAGAGTCTGTAAATTTACGGTTGTAATTTTTATATACATGATAGAGCCATACTGTAGCTATATTATAGTTGCAACACGAATAGTCGGCCTGACCGGGGAAGGACCTTGCTCGCACAGAATACCAGCATAAAATAAAAGCTCAACACTGCTGTGTTTCGTAACCGGAGACCGAAAATTCCAGATGGCATGCATTACCGACCTTGACAGGTTTGTCTATACTCAGCACGTCTTGCAGGTCAATATACTGAAATATAATCGCGCAATATAAATTTAATTAATGTAAAATTTGGCTTTAGCGTTTTCGGCTTTAGCGTATTCGGATATTTTCATGTATCAATCAGTCAGCTTCATTCGTTAATCAGCAATAGGCATTGTGCGCTGGTTAGTTACACATTTATGAACATATTTAACTCTTATTGCAATATGTGTACTATACAAATAATACATTGTTGCATTGTTGCTCTTAGATACAACTTTATATTGAGCTCTTCGTCTCTCTTACTTTTATTTTCAAAAAAATATCATAATACATAATACGACGATATATTTTTCATTTTTTTTAAAGTACTGTGTAGTGACGTAATGAAAGAGTCTTGTTTGTAGCTAGAAGTAGTTTGCGGTAGTAGGCGAATAGCAGATTCGAACCAGCGACTTTGTGAGTTTGAAGTCAACACACCCTTAACCATTAGGCTACTGTTGCTGTCTGTATTATTATTGTATATTTATATTATTATGTATATTTATTATATTATTATTTTATTTTTTTTTGTATTATATTATTAGGTATTACTTATCGGTTGACATTTCCATGGAATGAACTTAATTTCTCACTGAATACCAACATGAAGCTCTGACTGATTGACATGATATGGGTACCTAACAATTACCGATATATTATTTTCATTAATTATCGATTACCGCTTTAGAGTTCTATTTTTCAACTTATAAGTTGGCTTCTACTACTTTTTTTACCGACTTAATAAAATCAGATAATATGATAAAACCTACTCCTTCGCAATATCATCCCGAGTTCTGACCTGATATTCTTAAATTATTCCTTTTATACCGTGTATGTCATGAAGTTCACTTACCGAAACATAATCAATATTAAACTAACTGTGTTACAATGTGTTACATTTTTTTACATTAATATTGTCGTAACAACAGCAACGTCGTTCATTAAAGTCTGGCCAGTAACTGAAATGAGTTCGACGAACTTCGCACAGTACCTGGAATAAATAACCATCGAACCGCCACACAATACGAGTAAATCCTTGTTGACTGTTGACTTTTGCTTTTCGCTTACTTTGTTGGCACTTATGAGCACCGCTTCACTTACTTTTTTAATATAATATGTAGTATGTTATTACGTTTATTGAGGCTCTCAAGCCATCGGGAAGTCTTGTAATTAAAACTATTTTGCTGTTTTTTCTCCACCTGTTTGTAATCTAAGATGTACCAATGAATACGTACATGAAGAGATGGTGATTGAGGTCGCTTCCCGCATGTTATTGATTTTTTTTTCACAAAATGTAGATTGCACCAAACATAAATATATTTTAATATGTATACCTCAATTTGACGTGATGAAAATTTTATTCTGTTTTATCATTTTCTGACTTTAATTTAATAAAATTTGTATAAAACAATGAATTTTTGCAGTACTTTTGTTTGTGGTGAATAAAACTATTTTTATCGCGTTTAATGAACATATTTTTATTTCCCGACGTTTCGAGTGCTTTCCAGCACCCATGGTCATGTGGGACTGAGACGTTTAACGTCCCAATGTCATAGTTAGCCTATCTACGTCCTATCTACGTAGAACGAGCTTACAGTATCTTAAAGCCTTAAATTTCTTTTGCTATTTTTTGTTTTTTTTTGCTAAAAAAAATTTATTAGTTTTTTGCTAGAAGTTTATTGTGAACCAGTACGGACTGGTAATAAATAGCTAATAAACTTCTAGCAAAAAAACTAATAAATTTTTTTAGCAAAAAATACAAAAAAAAAATAGCAAAAAATGTAAGAGTATAAAAAATAGCAAAAAAAAATATAAAAGTATGTTTAGGAGAGTGGACAAACGAGCATATACGGCTCACTTGATGGTAAGTAATTACCGCCGCCCATGAACAACTCCAACACCAGGGGAATTGCAGAATTTTGCATTAACACCGATAAATATCCCTTACGAAAAAATTATCTGCAGTGTTGGGGATTGTCTGTTTAATAATAATATCGGTAAGGAGGAGTTAGAGACCATACGTTAAGATATTTCGTCTTTGTTACGTTGTACGAGTAGTTCAGTGCCGAAATCAAAACTTCCTAAAGACGAATTGAAAGCGTCGAATAACTTACGTAAGTAGCCGGGCTAACTATGACATTGCGACGTCAAGCATCTCAGTCTCTCCCGTGACCAAGAGTGCTGTAAAGCACCTGAAACGTCGGGAATTAAAAATCAGTAAATTAAAATAAAAATAATAAATTATATCGCGATAAAATTCAATTTAAAATCATTGAGCTATTATGTACTACGTGCTAGAGGCGACACTGCATTCAACTACTCTGTTCCACTCAACTGCGGTGCATACACCGCACTTTAATCACTCATTCGCTAGGCGCTTGTAGAGTTGTCACGTGTTGTGTTGATTTAAAAAAAAATCTCTTGATAAAAATATGCAGTCATGTGTACTTAGGATATTGCACAAATAATTCAAGAAATGTCGGTAAAATCCAAGGAATTACTTTTCATTGGTTAATAAGATACTTAACCAATAAAAAAAGTATTATAAATTAATAATAAAACAAATTATTTCTAAGACGCCATCTCGTGTTATGGAATACAGATTATGAAATTAATATGTTCAAATGCGACATTTCTGTGGGTACTTAAGTATAGGACGAATATATTATTATACACTTTTTTTTGTAGAAACATATATAAGATCATAATTAGGCAAATTTTTCTTCTTTAAATCTGCTTATCTTTTATTTTATTTTTAGGTTTCCACTTCAGTCAAAGTGGAATAAATTCGTCCATTTTTAACTCTCGCCTGCCCAGCATTTATGAACGACTCTTATTCTTATATAATATTAATTAAAATCTTATATAATATTAAAAAAAATATTAATCTTATATAATATATTTGTAATTTAAATGCTATTTTAATAAGTTTTGTTAAACATACATTTAGTATGAATTTTTTTTATATTTGACATAGATACCTTTTAAAATATTCTGATAAAAATATCATTAAAATGTAATTGTGATATAATACAAAGTAATATTATATTAAATAAGCAAATATAATATACAAAATAAATGACAAAATTTAAATATTTTTCTCGATATAATTTACCAATTTAACAATACAATCTACTATTACCTCCGGATCATTCTACCTATGTTTATTCTATGATAAAAAACCAACCGCGCGAACACAGAGTTGCGCACATTTTTTGTTTGAGATAGCTGTTCTAGTACGTAAGTACATATTACTTCAATGGTTAAAATAGCGGTATTCAATGCGTAGCGTTCACGTAAATATAAGTAATCATTTTGTTCGTAATGTTCAAACTGGCGATGTTAAGTATTTTTTATAAAAATATCCAGAATACTTTTTGAGTTAATTTTGTGAAAATTATTTACGTTAAAAAACCTGTAAATAAAATAGTCACAAATACTATCACTATTGGAAAATTATCTAAATAATAAGTGATTCCTAATTCACTTATTATTTAGATAATTTTCTTTAATTTTTTTTCTTAATTGATTATTTTTATTTTGTACAAGGAGAACAGAAAGAGATCAAATCGAAAAAATGTTGGGTTCTGTAACAGGATTCACATGTGAGAGTGAGTGTGAGGTGACGTGTTTGGCCGCTTTAGATTACTGGCAACGTATTCTGTCCACCTTCCACTTATTCTCGTCGTGATTTTGCCGTCAGTTCCGTCATCTGTCACAGCACGCTACGGTATTGGCCGGTGACGGACTCGTCTAGCAAGCTTTGAATGAACCAAAGCTATTATGTACTTGTGGGTAGCCTTTACATCGATGTTTATCAATGACTTGAAGCAGAAAAATATATAATTTCCGCTAAAAATGTTTGGATTATGCTTAAAAGAAAAACGTTTATATTGAAAGTAAGTATATGCTATATCTGCACATTTTCGGTTTACATCAATTAAATAAAATAATTTCATGTGCGCATTTTAATGTTGCTTGCGTTTGGTTTCCAATTATTCTAATGAGTGTCGGTTTCCACGCGGTTTACTTTATAGTGTGTTGAACACGGAAATTGCCCCCGTTTGCGATGTATTCCCATTGCAAATAATGCAAACTGCCGTAAAAGAATAACTTTGCACTGCTGTGTTAAGACACCTATTAAAACGTTTTAGTATGTTTGTGTATGTGTTTCTGTATATTTCTGTAGTTTAGGTAGGTGTTAAGTATGAGTGCTTTCTTTCAAAATTAAAGCTTGCATTGCTTCATATTTTAAGTTCGTTGAGAAGCGGAAATAGCAGTATTATGCTGCTGTGTTTTGTATGGTGAATGACAAAAACCGGATACCCTTTGTAGTGGCTACGAGTCATTCCATCTTAATTTTCAGGAACGACAACATATTTGCATTTTGATTTTTAATTGACGATAAATATAGATGTCAGCATCAGATGTATTGTGTGGTTTCTTGTCACCATTACTTCTATAAAAAACGTTTCTAAAAAAAACGCTTACGCTGTACAGGTAAGCGAGCTAGTAGTTTTCTTGAAGTCATTCACAAGAAAGACTTGCAAGCTAAAATGGTCTGTCTTTCGTGAATTTTTTTACGATTGGCTGTAACATTTTATGGTTTATCATAAAAACGCTCTTGAAATATGTTAAAGGAGTGTTTGTGTCACCGGGTCGTATTAGTGACTTCACTTCGTCTTTAGACTACGTTTTTTATGCGTTCATATTACATAACTGTGAGCAGCGATGAAAGCAACAAATTGCCTGTTAAAGGAGATGAGGATGGTTTGTATTAAGGCTAGGTTATGACTTAGCGGTCAGTGTCTGTGTGTTGGTTACACGGGTTAAAACCCGTTACCGTTATAGCCTATTAAAGTTCACTGCTGAAGATGCCTCCTCCATAGAATTCCTCAAAAGAGGGATATTTGCCTTAGTTGCCAAATTTGGCAAGCGGGTTGTCAACCGCAGTTTTTTATTTTTAGTTCTTATCAGGAAGATGCTGTTGCCCATCTCCTGATTTGTTTCTATCTGTTGCCTCTTCGACACTCACGGGATGAATGGGGTGATGGGGTAGTCTTACACCACCCCTACCAAATCCAGCTGATGCGTTTTGTTTTAAATTTAGTTTCATTGTGTTTTGTCAAATATTAATAGTATATTAATAGTCCAGGTGCCATGTTTCGCTTGTAGTTTTACGTAAGTAATATTTTCATAAATGTGTCGACACTAGTTATCGCTCACATAGCTTTTTTTTGGCTGCAGAAATAGTTAAGATTGTGACATATCCAAACAGACACCTAAACGAAAAAAGAGGCATATACCTAGTAAAGGAGTTCTAAATATTAACAACGGTCTCATATAATATAATTCTTCAGAGTGAATAAAGATGTTGTAAGATTACGGTTGCGCCCTCCTTTCTGCCAAGGAGGGTCGCGTTCGTATACGGCTTAGAGATCTCTAGTCATATCGTTAAGCTAGTTCCTAAAAGGTTGGGTTTAGTGGGTAAAAGTCACCACATAACCACGCAGCCGGCTGCGTGGTATGCTATGAGCATTCCCAACCTCCCTCCCTCGCTTTCCGGAGGGTTGCCCATATTTTCTTCGGGCGCAAAAAAAAGATTACGGTGACCGCTTACTAATAGATGATGGACTGTGTAGACCTTTTTTAAGTGAAGAGCTTTTTTTTTTTAAATAGACTAGGGGGCCAACGAGTAATCAGCTAACCTAATGCTGACTACAGCAACCACATCCGAAATACTAGAGGAATTGCAGATGCATGGTCGCTCTTTTAAATAGGACTAGGCTCTGTTCTTGATGAAGCCTGAGTCGTATCCATCTGTGTCCATTCCGGAAAACTGCTGGTCCCAACAAATGCCGGAAACTGCTGGTGACAGTAAAGTCACACCATCAATACATCAAATGGTACGTAGCCGCTAAAGCCCGTGGATATTTCTACTAACTTTCGACAAAGATAGCCACTGTTACATTGTTACTGTTACATACAAAGAAATATTACCGAAAATGTTGTCATTTCTGCAAAACGAACAGGAGGGCATAATTTTTCTAATTAAATAATTAATAGATGTTAATGAAAGTAATTTATTTTCATTAATCTCGTTAGGGCCAAATGATATTTTTATCGCTTACTTTATAATTAATTGGATGATAAAGCCTCACTCTTTTAGTAATTGCATCATATTTTGAGTTCGTAGAGTGCTTTTAATAGATTTATAATTAATTAATTCAAAATCAATTGTAAAATTAAATTTAAATTGAATTGGTAAATTATTTCAAACTAGCGATCCGCCCCGACTTCGTACGGATGATTTGGGGATCTCGACAACAGCGACACCTACCGAATTCTATAGTTTTCAAAATAGGAAGTGTTAAAGCTGAAAAAAGCGGTCGTCCAGGTACTCTTAAATAATTTAAAATATTTCATATACAAATTATTATATATTTTTGCACTCTACCTTTATTGTAATGTATTAAACTTTCATTTCGCAAGGTATAACATTACATTCCCGCCATAAATTTAGTTTTTTTATGTAAAAGTTAATACAGAAAAACAAAAAATCATCTCTTCTTGTAACAACAAGTAGGCCACCAGCATCTCGTTAGACAATACATACAATTATTTCTGTTAAACATATAGAAAGGAAGTCACAAATCTAATAAATATCCCATGTCCATTAAATTTTTAGCTATGTGTCCAGCATATTATGACATCAAGGGCGTTATTTCTCTTCTAAAAAATTGAAACGAGAAAGGCGGATCTGGTTATTCTGGTCTCAACACAAGTCCAATTCTTCCAAATGGAAGGGTGGCCCAAGGGACTGGCGCTTACAATGGACCGTACCGAATGAACGCCATTAATTCGCATCTTTGTTATACAAAGTTGAATGTGATGCGAATTGAAGTTACTTGTACACATTCGACAATAATATACAACGAAAAGCGTTTTAGCATAAAAAACATTTAAACCCTGAACCCCTTTGTTTTTTATATAAATTCGCATACACGTGGCTGCCTTAAAAGCGTTTTATGGACGGGCAAAAAAACCTATGTAAATATTAAGCCCATTAAGCCATACTTTCCTATCAGGCCCATATGCGGTGGCAGTTTTGGCCCTTATTGGATGCGATATAAAATTTACCCTTTCAAATTGCATGTCGATTTCGTTCAGTTCCCTTTTATTGAATAATCATTTGTTAGAGCAGACATTTTTTTTAAATTAAAGCGTGTTTAATGCAAAGTAAACTACTCGTTTGATTACTATACTATTACATTGGTGGATTCAACTTGAAACAACTTCGGATGGTGATGGAAATCCTCTTGTGCCTTTTATTATATTTGTTTTCGTTACTCTTTTAACTAGAACACAACATTGGATATATTGCACGGTGATACCTATCCAGACAGATTCCTGTGAAGGAATTTTTTTAATAGAAGGGGGCAAACGAGCATACGGTTCACCTGATAAAGTGACTACCGCAGCCCATGAACAACCGCAACACCAGGGGAATCGCAAATGCGTTGCCGGCCATTTAGATAGCATAAAGCTCTTTTCTTGAAGGTCCCCAGGTTGTATCGGTTCGGAAAAATCGCCGGTGGTAAATTATTCCACAGAGAGGTCGTACGCGGAAGAAAACACCTAGTAAAACGTACAGTTGTGGACCGCCAATGAATCAATACTATTACTTCATCATCATCGTTATGTTGTACTTGTAGTTCACTGCTGAACATAGGCGTCCTCCAAATAATGCCGTAAAGCACGGTTCTGAGCCCACCACGATTTCTTATTATCATATAATTTTATTAAACTCTTTATATTTTTTTTTTTTTTTTTTATATATATATAGATATATATATATATACAGTCACTTAATACCTTGTAGCGAGAGGAATTATTACGTCTCCACCTTGATCCAAGTTGGATTGGAGATCGTCCCCCTGCATCGAACCCCGATCACATTCTCACAATTCAGTAGAGGCATTTCTTTCTATGTTTTTTCTATGTTTGATTGGTTTTCAGTATGCGGTATTGTGGGTAAAACCTTTCGGTTGGACAAAATTGATAGAATAGCAATTAACTATTTGAAAAAGTTATAAAGTGACCTGAGATCGGACATAGGATAGGGTCTAGACGTGTTGCATAATGTTCGCGAATTCATCTTTTTTATGGAATAAGGGTGACAAACGATCACACAGTCCACCTGATAGTAAATGGATTCTGTGGTCCATAGACATCTACAGCTATCCTTGATTGAGAATCAAAATACAGATGCGTTGTCATCCCTAAGAACTAGGATAAAATTCCTCTTTTCTAGTAGAAAGGGTCTGGTTTTCTACACTTATTATACTAAATACAGTAGCACTAAGCAGTTATTAGAAGGGACTTGGGACCCGCAGTGATCTATACGAAGACTTATTTTGATAATGTTTAATAATAATTTATTTGTCGGAATTCTAAAAATAATAGAACTTTCGAAGAACGCGCTATACGGCATGCATTCCTTGGAACATTTATGTAAATTTTCAAACGGATGGTGAGACCAGACCAAAGCACAAACAGCACTATTACTCCATCTGGAGGCGTATAAAATTTAGACTTTATTATATTATCACTTTCTGTTGTTATTTATAAAAACAAAAACTTTTATTTGTCGGAAATACATCAGGAGGTTAATTGTTAAAAATAATAAAAGTGTGATAACGGATGTCAACTTGCTTGCTTACGCAAGTGTTCGGTCTTTTTGAATGGATCGTCACTACGAGTACGCTGTTGTCAGTACCTCTTACGACTTTAGTAGGAAGATTGGAAGTGTAAGGGAGACAATACCAACTTTTTCGCAAATGCAATTAATATAAAGTTTATTTTTAAATTCTCAGTTTACTTAGTTGATTACATAGACCGACAAAATATTAGATGACGTAATCACCTTTGCCGAATCACCGAGTTACAGCCTTTAGGAAAGAATGGTTGTCAAAATGATTTTGTCTTTCTTGCTACATAAACTTAGAGGTATATTTTGTGTACGAACTACTATGAAGCGAAATTAAAGTGTCAGTTGCTATAACAGCTAGGTCAAATTTATTAATTTTTATATTTCGGTACGACAGACAGACGGATATTTTAAATGGTTGTAGATTTTTTTGAATAGCATGAAAATAATGCCTGGAGCTTAATAGAAGTCAGTTATTTAAATTGTACAGACAGAAATACTTTAAATTTGTGTATGCAATTTAATTAACATTAAATTATAAAATTATATAAATATAAAATATATTAAAAATGTCTGTTTAGACAATTTTGTTTATCTTTAGTCAGGATGACAATTGTGACACAAACTGTGTACAACTTTATATTAAATAAGCGCCGTGGGCGTTGGTCCTTTTTTTCCCTAAAAGAAATCCGAGACGGTTCTCCGATGCCACTACAGAAGTAATTTATCCTAAACGTATTTGGTGGTGAATGAAAGCGTCTTCAGGAAACCTACACGTTTACGAAAAAAAATTCAGTGTTTTGTGAATTACGCCAACGGAGAGCGGGGTTAGTTCTTTTTTTTCTCAGAATTCATTCCTCAATAAGAGACGATCAAAAGTAGAACGTAATTAGACAATTTTATTCCAATATTATGAAATGTTCTTTAAAAAATATCTACGCCAGTAAGTAGTACCCAGCAGTAAAACAACTGAACGCTTTATACAACAAGAAACGGATTCGACGCGTTTATTGAAATAAATCACGTCCACGGTGAACAATACCGTCCCCCTTTACTTGTATTCCTTTTTTATTGGGGCAAGGGAGCGGATCAGTGCGATGTTCGGGATTTACGACTGTTTGCGGAGCAGCGAATCTGTTCATAGTGGCCTGGACCGGTTCGAACCAGTTTCAACTGGCCCGGGTATCCGGATATAAAATCTCAACTAGCGACGTGCCTCTAATAAAACTTCCAATTTTATTCTCTACGAGTGATCGATGCGACCTTTTTCGTGCTGAAAGAATAAAACAGTTTTGTCGCTTAAGCGTTTAATAGTTTTATAAATCTATTAATTTCTATGCTTTATTGGTAAAAATATATCTGTAAATATTCATATACTTGATAAATTTTATTAATTTTCTTGATATTACAATACTATTCTTATGTTAAAGACTAGCTGCCCGCGGTGCAATAAAATGGAGGAACAGGCCGCCGCCCGTTGCACTTCCGTTCTCACTCCCGTAAGTGCGACAGAGATGCACCGCTTAATCCTTAACATTAGTATAGTATTTAATTTATTACTTTTGTCCTATTATTAACAAGAGTGTTAAAAATACGATATAAATATTTATTAAATCTGATGGGGATGCTAAATCCACGCGGCAGCCTTTGCTGTTGCGCGTATGAGCCGGCTAGAACCGGGGTGGTACCACGACCCCACAAAAGGCCAGCTTTAAGTAGAATCTCTACTTCTGCATTTGGTCTGGCGAGTGCAGGTGGCCGGAGACCCCCCCCCCTAAAAATGGTAGCGGAGTTAAATAGAGTACTGCCCTAGGAGGGTACCAGCACCCCCGGTGACGGAGAATCACTCGTTGACCATTTCTAACTGAGACAAAGGTGTCCTCTCCGGTTGATACTTCGTATCCCTCCTACCCGGGGTACAAATTAGAGCACTTATTGTACCCCGCCCTGGAGTTTCCGTGTACGTCAGAGAGGACATCTGTTTACGACGCCTCAGCAGCTTTGAAGGTCAGCGACAACCATCCCCGCGTCTACGCTTGCCCCTATCTTATAAGTCCCATAGCGGTAATGCCGACACAGATCGACTCATCGTCCACGTCCAAATAGCTCAGAGTCCGTGCTACAACAGGTCCGTACTTCGAAGTTGACACCGGTTTTAACGCGTCTTTTCCATTTTCCTACTCTCTAGGCGTAGTCCCAAAATCATGGAAGACTATATGGATTGACGCTACCAGCTCAGTAGATTTTTGACAGTATTAGAGTTATAAAACTAGCTAAAAGACCGCCTGACCATCAGTGGTCACTGCAACCTGCATTCATATTTTAAAAAGTAGGTCAAAAATAACATCGGTACTCTATTATATAATCTGTCCGTTATGTTGAAATGAAATTCCTGTCACAAAATCAGTCATTCACTGTGGTTCTGTGTATAATTGGAACATTGTTTACATTGTTCCTGTTCAATAATGATTCAATATTTCATCGTAATGGGGTAATAGACTCGACACTGATCCGGATTTTATTTATGTACTCCCTCAGAACTCAATGCCTATCGTGTTGGCGTCCACGTAATGGACTAAAAAATGACCCCGCCAAAATTAAACTAAGCCGCAATGGGTTCACGTCGGCCTTTGTACAGTTTTTACATCGATAGGACGAATTCGAACATTTACGACCGTTATATTTTTATAGGCGGTTCATAAAATAACTTTTCCGAATACATTAGAACGCCGTTTGCCCTCCGGCAATATTTTTAACGTTTATAGGTCTTTTGCATAAACTGCGAGTGTATAAAATGTTATTCGAGCAAACTTTGAATTTGGTGTGAATGGATCGTCGTTGTCGTTTCTATGTTAAGTTGTATCGCGCGTACTTATATATACTTTTTGTATGTGTTTAACATTAATGTTTTGATTCTATCTTTAATTTATATTCTGTCTTCTGCCTTGCATATATTATTTTCCTGCGTCGTTTTATTAAAATATTACAATAGTCACAATACATACTTAAAAATTGCGCTTTAAAATTTATATATTAATTCCAAATTCTTTGTTTATTTATTCATTTGATAGATTTATATTTAAATCTTTTAAGATGTTTATGTTTATTAATGGTAATGGTATTATTTTCCAAAATTATGCTCAAAAATATAAGCATATCTTTAAAATTATAATTGTTCTTTTGAAGAACCTGCAAACGGATAGAAACTATGTATTTAAAAATATTCCGATAGTTATTTCAAGCAGCCTACCTTATGACAAAATATACATTACAAGTTCAAATTTCGGCTTGTTGCGTTAATGTGTCCATAAAGATACTAAGGCTTGTACCTATATTTACATTTTTAATTACTAGCCCAGAATGGCATAATGTTTATTACTGGAATTAAGGCAATAAAGTTCATCTACCGCGGTCTTGAAACGAAATTCATGAAACAAAATGGAAATTGAAACATTAGTCGGTGCGTGTTGAAGAAATGAACGCCCTTGGCTTTGAATAATGTGTCTTGAATGGCTTCTGTAACACTGGTAAAAGAAAACAATATATATATGTGTAGATATAAATCTGAGATGTGCTCCCTACAGTACTAGCAGTATAAGGAAGCTCAAGGCCAAGATCGCTCAGCGAGCTATAGAGAAGGGTATGCTCGGGGATTCTCTGTGTAATTAACAAAGAAATGAGAATATTCGCAATAGAACTAGAAACCGACATAGTTCATCCTAAGTAAGCTGAAGTGGCATGGAGCCGGAAATATAGATCTAAGAACCGACAATCGATGAGGAAAAAAGGTTCTTGAGTGGCAACCTCGTACTGGTAGGCAAAGTGTGGGTCGGCCCCACACTGGATTGAGTGACGACCTGGTAAGACATTCAGATATTCGATGAATGCTGGTAGATCAGGTCCGCGCTTTGTGGCATTTCTTGGGGGAGGCCTAAGTGCAACGGTGGACTTAATGGTAATGAATGATGATAGTATATAGAAATATAGACAGACATAACCTTGTCTCGTTTGCAGAATATATTAAGTAGTTTTTTTTATAGAATAAGGGTAAAAAACGAGCATACAGTCCACCTGATGGTAAGTGGATGCTGTGGCGCATAGACATCTACATTTATCGTCGATTAAGAAACAAAAGGCAGATGCGTTGTCACCCCTGAGGACTAAGATGGAATGCCTCGTTTCCAGTAAAAAAGGGTCTCTGGATCTCTACACTCACCATATGAAACACAGCAGTATTAAGCTGCTATTTTATGCTGGTATTCTGCGAGAGCGTGGTCCTTCCCCGGTCGAGCCATTGAAATAATTGTTTTAAAGTTTTCGTAAAAATATCAACTACCCCATTTTGACCCCTGGATGTCAAAAGGGGCAACAAAAAAGCAAGGGCTTTCTAATATCAACAGAGAAATAATAAACTTCGGTTGCTATTCCGCCTACCAAGCCACTATGACAAATATTTCCTTATGAGGAAACTTATAGGAGGTCATTGTTCAGGAGTGAACCAGGCTGTAATGAATGAAAAAAAAAACATTCTCAACATTTCCTAGGTAATGTTACATCCACGTGGCAATTAATCTAATATATTAAAACCTAAATAAGTTTGGTTTGTTGTCAAGGACACCGCATTGTACTTCCAAAATGCATATATTAAATTATATCACATAAGGCCTTTATACATCAGTTTCAATATAGATTCTGTGCCGATGGTAAGGATTCGTGATATTTGAAGTGCAGTCTCGGCGCCGTTCCAAATGTTATTTTAAAGCTGTCTTGGAACGGAAGGCTATTTGAACGTCTTACGACTTCATAATGACATGGGAGCCATATATCCATTATAGCTTATTAAGTTTCCTTAAAAAATTTAAGGAATGGCCTCTAAACGACGGTCCAGTCAAAATCGGTCCAGCCAACAAACAGACAGACAGAGAGTCAAAAATTTTAAAAAATAATACGTGTGGCACTCGGTGACTGCCGCGGTAAAGCTATTGCATAGCATTTTTATCAACTTATGCAATTATAATTATTTATTTATTTTATTTATGCAGTCAAGTCTTTGATATTAAATCAAGTTACACTTTTTGAGTGACGTGACCGATAAGAAAACAATTTTTTTTCTCTTATTGAATAAATGAGAAGTTAATATTGTTTAAAATATTTTTAATATCTTACAATACATGTAGGTTATTCAGGAATTTTTATCGTTGAGTTAGCAGCTAGTGTACACGCATACGTCTAGTCGCACGCACACAAACACCGTGCCGAAGTCTGCCGAACTGAAACGACGTTAGACGATGCACGGCTTTCAACGCCACACCTCCGTGCCCGTCGGAGTGGGGAGCGTGAGGTTTTTTTCGTTACGGAATTTCTGGATTCGGTCCCCGCGCTCAAGGCCCGCGATAGAAGCTATGCAATAGCTTAAAAAAATTCTTATATGTTAGGTACATTATTATATACTTATAGCTGGTGTGTTCACATTACAAATAACCACTTCAATTCTATTTATTTGAATAGATAATAACCCCTGTGTAGGAGGTGATCGCTATATATAGATTATTATACAGGTTGTGAGACATTCCATATTAGTATTTAGAGGTGACAAAGCATCTGTCGCTGTGATTCATTTACCATCGAGTGGACCGTAAGTTCGTTGTTCTCTTCAGTTTTATATTAAAAAAAATCATAAAATATTGAAATACACCATCGTAGTCTTATATTTTCATCAAACTTTGATAAGTACGTAAGTCAGTTTTTTGTAAATAAACTTAAGCATTCCGCAACACTGAAGGGAATATGTTGCGACAGAAATATGGAAAATATTTCGCTCAACATCCGTACATATCTTTCAATACGTTTTTCGTACTTTTATCTAGCTGCTTGTTGGTGTTTTAGTAGAGGAGCTCGAACGAATGCGTGTCGGGATCGCGGCCATTTTTCACGCCACTCTGGAATTCATAACTCGTTGTGACGTACGCCCCGGCTCATTCCCCGTAGAGCACTGCTTATAATATGATACCGTCATGAGTCTTTTATATTCCTACCCAAGTCAAGTTCATGACGGCGTACTGTTGCTGAAAATACCATGTATATTTTTTAACGCCAACACTCGAGAATAAATTTTTGTCGGTGATAACATGAATCGGATATTTTTGAGAAATACGGAAAAAGGCAACATTATGTATGTGTCAATTCATTTATAGAATATTTTGAAATGCAATGAATTTTTTGAAACTGCTTACTTGTGAATGATGATGATGATGATGGTGCAAATTTATCTTTTGGTATTTTTATGTTTAAGTAAAAGGAAGCATCCGTTCACAAATAGATGTAAAATGTGAGAGTGAGGTAAAAACTAATGGTTCTAGTGAGGTTCTAATGAACTCCAACTGAACGATCTATTCATAGACAAAATTGTGTCAATGTTAGGGATTAATGTAATCGAAAGAATCCACGATTTATATGATATAATTATCCCGTCATAAGTTCCCATTTTTAATTTTTATCTTTTCTTTGTCTCATTTATTCCTGTTAATCTCTAATATCGAAAATAAATTTCCCCCTTGCTAATGAGCGATAGGAGTGATCCCATTTCTTCGTCTCCAATCGATGGAGTAATAGCGCTCGGTGTTAAGCTTTGCTCAATGTAATCCAAATAAAGCGTTATCATCTCGCCAATATTCCGCATCCGCGAACCGAATATGCTACTTGACATACTGCCAAGAATAAATCAAATTTTCCCCGCCATGCGGCGCAGACTGCCTCCTCGACTCGCACTTCCAAATTTACTTAAGCCGTCCTCGTAGCTCTTTTGTGTGGGACATTAAAAGATAAACTCCACTGTACCGTGTCACGCGTATATCTGAGTCGAACGGATTTCACTACAGAACAGAAATAAAGTTAGCCAAGATTACTTAATAGTAGGTGTATTATCTATGTATTTGTGAGTCTCTGTTCAATTTTATCGTTAATAAGTTATTTTACCATAGTCGAACATGTATCAAGTATCGGATGTATATAATTATATAATTAAGTTATGATAATATTACTAAAACCATTATATTATCGCCTTTTCAATTGAATTAAGCGCAATATATCTGGGTTATCATAAAGTAATAACATATTCACTTAATTAAAATTTCCAGAAGTATTGGCCTAGTTTATTGAGCTTGAGAGCTTGCATTTTTCTCGCGTGCTTTTCATTGTAAAACTAAGCGACTTACGTTCTAGAAGCTTCGCTCAAAGCTTTTTTTCGTTTTATTCTTTCATATTTAAGATTAGTGTTCATTTCATCGTTAAGCTTAGTATTCATTTCATCCTTAAGCTTAGTGTTCAGTCCTGCGTGTGGCGTGATGACTAATACATTTTATTCAGCGCCAATTCAATCCAGGACACTGTAAATATCACATCAGTTTGTGATAACATAGCTGGCGTAGCTCAGATGGTTAGCGCTCGCTGTAAATTTCACAGTACCTACGCCAGCAACCCGTATTCGATCACCGCTGGCACCAATGAAATTGATAATTGCAATTTTATGTGCTAATTTACCACGGGCTCGGCGGTGAAGGAAAACATCGTGAGGTAACCTGCATGTCTGAGAAATAAGAAAAAAATATTTCGAAGACATGTGAAGTTCGCCAACACGCATTGGAGCAGTGTGTCGGACACTTTCTCGCCCTAAAACCCTCTCAGAAATGAGAAGAAGCCTGTGCCCAGCAGTGGGACGTGTATAGACTGTAATGTGAGAAAACAGCGGCTGCCAACCCGCCTGCTAAGCGCAGGAACAGTTAAAGATAACCCCATTACGAGGCAATCTATGAGGCAGACCTAGTTTCAGCAGTAGACTTTGATAGGGTGCGATGATGATGATTGTGAAACATTAAATTAATTACATTATTTACCTTTTTAATTTTAATCAAGAGCCGTGGTAGCTCAGTGGTTAACGCTCGCTGTAAATATAACAGAACGCGAGTAACCCGGGTTCGATCCCCGCCGGCACCAATGAAATTGTTAATTGCAATTTTAAGTGCTGACTTACCACGTGCTCGGCGGTGAAGGAAAACATCGTGAGGAAACCTGCATGTCTGAGGAATAAGAAAAAAAATATTTCGAAGACATGTGAAGTTCGTCAACACGCATTTGAGCAGCGCGGCGGACACTTCCTTGCCCTAAACTCTCTCAGAAATGAGGGGGAGGCCTGGGCCCAGCAGTGGGACGTATATAGGCTGTAACTTTACTTTACTTTTACCTTTTTAATTTATATGCCTTCAGAGATAAATACACATATATTAAAATATTAACTTGGGTGCTTAGGCGGGCAGAGAGGTAAATTCCAAATCAATGAGGGCATCCACGACTTTTCTGCCGTGGCACTTCGTAATGAGGTGATATATTTGACAGATTTCATAGCGGGGAAGACAATATTTTAGAAAAATGTAAGGGTTAATATTTATTTTTGTATTATTAGTTTTATTTTATATTCATTAGATTAGTAATGAATAACTTAAACTATAGATACAACTAAAAAAAAAAGAGTTAAAAGTGCCAAAAATTAAAGATTAAATCACTGAGACATTGTTATGTTTATTAATATACCTACTCTAAAAACTGATAAACTATTATTTAAAACTGATTTCATAATTAACTGACCTTGTGTTACCAAAACAGCTTTACCTCAGTCACAGCTTATAAATTGAGTATTAGTTTATTTAGAGATAGAAGTATCTAACTCGATTTACATTTTATTTACTTTATCGCATCAACATTTTTTATAATATATGTACATCGAAGTGGCGTTATGGCGACAACAGCGAGAGACTCATTATTCCGCGTGATACGAGTACTCGCGGATTGTTGGCGTAACGAAAACTATTGCCGCAGTTGTGTTTGCGAGGGAATCGGGTAACGGATTGCATTTGCATATTGTTCGCAGTTGTTTTTGAGAATTTACGCTCGTTGGTTTGACATAAACAAATATTGTTAAAGTCCCCGTTCACTTGCTACTGCGTAACGCAGTACTGTATAGATTATCTGTTCCTAGTCCAGACATTACTTCTCGTATGACCAGTTTTGCACATGTCTGTGGAAATGACAATTAGTTTTCGACGTTATTATGTTGGCATGGTATTTCAGTTGCGTAAAATTTATGTATTTATGAACTAACAGCACAATTCACTTAAACGATTATAAGTCTCTGGTTGTTTAAAACAAAAATAACACCCTATACACGATTCACTGCTGGACACTGGTTTCCTAAAACATAAAACTTTATTCTAGTTATTCACGACAAAGAAATTGTAGAATATAAAACCACAAGCGAATAAAATATATTGAACTGGGACATTCCATAATTATTCAAAAAGTTTTGGAGCAGGGGAAAGTTTGCCGCTGGCATTGAGTCAGTGTTGGCCGGACTTCACATGTCCTTAAAATATTTTTAATTACGAAAACATGCGGGTTTTCTCATCATGTACCCGTTGAGTAACGAGAATGTGGATCTGCTCATTTTTTATTGTCCTTGCCTACACTGGAAGATTCTATAACTCCAAGAAAGCGGTGTACCCACGTTAATCATGGAGAGGAGCTTACTTTTATAACTACAGTGGCTCATTTTTATAACTAGTATAGCCGTGGTAACCGAGCATGCTCGCCGTAAATTTCACAGTAAGCGAGCAATCTAATATTTCTATGAATCTAGCAGACAAAATATCCCCAGCATCAACATGTGAACGGAATTAAATAAGAGACTACCCCAGAGGGTACCAGCACCCCTGGTGATGGAGAATCCCTCGCTGAGCATCCACAACCTAGTTTCTCCACTCCTGCGCTTGGGTGCTTAGGCTGCCCCGCGTATGCTGGGGAGGGGGGGGGGGTAAATTCCGCTGAAGACAAAAAATGCTCGGAACAATCTGAGCAAGAAGACTAAGGCGACCCCTGCCACGCTACCGATCCGTCCAACTACAGGACTGTCGCCATCACCTCCTTGTTCTCTAAAATAATAGAGTCCATTATTAACAACCAGCTGATGCGGTACCATGAGGAGCACCAGCTGATTAGTAACTGCGAGTACGGTTTCCGTCGGGGTCGCTCAGCCGGTGATCTTCTTAGTTATCTAACACACTTTGGCGGTTAGTTTGGACATAGCGAAGGCCTTCGATCGGGTTTGGCATAAAGCGATTCTCTCGAAGCTTCCTTCCTATGGGCTTCCCGAGAAATTGTGCAATTGCGCAAACGAACTAGACTGATATTTAAATTTTATCGGAAAGCAACTTTAATATAGCGCAGAGGTTACAGTGGGAATTTTATTCACTGCGCCATGCCGTAGCCTTTACACAAAGTATTAGTTTCAATCGCCTCTCCGCGAGCGCGATTATTCATCGAAGCACGTCGATCGGCTCTATTTATTAATCCCTACCGTCCCTTGCCGAATTAGATTTAAGTTAAATATTGCTTTCTGTTATTTTTTGGACTTAAAACTTCGGCCAGCGTCCCTAGAAACTTTCCATTGACTAATCCCACAGTTGCTGCGTGAAATTCACAATTTACGTTGTTGCCGAGTTCAGACTTGCCGGCTAGCACATTTTTCAAGCAATCCCAGCTCTCGCAATAGATTTAGTGGCGCCTTTGTTATCGTTAGTTGGGAAAGTTTGTCCGCCGCCGTCCGTCAGAGAATCTCTATCTAACTCGGTAATCGATAGAAGTCGTTGCTCGTAGATTCAGCGGGAAAAAAGCTTACATTCTATTTTTACCTTTTACCTCTCAAAGAGGATTGGCAATTTATAAATATGTCGAAGTAACAAAACTGGCCTCTAGCGAGTTTGTAAAGAGATAGAGGACGGTCCCAAGGTGAAATTACTTTCGGACTTTTATTGAGAGACTGTACGAATCCCGACCAAACAAAGTTTTGACTGACCAGCGTGTAACCGGTCCCCAACTTTTACATAGTCCGTTCCTGTTACATATATAATACAGGATGTTCTGCGGGGAATCGTGCCTATAAAGCTGCAGATGTTGTACAAACGGTCCCAATACTCGGCCTCATTCCAATAAATAACGCGGAAAATTGTCTCCACTTATACGCTTTAATACAAGCCGGCTGTATTTTATATCGTATGTGACTAAAATTTTTGAGTGATGTGATTTTTTCTGTATAACCGATTTTTTCATATGTCCAAAAACATTCCTGGAAAATCACCAGCGCGATACATGGAATATCAATTCGAGTTTCAGTCAATGCGAGTTATAACCATACGTGTCATAAGATAAGTGCACTAAATATTCAATGATCGATTGACATCTGAAAAGCGGCGACCACCCCGACATCATTCATCCGTGAATTCCATTGATGGCACTGTATGCAACAATGCCTATTAAAGGATTAAATTCATTGTTGGATGAGTTTACATGAACGCACTTTTATTTAAAAAAAATCGTTGAGTTTTGTATTTAAGTTTAGGATTTCTGAATCATAGGTTTTCAGCCCAATTCTAAGCAAAAGTCAGTATTTATTAAAATTTTCTATATTAATCTGGAAATATTAGTGGCTACCTAATTGAAAAAATATTATTAAGCTATAACTCCGTTCTCACCGCGTGATTTCTTCTGTAAAACCAATTTGTACCATAAGGGAAAACATTCCTGCGGCACGAGATACAAATAGCTGCCAGAATAAAAAAAATCTTAATGCACCAGAAACTATATGTATTAGAAGAAATTGGAAATTTGTAGTCGAAATAATGACCTTTACATTACAAGGACATATATGTTTCCATTTTTCTTTATCTAGTGGTCGAGTTCCTTTTCCCTTCACCACGAGAAAATAATTTGCTCATCCGAGATTTTTTTGTAATCGTGTAATTGTAATGATGTAATATCGTGACAGCCTTAGACCACTGCTGGACGGAGGCCTCCCCCATAGGTTGCCTCATAAGAGGGATATTTGTTATAAATGTCACGATTGGCGAGCGGTTTGGCTATCGAGTTTTTTTTTTTAAATATTAAGTCGTTAGAAAGACGCTGCTGCAGATAAGCAAGCTTGTTTCCCTCTATCGTCTCTTACGCTTAGAGTATTTAACGGTAGTGTGTAATAAATACTCTAAGCTCTTACGCCACCCACGGAACAATATGGGTAGTGGAGTTTTCTTCACCGCCATTTCACTGTCAATAATTTAATAAACTCCTATGAAATAGTTCTTAACTATTATATATATTTCGAAAATATTTAGCAATATTCTGTCATTCTTTTTCAATCGTAACATTCTGGAATCTCGACAGCTGAGTTTCCTACATGTGCCGATCTGATTTATGATCTGTTGAATAAATAGCGTCGAATATCTTTCTGTATTTTCTATCAGGCGATATTCAACGCAAAAGCAGTTTATACATAATATCAATTAATAGCTTGATATACCAAAGCGTAGTGAAGATTATTTTTAACATTTATTTATTACCGGCTATCAAGGTCAATTGTTGAATACAGGTAGGCCTCCCGCATAGATAGCCTCATATAGGGGATTTTACGGTTGTTTCTACGCTTGGTATATTGGCAACCGCGGTTTTTATATTTGTGCGTTGTCATCAAAAAGATAATGAAATGGTGCTGCCCATCTCTTTGTCAGTTTTCTAGTTCGCCTCTTACGAAACCATCGAAGCGACTAGTGGATATTCTTACACTGCCACTACACGACAAGATTTTTTATAGGATAGGGCGACAAACGAGCACACGGTCCACCTGATGGTAAGTGGTTGCTGCGACCAAAATACATCTACATCTATCCTCGATTACGAATCAAAATGCAGATGCGTTGTCACCCGTGATGACTAAGGTGGAATGCCTCGTTTACAGTTAAAAGAGTCTCCGGTTCTCTGCACTCTCCATACGAAACACAGCAGCATTAAGCTACTATTTTACGCAGGTATTCTGTGCGAGCGTGGTCCTTCCCCGGTCGAGTCGACTCATTCGTACTACAAGTATGCTACTAATATAACTGCAGCGTGGCTCTACCACGTATAATTACCACCACAATTAAGGGCGAAATTACCACGATTACGGTAATTTCTTCCTTTATTTAGCGATGCCCATATCTAGATATCTTAAATGCAACTAAGGTTGGAAGTTTGGATGTGCGCCTTTATAGATATCATAGAATGTTATGAAGATATATATATATATACCTTTCAAAACCATTTTATTTCGGTTTATACGTTCTTATAAATTTCATACAAAAGAGTAGAACTATTTCACAATTTTCAAGGAATACTACGAAGTATTACGTAAATATACATATTGTATTCAGTAGAACGTGGTAACTCGTCGAGTCATGCGGATGTTAATAAAAAAAGTTTATGCAGGTTAAGAGTGTGCTTCAAGACAAATATAATACGCAATAGAGAGCATATTTTGCAGTAACTTATAATAGTGATTTCATATACGTACGTTAATAACGTAGTGAAGTGGAAGGAAAACATTTTTATTAAAAATAAAAATATTTATATATAACTATAGAAATTTTACAGAGAGAACATTTTAGAGATCCGTGGTAGCTCAGATGCGCTCGCTGTAAATTTCTCAGTACGCGAGCAGACCGGATTCGATTCCCGCCGGCACCAATTAAATTGCTTACCACGTGCTTGGCGGTGAAGGAAAACATCGTGAGGAAACCTGCATGTCTGAGAAATAAGAAAAAAAAGACATGTGAAGTCCGCCAAAACACATTGGGGCAGCGCTGCGGATACTTTCTTGCCCTAAAATTATCTCAGAAATGAGAAGAAGCCTGTGGCCAGCAGTGGGACGTATACAGGCTGTAACTTTAACTTTAGAGAGATACATGCCTACAAGAAGAATTTTGCGAATGAAAGTTCCGTCTAGTTCGACTACTGTAACTATCACACTAATGACGTTGAAAAGGTCGCGTTCCGTAGGAACCTACTTAAACGTGCAGCGAGATGATTATATGTACAATTGTTATGTTTTATGTCTGCCTGTCCCAGCCGGTGGTCTCTAAGACTAATTCAAGATTGTAATTGGATTATCGACCATACCTATATATAATATATAATTTGAATTACTATATCGTAATATATAATTTGAATTCTCTACTCTTATATATCGATATACACTCCGTACAACAGGCTAGCTAAGAATGTACGCTATGAACAAATAGGTATCGTAGAGCATAACTATGAGCGCTTGCATAGGGGAAAATTATAATGTCAATGTGTCAAAATAGAATTTTTAAATAATTACAAATATTAAGGATTATTGGTAGATAGTAGTTTTAATTGGAAGTTACCCATTGAAGAAGTATGCTCAAAATTAAAATCTGTTTTATGCAAATTCTATCAAATTTGAAAAATAGTAGTTATACATGTTCTATTGGTGGTGTACTATGCATTAGTTGAGTCTTTATTTAACTATGGTCTTATTGTATATGGCCGCAGCCGCACATTTAGTACCTATATAAAACAGGTTTAATGCCTACATGCTTACAAATTTGCATTATGCTATTTTAATAAATTCAAAAGATAAGAAAAGTTGAAAAAAGGATATGAAAAATTATTTTTCATGTGTAAAATGCTGCCAGTTGAAACACGATTAAAATATTTCATAGCCCTAGAACATTATTATACTGACGAATATTAAATACCTATCCGTAAGGTAAGGGAAAACCTGGAAGAGCCAACTGCAAATAACTAACATGGACAGCGCTTGAATAAATACATTGTACCCAGAATTTATTACAAAATAAAATGGTTAAGAGAAGCGTCCACGAATAAAGCTTTATTAAAATCCTCTGTACAAAGGATATCATTGCAAACATTTATTGATTGCTCGTGTTGTTTGTACCTATGTATGAATAAATAAATTAAAAAAAATACACCTAAAAGGTTAAATGACTGTGCATGTCTGGTGAGTGTATGTGTGCACACACCACACACACACAGCAGTGGTACTTTCTTATAACGAAAATAGTTATTTACTGCTATAATTAAATTATTTTAAAAAGTTACGACTTTGCTTTGGTCTGGTTTTTTTTGTTGAATTTGGTGATGCGCTGTTTCTGTTTCGACGTACGCACCCCCCACACGCACGCACGCACGCACGCAACACGCACCCACACACACAAAAACATTTTTTATTTTAAATTTCTTACGGCAACCAAAGTACGAAATATCATGATGGATTCTCCCGCTACCATCACTTAGACAACTTGCCACATGACTCTATAAAAGATAAGCTATAATAAAAATCTAATATCTGCACGTACACAAATTTGCTAAAGGTTTAATTCTCCATTAAGAAAGTAAATTCAACTTCCGGCGAAATGCAGAAAATAAATTACTCTGTGACATTTCAAAATAGTTTAAAGTCAATTCAATAATTTATATCGAAGTGACGATGCTGCAAACCAAGTAAAGCCAGGTGCAGTCAGTAAATAAACATTGTTTAGATCCCGCCGCGTTGCTGGGTATATTGCGAGTTATGAATTATTTACCATCAAACTACGGGCCTGTGTAGAGCTGTGAAGGGTTGCTGATAGATTAAAAAGCAAACTTTTCTGCTAATTAAAATCACATTCTTTATTTGTAGTTTTATCATTGCTTGTAATATTTTTTAATAAAAATCCAGAGCATTTTATTGATTTTAAATCAACTTGCTTATTTTAAAACCGTGTTTATTTTATAACTGAGAATATTGAAAAAATATTATATTTGATAAAGTTTAGTGATTTCATAGGCGTTCCTCATAGAACTGCGACAGCGATGAAACGTTTGCTTTGTCGAGTTCTTAATTAACATCGCGTACATTGATTGGTCTATTTTTTCTACAAAATGGATAGATAAACGAAGTAGTCCACCTGATAGTAGATGCGTTGTCAACTCTGAGGACCGAGACGGAATGCCTCAGAGACTGCAATTATACTGGTTTTTTATACTCTTAAGAATGTACCTCCTGGAACACAGGCTGTGCAAGCAAGTTTTCAGTTTATGTAGACGAGGCTGTGTCTATTTGCTACAAAAAAACCTTAAGGGATGCCTTTGTTCAGCAGTGGACTTATGGAGGACTGTAATGATAATAAAATATACCTATTTAGATTATAATGGTTAGTGAATAAAAAAGATATAGTATTTCATGCAGTAGAACTACACTGCAGTGTATCATGGCTAAGCACTAACGCATCGGCTCGCCCAGGGAGGACTACGCTCGCTCAAAATACACTTATGTAATAAGTGTCAGGAAAGTTCACGTTCCACATATACGGCAATGGAAATGTATTCGAATTTTAATTCTTAATTTTTATCAATAAAATAAATGTGATTCTTACCTACTACAGTGTGGACTGACTGTGTCAGCTTTACTTCAATACAAAAACAGTTAAAGAAAGTTTAACCTACTGTATGCGTGCCTCTTTAATTGTATGCCCATGAGTGGGTGTGAGGTAAATCAAAGTGAATTCATTCGTATAATTTGTAACAGCGGCACATCGGGCATCACTAATTGTTATTATTAATTATGCACATTTGGCTGAAACCACGCCGCTTATGTTATATTCCGTTTAAATTATTAGTATTCTCACCGATATTAATTAACAGCGCTATCTGAATTTAAGTTATGAAATAAAACTCGAATATTTGGCATATGTTTACGTTTACGTGGTAGAGCCATGCTGCAGTTATATTAGTAGTATAGTTGTAGCACGAATGGGTCGGCTCGACCGGGGAAGGACCACGCTCTCACAGAATACCAGCGTGAAATAGTAGCTTAATGCTGCTGTATTTCGTATGGTGAGTGTAGAGAACCGGTGACCCTTTTTACTGGAAACGAGGCATTCCATCTTAGTCCTCACGGGTGACAACGCATCTGCATTTTGATTCGTAATCGAGGATAGATGTAGATGTCTATGGGCCACAGCAACCACTTACCATCAGGTGGACTGTGTGCTCGTTTGTCACCCTATCCTATAAAAATAAAATGTTTATAATAAAATAGAGCATTAGAATATGAATTTTCAACCATTTTTTCCCAAGATTTTACCCCTACAAATTTAATTAATTGACTGTAAAGTGGCGGTGTTAGAATATCCACCGCCCCATATTGTATATTGTACGAAGCTACAGAGATTAAGTGTAGGTATTGTGGGTAGATAAGAAATAAACGAAGTAATATAATATAATAATTATATTATTATATTATATTACTTCTACTATACTATTTATGGACCCTGTTATTGTAATAAGAATCCTGTAATATGAACCTAAACATTTAACCATTTATGGTCATTGTGTATAGTAAGAACATACTATGAAAGTAATCCTAAGATAAACATTGAGGCCTTACATTTAACTATTACAATTATTATAGCCACTTTTAGCTCTAGGCTCTAAAATAGATCAGTTATTATTTCGCAAAGGTGGTTTTGAAGAGATGGGCAGCAACGTCTTTCTAGTAACAACTAAAATATTTTAAAAAACTGCGGTTGTCAACCCCCCCACCGCCAAGCGTGTTACGGCGAATCTCATCTTTGTCCATGTGGCAATCCACAGCGAGACTTATATGCAGCATTGGAATCTTGATAGACTGTAACGGAATTAATGTTGATAATCAATATCGCTTTCTGAAATAGATCTAAGTCGGTGTGGGTGGTGAAAACCTGATATGACTTCGCGAGGAAAATTCAATAAAAAATAAAAAACCTCCAGATATCTAAAATAACAATCAATAATCTATTGGACATTATGCTCTAAATTCTTTATACTTACTGTATAACTGATAATATATTGAACAAATACAAAAACTTTTATGTTCTTTGGTAATTGATTCCGAAACACCTCACATGTGACCACATCTGAAAATAAAAAAATGGAGTGACGGTCGCTGGTTCCGCACGAGCTGGCAGATAAATAAATGCTTTAGTTACCCCGCCACTTTGACGCAATTTGTTTCAATTTCTACACTCCATTCCCACCGATCGTGCCCGCTTTGCCGGGATTTCAATGTTCTCGTGGATCAACTTTGAGTCGTACGTCTTCCATTTTATTTCCCAGAAAACATTTGCGTGAGAATTGGTGGGATTCTAAATTTATTTCTCTTGACGTGAGATAGTGCCCAGTATACTAAGAATAACAATAACATAGAGAAGGTCAGAAGTGTTAAAATTAAATTAATAGAACCGTTGGTGTCTTCTGCAACTTTAAGTATGTACGAACTCGTACTCGTATATCCAATTTTTTTCTTATTATTTATTAATATGAAGAATAGTTTTGAATATACAAAACTTTCTTTTTGACCACAAAGTAATAAATTTATTAATAGCATATAAATTTATTAATAGTCAATAAAGATTTATTATTAATCTAAAATATTTAACGCAGCAGCTACTGTTATATGAAAATCATTGTCCTGCTTCAATCACTGCCAACTATTAAAAAAAACAATGGGTCTACTGCGCCACCGGTGTTTTTCAAACGATTATTATCTGCCATGTGATGAATAACTGTCATCCCGAGACAGTAGACACCAGATAATAGCACGTGTTAAGTGTATTAGGTGAGAAGTCTCGTCAGACGGTTACTCCTGTTTGCTTGGTAAAACCCGCGTACTCGCAACGCGCTACCCACGCGTGTGTTATTTATTCTCTGATATTTTTCTATAGGTGACAAACGAGCACACAGTCCATTTGATGTTAAGTGGTTGCTGTGGCCCTCAGACATCTACATCTATCCTCGATTATGAATCAACATGCAGATGCGTTGTCACCCGTGAGGACTGAGATGGAATGCCTCGTTTCCAGTAAAAAGTATCTCCGGTTCTCTACAAAACTAATATGCTCTATTATGTGCCTGTGTTTATTTAAATTTAAATTTTAGAATAAATCTTTAATTATTAATTTTCTAGATGTTTGACATTTTATTATTTTCCAACTTGTGCTAATTGTACTTATGTATTGATTTCAATAAATAAATAAATGGTTTGTACCGACCGGTATTGAGAGACAATCGCAAGCGCAAAATCTATGTAACAATATAGTATTTTTTATGGAAGAGGAGGCAAGGCACTAGATGTTAAGTGATCATGTCGCCTATGAACATCTGCAATACCAGAGGATTTACAAGTGCGTGTCCATCCTTTTCCATATAACACAAATCTAATCACAAATTTTCAGTTTGTGGAGTTTCAACTCGAGACTGTCTCTGAACGTCTGCCTTAATTGTTTTATTTGTAATAGATCTACACATTCTGAAATGCAATTACGTTTAGTGCATCATCATCTTCCAAAATTTTGATTCTAAAAGATTTTGATTACCCAACGGATTGCTTGATCGTGAATTTATTTTTGTCAGACACATCCGATCTTAAATGCATAGACAAGTTTCCATCGAATAATTCCTAAAATATGAATTCGATGAGCAAGATTGACACTCGTAATATCATACTGCATGCTAAAGCTCAAACAAAAGACGGAGACGACACGGAAAGGGGGAAGTCTCTATGCAAACATTTACTATTGTTATCTACGAGTCTGCTTCTGGGATTGCAGATCGTTAGATGAATTTCGATTCCGCTAAAAGATATCAGAATTATTAAGGATCGCATATGACAGAAAATTCCCGAGCATAGACGAGAAAAGTTTTTTGCTTTCTGGTGCTTCTTACTCTTTAATTAGCGACGATTAATTTGATGCTTAGTTAAAAATGGATGTAGTTGCGCAAAACGAATTAAGCATACTCCTGAATCAAATTGTAAGTGATTTTAAAATAATCCGCCAGGTCTATTCTTTTATCTTATTCATCAATTATTATTATAGTACCTGGGTGACCGAGCTTTGCTCGGTATTTTTATTTTTTTTGGAAATCGTGTTTTTTGTAAATTATATTTAGATACAAATTACATACTGATTTTTAAAATTTTTGATCTTCGAAAAAGTCTCCGACTTGAGAATGGGAGATATCAGGTCTCTACAAATATGTAAACTGCATTAAATTAGTGTTTTTATCCCTTGTACTTAGTTGTTATTTTTATTTAATATGTTTTGATTAGTTTCTAACATCTTATTTGTTTTATAAAAGGACAAGTACCATTTAAAAAAATAATTTCTTATATAAATGAGAGTAAGGCGTTCTGTAGAAATAGATTTTATAATGTGTACCTATATTTTTGAAAATTATCTTAACTGTAGATGTATATTTTATAATCCTTGTTTTTTTTTTAATATATTTTAAAACGATAAACGAGCTTACTATATCCATGAAGATAAGTGAGCATTGCGGCCCATGGACACTTGCAAATAATATTAAAAAGGGCTAAGATACGTTTTTTATACCTGAAGATTAAAATGAATGGCTTATACTTGTCCTGGCTGCTTCAATCCGGATCATAGCAGGGGGCGCACGTTTACCTACTTCTGCCGCCAAACAGCACCAAATTGTAGCAATTTAGATAGAATATTAGGAATAAAAGGAGACCTTTTTATAAATTGCTACCTAGTAAATATATCTCCAAATGCAGCAATTATATTGGTATAGCGCTACGTCATGGCTCTATGGTATATTAGGTTTACTATATTTTAAACCCGTTTCGATCACGTTCATTAAGAGCGAGTAATGTATATTTTTACTCTTCCAAATTTCATTTAGTTAAAAATTTGTTATTAGATTTGAATAAAGTGTAAGAAGCATACAAAGTTGCTCTCATTTGATATTGTTCTATTATATTCCTTAAATAAAGTTACAACCTATGTAAATATTATGAGCAAACATATATATATATATATATATATATATATATATATATATATATATATATATATGAGGGGTCGGCCCGACTGGAAGGACGCTTTCACAGAATACCAGCGTAAATTTGCAGTTTAATGCTGCTGTGTTTCGTATAGTGAGTGTAGAGAACCGGAGACCCTTTTAACTGGAAACGGGTGACAACGCATCTGCATTTCGTAATCGAGGATAAATGTAGTTGTCTATAGGCCACAGCAACCACTTGCCCTCAGTTGGACTGTGTGCTCGTTTGTTACCCTAATCCTATTAAAATAAAAAATAAAAATTCCTATACAAAAATAGGTTGGTCAAAGCAATGTAAAAAATATTTAACTATTGCTGACCATAACATACTTTACCTAGGTAATGTATGTAGTACCTAGACATTATATACTCGTAGAATGCCATTAAGGAGACTAGAAGTGTTAGATAAATAAAATAACTATTTTATATAATAAGGACATTAAATAGGAAATGTATTTACATACGCAGAATCAGTGAATAAAAATGTCGAAAATACGAAAATCTCGTAGTATTTCTGTCTGTGCGAGACTGGTTTCATTGGCTTTAACCAGATTGAGGACACCAGTATAACAGAATACATTTCAGATAGTGAGCGCAAGATTTTTATACAGGAAAATTCACAGGTGGTGGAGCCACGCTGCAGCTTTATTATAGTTGTAGCACGAAAGCGTTGGCCCGACCGGGAAATGACCACGCTCTCATCAGCGCGAGATAGCAGCAATGCTACTACGTTTCATATAGTGAGGTAGAAAATTGGAGACCTATTTTACTTGAAACGAGGCATTTCGTCTTAGTCCTCTGGGGTGAAAACGCATCTGCATTTTGATTCTTAATCGGGAAGTAGATGTCTATGGGCAACAGGTTCAGTATGAAATATCTGTAACAATTGGCATATTTACAAAACTATGTGTCTTTTTTGGCATGGTTGACAAAAAATACAAAAAACTGGTTCAAAGAGAACATGCTACAAAATTATTCTCCGAAATTTGGAGACAGTTTTAAACACAAAGCTGGTGACGTATACTGTTACAAAATGCGTTGCATATTCGGAATGTTGTAGCTTAATGTTTTAGCTTGTTGTTTGCATTCTAAATAATTTAGAACAACCTTTTAAAACTAGTCTTTATTTTATGTTAGTTAAGTTCACTTTGGCATGGAATGCTTATTTAGACTCAGAACTGACTCACGGTTCTAGAGCATTGGAAGCTAAACAAAAGCACCTTCGCTGTACAAAATATATAGAGCAAGAAGAGATAAGTGCATAACAGCCCGAGGGTCGTAAAACTTTTAATATAAAAATGGACCTTCCACTATTTTGTGTTTACTGATCTCGAAAGTTGCAAAATAATATGTATAATTAAGAAAAAAATGTTAATACTAAATCACGTTTAGCTAAGACCACCAACATTTTCAGTATACCCAGAGAAAATGTTTTGCCCAAAGATTTGTTCTTGAACATTTCTGTAGTTAAACATTCTCCTGCGCAGTTAAACCTAAATCTAGTTAAAAGAACACTTTTTTTTTGTTAAATGCTTTTGGTTTTCTAAATTAATAAATAAACAAACACGATTACCATTTCATAACTAAATGCTTTATGATTTAATATGATCTGTGGCTTTATTTATGGCGGCAGCGTTAATGCATTCGATATGAAGAACAGAAAACAGTATTATTCTGCTATGTTTTGTACAATACTGAAGATAACCGGATATACTTATTGCCAGCGAGACCCTTATCCTGGTCATAAGGCACGAACCACTCAAACCGGGCTTCATAAAACCTAAAAACTCGCCTTCATCCAGTCCTGGTTTGATTGATCTACAAATTGTAGGTAGTCAGTACTAGAGGATAAAGTCTTCTCTTAAAGTTTTCAAAATATCTTCGAGGTATCACCACATCTTAGTGGGTAAATTCTCCACGTAGACAAAGCATATAAAACATCTATATTAAAGCCATAGGCGGCGGCTGAATAAAATTATTTTTAATTAATCTCTTAGACCTGGTAAGAGATGCTGGAAGTAGATCGATGTTGGTGGCTCAGAACTCTGCTTTGTGCATATTTTAGACTAGTGAAGGGATATAATGATGATGATGAATAGCTTAGAATTTCATAATTATTTACACATAATTGTTATTATAATGTGCATATGTAACTATGATAATAGGAATATTGCACAATTGTATTGTATGGATTGTAATCCGTCCTCCTTTCTGTAGTTGGAAGACAAAGCATCAGTTGAGATTAAGTATTTGTTAGAAAATTAGATACATAATGTATTTTGTACGCTGAAACTCTAAACAGTCAAATGTATTTATTTGTAAGATGTCAACAACATACGAATGTTAAGTTATGATATGTTAGCTCATTAAAAGTACATACAACTTATGCTAAGATAGTCAATTCAAACAACGTAAAACAAAATACCAAAACATTTAAAAGGTTAAAATAGACTAAAAATCTATACCACATTAAAAGTTAACTGAGTAGGTCAATAACTGCATATGATTTTGAAAGTTCGTTCTAAGTTCTACATCTTCTTAGGAATGTACAATTCAAACCTAGATTTGTTTTGCGGTAAAGAGTATGGAATATCCTAGTGATATGATGACTGACGTTTAGATGGTACACAACATTATATAAGATTAACTAAATTACTGCATTTAATATTGTCAAAAACCACTTTAAAAATAAAAACAAGGTGCTGGATACTGGAACTTACGAGTTTGCCTTGTGAATAGTTTGTGAAATCAGAAGTGCTGTTCAAAATATAAAAACATCAAATTCCTTCAATTGTCTTTTAAAAGTAACAATCATATTGTGCAATGATCTCGAAAGTTGCAAAATAATATGTATAATTAAGAAAAAAATGTTAATACTAAATCACGTTTAGCTAAGACCACCAACATTTTCAGTATACCCAGAGAAAATGTTTTGCCCAAAGATTTGTTCTTGAACATTTCTGTAGTTAAACATTCTCCTGCGCAGTTAAACCTAAATCTAGTTAAAAGAACACTTTTTTTTGTTAAATGCTTTTGGTTTTCTAAATTAATAAATAAACAAACACTATTACCATTTCATAACTAAATGCTTTATGATTTAATATGATCTGTGGCTTTATTTATGGCGGCAGCGTTAATGCATTCGATATGAAGAACAGAAAACAGTATTATTCTGCTATGTTTTGTACAATACTGAAGATAACCGGATATACTTATTGCCAGCGAGACCCTTATCCTGGTCATAAGGCACGAACCACTCAAACCGGGCTTCATAAAACCTAAAAACTCGCCTTCATCCAGTCCTGGTTTGATTGATCTACAAATTGTAGGTAGTCAGTACTAGAGGATAAAGTCTTCTCTTAAAGTTTTCAAAATATCTTCGAGGTATCACCACATCTTAGTGGGTAAATTCTCCACGTAGACAAAGCATATAAAACATCTATATTAAAGCCATAGGCGGCGGCTGAATAAAATTATTTTTAATTAATCTCTTAGACCTGGTAAGAGATGCTGGAAGTAGATCGATGTTGGTGGCTCAGAACTCTGCTTTGTGCATATTTTAGACTAGTGAAGGGATATAATGATGATGATGAATAGCTTAGAATTTCATAATTATTTACACATAATTGTTATTATAATGTGCATATGTAACTATGATAATAGGAATATTGCACAATTGTATTGTATGGATTGTAATCCGTCCTCCTTTCTGTAGTTGGAAGACAAAGCATCAGTTGAGATTAAGTATTTGTTAGAAAATTAGATACATAATGTATTTTGTACGCTGAAACTCTAAACAGTCAAATGTATTTATTTGTAAGATGTCAACAACATACGAATGTTAAGTTATGATATGTTAGCTCATTAAAAGTACATACAACTTATGCTAAGATAGTCAATTCAAACAACGTAAAACAAAATACCAAAACATTTAAAAGGTTAAAATAGACTAAAAATCTATACCACATTAAAAGTTAACTGAGTAGGTCAATAACTGCATATGATTTTGAAAGTTCGTTCTAAGTTCTACATCTTCTTAGGAATGTACAATTCAAACCTAGATTTGTTTTGTGGTAAGGAGTATGGAATATCCTAGTGATATGATGACTGACGTTTAGATGGTACACAGCATTATATAAGATTAACTAAATTACTGCATTTAATATTGTCACAAACCACTTTAAAAATAAAAACAAGGTGCTGGATACTGGAACTTACGACTTTGCCTTGTGAATAGTTTGTGAAATCAGAAGTGCTGTTCAAAATATAAAAACATCAAATTCCTTCAATTGTCTTTTAAAAGTAACAATCATATTGTACTTAAAATAGTTACCACACAATTTCTTATATTATTGCGTATTTACAAAATAAATCCTTTCTTAATCATCGTTCGCACTTAGAAATATGTAAAGCACGGAGCAAGTAGTAATTATGCGAGGAGGCGAAGACGGCTTCAAACGTAGTTTCTGTAATAAAATGAAGTGAGCTGAAAACATAACGTCAGGTGGTCTCACCACTGCGGGGGCATTAATATTAAGCGAACCCACGCCGCTTCAGACTTTGCTCCATTATAATAACACATTGGATATAAAATCGAGTTATTTGCTCATGTTCATTGCCGCCGTGAAAGCGCTGGAAGAATTAATTTATAGACCGAAAGTATGATTTTTGTCTATAAATTAATTATATATCTATAATAGGTATATAATCTATAAATTAATGTTATAAAAATATAGAAGGTATTTATCACAAACAATGTGCTCGCAGCTTATAAGGATTTTTATAATTCATCGTCACCATCATCACTTATGAATACAGCCCATCAATAGTCTACAGCTGAACATAGGCCTCCTCCATAGATTGCCTCAAAGGGCAAATATCCCTCCATAGTTGCCACGTTTGGTAGTCGGATTGGCAACAGTAGTTTTTTATTATTTTGAATTGCTGTCAGGAAGATACTGTTATCCATCTTCTATTTTGTTTTTCTCTGCCGTCTATTAGGACACCCGCGGTATTATAATGGCCACGGTAATCGTAATATTAGAATATTATTGTAGTTGTAGGCTGTACACTTCAGTAATATTCTGATATTATAATAATACTCTAATATTATTACCTGCTGGCTTCTTTATCATATATAGGGATTTTTATTACTGGTATATTTGAATTGAGGATAATCAGTTTTCATAGTAGGTTGAAGTTCGGTTATATTTACACATTATGTATAGGTTTGGGTTTAGGTATTCTGAACGAATACAATTGCTGAATCGAGGCAAAATATAATTAACAAATTCATTTACATCCATGCAACAAAGACAATCGCAATTTCGGAAGCCATTTTCTCTGTTGCGTAATACAAAATCAGTTTCCACGACTGGACCCATCGTTAAATTCGTATTGGATTACCCAATTAATTCCGTGTAATCGCCGCCCGAACTAATTAATATCCCACTCTGTGCATGGATTGAAATTTAATAGTTCACCCTGGTTATGACATGTTTGTACAGAGTTTCTATTTAAAAGAGTAAATTGGTGGATTTATTATAAGGTAATCGTTGCCAATGCAAATAATATCGTAAGTACAAATCTCATGATTACTTATGGTGTAAAAGTTTTAATATATATCATATGAATACGAGCAAATCATTGTACGTAATTGATGAGACCAATTACGGCTGATGACGATTATTAAAGGTTTTTTTTTACAGAATGAGGGCGTGTCATATAGTTCTAGACGAGCCTGTAATTTATATTATACTAGCTTGCCAGGCAGACGTTGTTCTGCCCTTTTCGACGACGTTTTGTCATGTCCTATTAAAAATCCATAAATTCGCAAAAAAATTGTGGTTCACTCATGGTCAAAAAAAACTATCCTATCTCTCAAGTATAATTAAAATCGGTTAAATAGTTTAGGAGTCCATTGCGGACAAACAACGTGACACGTAATTTATATATATTAAGATTTTATTTAACACCTACAAACACGAGCTACATATTAAATTATTATTTTCTAATTTATACAGAATAAACAATAAGAAATTTAATATATTATGAGCAAAGCTAGTGGGGAAATTATTCCGCGACCCGACCGAAGTATACAATGGTGAATAATTAAGTAATAAATCTGCCAAAGAGCAGCATCGCGCCTCCAATTAGCGCGGCCGTACGTTAGTCAGTTTGCAGTTTTCTTTTGCGACGCCGCACGCCATTAGCCAACCCTTTATCTTCATTAGGTCACATCGCTTCATCTGAAAAACCTTTTACCTGGCCGAGTTCAACTACAGGGATAATAAATAAAAGCAGACAGCGCATCGTTGATGGCGACAGACCGCCGGCTATTTGAGCATCTGGCTGCGGAAATTGAACTATGAAAGGTTTTTACTTTGGGTTTCCGGTATAAAACTTTGTTGTTATTAAATTTGTTGGGTGATTGCGCTGTGATTTTAAGTGACTCAGTTTTATTTATTTTTGTTAGAAAGATTTCGATTAAAGTGCACTGGAATGGGATGCTCGACTTATTCACAACTTCTTTATATAGCCGAAAACAGAAAAGAGCAGTTTTAAGATTGTCTGTAAAAACGATGATAATTTGATAATCATCGGTCCTAATGAGGAAGTACAACGCTCGCATATAAAAATAAGCGTAAAATAACAGCTAATGCTACTATGTTTCATATAGACGATAATCGGACATCTTTTTATCTGGTAATGAGGCATTGGAAATTGATCCTTAGCGTTAACAACGCATCTGAATTCGTTTACTAATATATAGCCTGGGTGCTCATTTGTTACCCTTACGTATTTAAAAAGAAATTAATTAATGAACAGAAAGGACTAATATGAACATAATAAATAATTTATTACTTTGCAACCTTCCGCTAACTAATTACAATGATGTGTCTGTGAAGGTTGCAAAGTAATAAATTATTTATTATAATGGATTTCCGCAAAGTAAGGCCTGATTCTATCAATTATCTTAATATGAATATATTTTCGGGCACATTTATAACTTAATTAATTTTATAAGATAAGAAATATAATTAAACAGAAATGCTTTTTATAGCATTGGGTGACAAACGAGCACACACTTCACCTGATGGTAAGTGGATGCTGTGACCCACCGACATCCACATTTATCCTCGACTAAGGATCAAAATAAAAATGCGTTGTCACCCCTGAGGACTAAAATAGAATGCCTTAATTCCAGTAAAAAAGGTCTCCGGTTCTCTACACTCACCAAATGAAACACAGCAGTATTAAGCTGCTATTTGACGCTAGTATTCTGTGAGAGCGTGGTATTGCCCCGGTCGAGACGACCCATTCTGCTTCAACTATAATATAACTGTAGAGTGACTCTACCACGTGGCTTTAGAGTTAGAATCAGCATATACCGTGTAGTGGCGGCGTAAGATAATCCACTATTCCATATCATCCCGTGGATGTCGTAAGAGGCGACGGACGGACATGAATAGCAACGGCAACGGTTTCGTGATAACAACACAAAATAATAAGAGGTCTGCGGTACGCCCCACCCGCTGAACGCGGCAAACTATGCAAAATATTACATAGTCTATGGGGACGCCTATATTCGGTAGTGGACTTTTGTGAGGCTGTAATAAAAAAAAAAGTTAAATGAATGAAAATCACAGCATACATTAATGTTATGAAAAAGTTTACCAGGAATAACAAGCTTATATTATTGCAACTTAAGTGTTTCCTTAACTAACTTAATCTTGTAAAGGAAGTCACTCTTCGCCTGAGTCAGTGGAAATTGTTCAACATACGGCTCCGAGCAGATAAACGTTGCTTCAGCAAGCCTAATAATCTTTTAGTAACCAGCAGCGCGTATAGGTTGTTTGACTTAGTACCTGTCTCTTAATTGCCATAGGAATCTTTTGGAAACTTTGAAACTGGAACCTTTTTTAAGAGTGAGTTACAATATTTTTAGTAAAGTTAAAAGTTACAGCCTATATACGTCCCACTGCTGGGGACAGGCCGCGCTGCCCCGATGCGTTTTGGCGAACTTCACATGTCTTCGAAATATTTTTTTCTTATTCCTCAGACATGCAGGTTTCCTCACGATGTTTTCCTTCACCGCCGAGCACGTGGTAAGTCAGCACTTAAAATTGCAATTAACAATTTCATTGGTGCCGGTGGGGATCGAACCCGGGCTACTCGCGTTGTTATAGTTACAGCGAGCGTTAACCATCTGAGCTACCACGGCTAACGTTTTTTTTTTAGTGTGGAACTGAATTTTATCTTATTTAAAAGTAAAACGGTAATAGATAATTCTAGAGAATGTCATCATTATCAATTGAAGATAAGCCTCTCTCTTGGAGTACCACAAACACAGTCCTGAGTATGCATGCACCTGCATTCATTGACATCTGCATGTCTCATCGGCTTGTCACTATATCTAGTGATGAGATGTAGGCGCCATAGAATATACATCAAGTTTTTTTTTTGGTTTGTTTTGCATTTTATGTTGTTAACTGGGCGTTAAAGAAAGACCGTAAACATAATGAGAAATCCAGATGTTTATTTTACTTATTTCAAATAACTATTACAGTGAACCCTTAGGTCGGTAAATCGTACTGTCTTAGAGTACTCGTACTACGTAGTACTACGTAGTTACTCTAACAACTCTCGCCTTGGACCACCCAAATTGTAATCGGAAGGATATATGAAATACATACGCTGTTAAATTGCTTGATTGACAATCACATGTTATTTAGTTCTGAAATTTATGTTTTTTAACTGGGATTGGATTGGATTGCATATACCCATGATTATGTTTTAATGGTTATATCCTTGTTAATATTAGAAAAATAAAATGTTAAAACAGAAATAAAGCCTCTATTCTAAAGAAGTAGCGGTGTAAGTAGAAGTAATTCGTAATGAAAACAATCTGAAATGAATAATAAGCCTATAAAATGAGCCCTATGCTTCACTTGTATTTTTATTAAACTGATTCCGAGGAACTAGTTCGTAACATTTCATCTAAACTATAGAGGTACCGATTTTAACCGTAACGAGGTATACCGGTGGGCGTTTTGAATCACAGTAATTATAGTAAAGGTTTTGAACTGGCCGAGCCGTGTTGCTCATTTGCGTTTACCCGATTTTAGAGCCTCGTTTATAGAGACGACCTTGTTATCAGGTTACAACTTCAAAGCTTAAGCCATTTATGAGGAACATACATTCAATAATGAGCTAGATAGTTAGGGCGGAGTAGAACTGAGCAATAGTGAACTAATAAAAGGATAGCCACAATCTAAATTAGCAAATTTTCTGTCTAACTCTGTGTATTTAGAAGAAGGTTGTACCTCTCAGTTATGTCTACCGTTAAGCGAAAATATCTTACTTGTATACTTACTAGGATGTTCTGGTTTAAAACGTAAGGGAACTAGTATTGTTATAATCTGTGAGATATTCCATTAATTATCTCGCATCCAAATGCTGCAGATTTCTTCTTCGTTCTAATAATAAAATCATTCAAAATAAATACACAAATAAACAAATTTCGAAGATAATCATCGAATCTCATTGAAGTTTATGTAGAGTTAGTATAAACTTAATTGAACTGTTGAAGTACATATTGTTCCATCGAATCGAGTCGAATTGAGATTTTCTGCAGTTTTTGAATTCGTTAAAAATATATGACTCAAATGTTTCTTAAAACGTATAATACTCGTCTCATCGCTATAACATTCAGACAAGCTCGCTCGTCGAAATAACATTCAGATAACATAAAAATAATCAGATATTATGGCTGAAATCCCTATCTAATTATTTTTTTCTTTCTTAATATCACAGAGTTTCAGTAGAGTTCATTATAAATAAATATTTTCGGATTCCTTTGCAACAGATACGTCCTTATATCCTTCAGTCCTTTTCTTTATAGACACCGAGAAGTAAAGCGATTGTTCTATTTTAATCTTGATACAAAATGAAATCATTCTTTAGCGTAACTTGAGCGCAGCATAGTATTTTTAGTATAGTAGATACAGATCTCTAATTAGCAATGTTTTTCATTTTTAAAAGTACGATTATGTTATAAGCACGTTGTTCAGTTTTAGACGTTGGTTTTAGAATTTATGTTGAAGAAGCCAAACTCTGCGGCACGAGCTTTGATTTATTTAAAACGCTTTGGTTTACTTTTAAAATGCAAAGTAGGAAAGCTATTACCTACTTGTATTTACTTTGACTTATGGAACTCGTTATATTAAGCTTCATATTTAGCTAACGTTTGTTTTGTTCAGTTATTTTATCACATCGGCACCTTTTATTGGTAATTAATTATAATGGATTTGTTTTTATTACATATTTATCAATCATTAATATTATCGATACAACTTGGCAATGCATAGCCGTACCCCGTCCAATGCGTGTTCTGAAAGCCTGTGACTGATGAAGGATCGATCCGACAGCTGTCACACCGAAAACGTTCATATTACCAACAATTGTTTTCTAATTGGTTAATGGATAAATTGAAAAATCTAATGGAAAATTGAAAATCTCGAAGCACTATATTTGAGTTTTCCATTTTCATATGTAAATAAAATTCTAGTTTCCATATTACGTTTTGTCTAATATTGCCCTTATTTTCATCGTCATACAAAATGTTTTTCCTTTTGTTACGATAGGGTGATTGCTTTATTTGAATAAAATTACCGATATTTTCATTATGAGGAGGTCACAAATATTTTTTTATAAAAGTTAGGTAGGATGATAAATGAGCAGACAGTCTACATGATGGTATGTGGTTATTATGACTTACAGACACCTAAATTTATCCTTGTTTAGGAATTACAATATTGATGTGTTGTCATCACTAAGGACCAAGAATTATTGCCTCGTTGCCTACTGGTACCCGGAGGCAATCCAATATATCAATTAAGTCTATACTTAAATGGGTCTTCCGTTCTCACCATGTGAAGCAAAGCAGGCTTATGCTACTGTTTACTTCGGCATTCTGTGCGAGTGAGTTTCTTCTTCGGTCTAGCCCATCCATCCGTGCTCCTTATACGTTGCAGCGTGGCCCATCGTTATCTTTAGCATTTCGGTCCATCACAAGTCCACTGCCGAACAAAGGCCTCTCCCAAGGAATGCCGCAAAGCTCGGTCGTGAGTCAACTGATTCTGTCGGCTTCTATCACTTACCAGGTCGTCACTCTACCTAGTGCAGCAGTTTTTTTCATAGAATAAGAGTAATAAATGAGCGCATAGTCCACTTGATGGTAAGTAAATGCTATTGCCTGTTGACATCTATATTTATCCCCAATTGAGAATCAAAATGAAAACGCCCTGTCACCCCTGAGGACTAAGAATAGAATATCTCGTTTCCAGTAAAAAGTGTCTGCGGTTCTCTATACTCACCAAACGAAACACAGCAGTATTAAGCTGCTAATTCACGCTGGTATTTTGTGACACCGTGATCCTAAACCGGTCAAGCCGACCCATTTGTGCTACAACCATAATATAGCTTCAGCATAGCTTTACCACGTAAAAAAGTGTAGTGAAACTATAATGTTTCCTCGTGTTGCCTGTTTGAACCTATGTATCAGTTTAAAGAGGTTTACTCCTCTGAAATTTTAAGGGTTGTTTAAATATAGACTGTAAAACATCACATCTTAATTTTCAGCGACGACAAGTGTTCCTGAGCTTTAGTAGCCAATTACCATCGGGTGGACTTTTTATCAGTTATTGTTATATTAAAAAATAATTTTGTTACTTATTCGATTTATATGTTACATCTGTAATACAAACAACAACAGTAATAGTAAAAGAATAATTATTGTCAAAAATCAAAACTATCATTTTGTTTCTATTTTATTTTACTTTTTGTTCAATTTTTCTTTTGTAATTCTGTGCTTTTTGTTGTTTTATCATTTTCTTTCTATTGCTGATAAAGTTTTATTTGTGATAAGGGATAAAAGCAACGAATTTTCACTAACATGTCAATGCTAATCCTCTTACTTTCCACGCTTAAAAAAGTTTTTCTCTACTTCGCTGTATTAAGACGTGTTTTATGTTTGATGGTTCCAAATGTTTTAGTTGCGTGTATGACACATGGGCATTATTATTATCATGCATAAAGTCACAAAATTATAATATTATAAATATAAATGCAATTTATAAAAATAATATTATTAGTTCGGCTATTATCCACCGTGGCTAGGAATCTTAAGCTTCGTTGAAGTTAAACATCTTATGATAGGAACCTTTTTACTATCCGCGTTGTATTTAATGAGGTAGCTTTTTAAATTAATCCTTTCAGACATTTGCCCAAACTAGGACACATCCATTCATCCATTCCATTGCCTGGTACAACTATTGGTACAATAATAGTATAATCAACATCCCATATAGCAATCTTATGTACCAAGTTGATATATTTTAGTTTTTTGTCATTCTCAGCTTTCACGAGATTTTCGTCATGAGGAACACTCCAATCCACTATTATAGCCTTGCGAGTAGTTCGGTCTATCACCTCAATCTCAGGTTTGCTTGCTACTAATAAACCTGTCTGTGATAATTGACAGTATACCCAGTACAGTGTGACACTTTTATTTTCAAGGATTGGCTTTGGTTTATACTTATAATATGGAACGTCTTGTTAAGTAAAACCAAATTTAATGGGAATTATTACCATATTATTATTTTAATTATGTTACTTTTGATTCATGTTGGCCAAAACCAAATCGCCTCCCCTCACTTCGATTGAAACTAGATAATTATTAAACTAGATATGTTTGCATAGGTGTCTAAGTTTTGAATTTCTTCGGAAGACCTAAATAAATCATGAAAATGCATTCATTATAAGTAGGAGACCCTTTTCACTGATAAGGAGGCATTCTATCTTAGTCACGGGTGACAACGCATCTATATTTTGATTTGAAATAATACTAGATTTTACGGAATTTATCGCGTATATTTAACTTTTTAATACCCGACGTTTCGAACGCTTTACAGCACTCATGGTCACGGGCGGGACTGAGATGTTCAACGTCCATATGTCATAGTTAACCGCGGTTACCATAGATTAAGATTTTAACTTTTGTTCCGATCTATGCAGTATCCTTCCCGCGGGAAGTCTGCAGTCTGTGAACACGTACAGGATCGCCCCCGTCACTACATCAGATTTGATAGACCGCAAATCCTCGCTAAAGAACACCGATTCCTTCCAAGGATGATTCGCGAGGCTATTGAAATCAAAAAACATCCTAATTTCAATAGAGAAGATGGCTGGGTGCTACCATCTGCTTGGGATCCTATAATAAATAAAATTAAATCCCAACCCAAGCATACAACTGCAAGACTTCAAGATACCATAAGTTCATACTGCATAGATCGGAACAAAAGTTAAAATCTTAATCTATGGTAACCGCGGTTAACTATGACATATGGACGTTGAACATCTCAGTCCCGCCCGTGACCATGAGTGCTGTAAAGCGTTCGAAACGTCGGGTATTAAAAAGTTAAATATACGCGATAAATTCCGTAAAATCTAGTATTATTTCAATGTGTAGTGTTCGCGTAAATATAAGAAATCATTATATATTTTGATTCTTTAGTTCTTTACCAAGGATAGATGTAGCTCTCTTGTGGTTTACGTGCTCGTTTGCCACCCTTGTTATACAAAAACAGATAAGCAAAGTTTTGCAGTCATTATGCCAGACACAGACATTTTTTGCTCTAATAGCTTTGAACAAATATATCCAAAGTACACAATATTTCCTTCTTTTTTAGCATAAAGATAATTTTAAAGATTAATGATTCCGTTGTACTCAAAGAATTGCATATAATTCTCATACGCTCCGCATAATAAGGATTGCTTGCGGTCTTGAGCTTCGTCGGATAAGGGATATTATCTCCTCGTGCATACCCACTGTTTGAATTACAACAATTATATGTCCCGTCCCACCCGTTCCCCGCCGCAGCCCCAACAATGCCACGCCAAACGGAAAATTAGTTAACTCGCACAGATCGCGCCGGGTCTAAACTTATTTAAATTTAATTTGTTGATTTTGCTCTAATATTCGGAAGCAGATTCGGGTATGGTTTCGTTTTATTCATTCTGTGTTTGATATGTAAAATACACGTATTTATATTTAGATATTCTTATCGTTTGTGCTCAAGTCTAATATCAAGTCTAATACATTTAAAGACATATATGATATACATTTAAAGATATTTATGTTATTTCCATTACTGTAATTTTGGTAAGACTGTTATAACTAAGACTGTTATAATTGTGAATATTCACCAATAAATTCGAATATTATTTTTAAGCCCGGATTTTAATTCTGTGTCAAAATGTTTACTAAATACCTCACAAATAAAATGGTTTTGGTGATTTTATGTCAATTGTTATTTATCTCACGGATAGCTGCCTGACCGATTTATTGGACTTTAGCAAAGCTAGCTTCTGGTCATTGAAACAAAAATATTGCGTAAACAAATTTTAAAACATGCAAAACTATTTCCATTTTCTGTGAGGCACTATTCAATTCCATTTTAGGTTGGTTTTTCCTAGTAATTGTTTTAATCCGTAATTATTTAATTTGCAATTCATGATATATTTTTATTAATATATATTTGCATTAGTATTACGTGTGGATAATTTTAATGCTGTTAAAATGGAATTGGTACTTTTTCATGCGAACTTTTATTTTTGTATCTATAAACGCTTATTTACTGCGACGATTTTATTTACCTATGTTTTTGTACTCGATTTTATCTCATGTCATTGGATGTTCCTCATTTATCAGGTAAAGATAAAGATACATTTAGATAAAGATAAAGATACATTTAGATAAAGATAAAGATACATTTAGATAAAGATAAAGATACATTTATTGCATAACTGTGTACAATACGATTTTAGTACAAAAACATATAGTTTTAGGCTCAACAGTTTACCCATTTCGGATATGCAACAATTAAAAAAATAAATTTTAAATTTACTACTTATTAACATTATTTTATTTAAAAACTCATTGAGATTGTAAAAAACATTTTCAATTAACAATTTCTTTAATTTTGTTTTAAACATATTTCCATTTAATTGTTTAATAGCTGGTGGTAACTGATTGTATCATGTATGTCATCACTTCAATCAAAAATATCCGTTACAAGTAACGATTAACATTGTAATTAACGCAAATCAAGAAATATAATGTAAAAGCAAATTTTGTTACACTACATCCGTCTTCGAATGGAACTCTGTATAGATATTTATATAAACAACCTCTTTTATTGAGTTTTTTTGCAATCTGTCGGTTAAACGCTGTCAGTCTGTTTATTTGAGGATTTAAAAATCGGCCTTTAATTGGTATTCAGTGTTGCCACGTGCTGGTCAAGTCAAGCATTTGTAAGTTTTAAAATATTTTCAATGTAAAAATTTCAAAGGCAATCACAACATACGAAACGGTTTTAAAATAAATAACCAGGTTGTCAAAGGGTCAGGGGTATGATTTAAAAACTTAGTTTTTTGCTATCTATTTATTAAACGCTTCTAGAATTTTCCTTTATTGTTATTCAGTGTTTTCCACGTGCTTTTTGTCTAAAATTTGTAATATTTAAAATAATTTTAATGTAAAGTTATTAAATTATCAAATAAAGTACTAACAACGAATTCCGTTTTAATTATAATGGAACGTTTTTTATGTTTGACAAGACGATAACGTCTCATTAAAATCAAGTAAAGTAGTTACTCGTAGCTTGATTATATTAATGCCACAAAAATTTTAAATATTACTTTTTAGTTTAGACTTATACATTATTATTTTCTTTTAATTTATTTTACCATATTCAAACAAACCATGACAAGCCCCTTTTAATTTCAAAGAGACGAAAAATTGTGATGGATTCGCGCAATAATTACAAAACTTATGTTTTTGATTCTCCAACTTCACAAGACCACCTTAAGACCCTGGGATCGTGGTTAAATCTAATAATAAAAAACCTGATTAACTATCTGATATCGATATCTCCATTATCGCGTTTAATTTCGGCTCTCGAACTATTAGAAGACATTGCCAGCATCAATGGCGAAAAATGTCTGCGTGTTCTCAGTTCTTGGCAGCTAAACGCGGTAATAAGCGTATACAGCCTACCACAGATTACCAATGTTGGAAATACGGTCGAAATATTGCCGCTCTCATACCGAGCGCTATCGGCTCAAACGTCTTGCTGCAAACAAGACTCATTGAAACGACTCAACATGAACTTGACTCAAAGTAAGGCATTTAAATGTGAACGTTATTTTGAGAACAGGACAGATTATTTTTCAAAATTTTAATTTAAGTGGTTACTATAAATACGGGCGCGTGATCTGTTTATTTCAATTAAGAAAATGACCTTTACAAGACACGGTATAAAGTTTACATTTTAATGCCTTACCTGTGTTTGAGTTGGTGTCAAATATTTCCAAAGTGCGATAGCGCTATACCCTGTGTCATAGATGTAAAGGCCTCCTAAATAATCGATTTCAATATCTATCGGATTACTATCATGAAAAGGCGCGGATAAAGTAAATTAATCATTCTTGTAAACTTCCATCTTCCCATCTAAATTCAGTGTAAAACGGAGCTAGCGTAATTTAAAAGGAATTCCTCTTCCTGGCTTGTTTGAGGATTTCTTTTGGAATTTATAAGGAGGAGTCTTACCTTTTTATGTTGCTGTTATAAGCTTTTACGTGCCTGTTAATAGCTGGAGTTGATAGAGAAACGTTCGAGTTGTTTTGTTATCGTTCGTTTTCCCGTTTTGTTTATCGTTTATTTTATTTTCTTAGTTACAGTCGTCTTCACAGCCCGATAAAAGCGATCGAATGTAGCCTTTGTATCTAAGGCTTACTTTCAGTAGACATTATGTTTAACGTGCAGGAGTTTAGGGCTTTTACTGTTTTTTTTATACTTGCTTGTGCTAGCGCGCGTGTTTGTGTGCATATCAACGCGCTCATATTCATTTTCCTGTGGTAATTTTATTTATTTTACTGTAGTAATATGTACTCCCCATGTATCAATTATCAATACAGTCTATTAGTATGCCTTACATCAAATACTTTTAAGCCTATGTGAACGAGTAACAAGTATCCGGGCGACAAAATATTGTATTTGTACTTGAACATTAAACCAATTAATAAATTATTTTCACATGTTAGTGGCTTAAGAGAATCCATCATCACCCCATTTCTTTAAGTGAGTGTCGAAAAAGGCGACAATGAGAAATGCAGGAAAGACTTCATGACTTTTAATGATTTGGGTTTAGGCATTTCGTTTACTACAGGCGCAAAACACCCATACCCGCGGAACCGCGAACCCGCCGTGGAGTGGAACGTCAAAGATGTGAAACGCAAACACAGGGGCACTAACTCATGCTAGCCCGTAAGTGGCTGATATTCGGGGACAGACCGAAAATCGAATATCAGACCAGAAAACCAACAATTGGTGGCGGCATAGTGGCATCTCTGACTAACTAGGAACGTAGTTAACGTTTTTAAAAAACATATTAACTGATTTAAAATCTGTCTAGTGTTTTAAAGGCTTAGTGATAAAATACTTTATTTCTTTTTTTAATAAATGAACTACTCGACTCAGCAACAAGTTATGTATAAACACGTAAATGGGTCGAGACCGAGTTTATATTAGGGCGAAATTTTTCAACGTAAACGCCGCGATAAAAGGCTTTAATTCACACAGTCGGTGTCCAAATTAGCTGCGATAAAAAAGTAAGCGCGCGAGGCGACGCATAATTTGCCGACATAAATTCGCTTGCTTCCAAACAAATATCCTGTATCGGACTCAATTATGGAGATCGTTCCATCTTCTTTTCCAATATGAATTCGGTGTTGTTTTATCCTAATGTTACTCCTATATCTTATTTATTAGATCTACGCGAAGTACATCAAAAATTTATACGACTTACAAACTATCCCTAAGAGTAATCGATTTTTTTTAAATAAAAATATAACTATTCTATAATTTTTAGTGGTTTTGTGATGAAATAAAAACTAAATATACATTCTGTTGCTCTGTTGGATATCGACTTTGAAAGGATGCAACTTTAAAGGTTAGCATACATTTTCGAAGATGGACAAACGAGTTGGTGAGCGCACAGTCGATATCTAAGCACTGGTAACCCTGCCTGTTCTATTTTTTACCTATCTGATAAATTCAGGCTATGAAAGTGTATAAAAACGATATACTACCGTTTTTCGGTAGCCGAAACCTTATTTCTTAGCAGGTTCTTAATATTTAATAACAAATGTTGCTTTATCCCCCTTACACTGTTCTACTTTGCCTTATTTTTATGTAAACTTATGTATATCTTAGTACATGTATGAATTCTTTAATTTATAAAACGATTTGAATAACCTTTATACTTTTAACGAAAGGATAAATGTTTAATGCACCTATGTATTTTGTAAGTGGTTATGTAAGTTAGTCATGACGTACATAACAACAGTAAGTGGCAGACCCATGTATGCCGTACATTCAAACCGGATAAATGTTAGCAAATCTTTTATTTGTCAGTGAGATTTAACGATCCATTGTCAATAAGATTTTCGAACGTTTTTTATGACCAATAAAAACTTAGAACAAAAGTATCTTGTACTTTATACTGTTAGGTGTTTGTTATACAGTTAACTCGATTATGTTAAGGAAGGAAGAAAAGCACGGATGCCTGTTATCTACTAACGTACTGACAAATGTAGTACTGAACTTCGCGGCTCCCACACGAGCGCACAGTACGGACTCTATGGCAATATTTCAGATAGATAATACGGACTATTACTCCGTTTCCGAGATAGCTTTTATTGAGTTGAAATACGACTGGCCATATTTTGTATTGGATGTTTGTTGGAATTTCATCATATGAACGTTTAAAAGGTAAGTAAGATTGTGTGCGTGTTTTTTATAAAGATATTTAACCAAAAACTGTTTTATTTATTGAATATTACTTTCTAAGTCCCACTTTAATGTCGCCAAGGAGCACTGTAACTATAGTTGTGTTCCGGTGTGAAGGGTTTGAAAAGTTCATATAATTGCACGCTGAGAGGAGTTCCATCTTAGTCCTCAATAGTGACAACGTACTAAATAGCCTTCTCTTGTGAAGTTAAATGCAGGAAGTCCGTATGTACTGCAGTAGGTATTTACCATCAGTAAGATTTCCCGAAGAGGTTAGTCATTTTAACTTGAAAAAGATTTAACATTTTCAAAACTGTATCTATTTGGAAAAATGTATTTGAACAATATTAAGGAATGATTATACATATAATATGCTACGCTGCTACGAAATCTGTGATTGTGTGGTATAGCTACCGCAATTCCACTACTAAAGGTCTAACAAGCCACATGATGAAAGTTGGCTAATAATGTTAACGAATTGCCGAATTTCCGAATAATGGAAAATAATACCCATGTTTTTGGTCACCTTAATTTTTTGACAATTTAAAAATCCCTCTCATGCATTTTATTATTCTTTGTTTTACATTTTGTAGTCATTTAAAAATTAAAAACGGCTTTAAGAGGCATGTTAGAGAAACTCCGCCATATTTCTGGTTTCGGGCTGCTGAAACAATCATTAACCAATTACCAACTCGGCGTTTGAACCCGGGAACCATATGATTAGCAGTCGCATTTACGACCACTAACAGGACGTGGTCATATTTCACTTGATTGCTTATATAATCCATATATTAATACGTGTAGGGAAATCTAGAAGTATCCCTTTTTAAGCATATTACGCACACGGAGGAGTGTGGGATATTGCGTAGTTAAGGTTTGTATGGCAAAGGAGAGCAGAAAGCTAAAATTTGTTGTGGAAATTTAATGTATTAAATAAAATAGGTATTACATTTAATGCCTATATTATATACTGAGAGTTGAATTTGAATTATAGCTTGCTTAGTATATATATTTAAATGATAATGTATTTCGACTTCACACATTGACTACTGGGCGACCACTGCTTTAATTATATATCTTTATTCAGGCTAATTATGTGATGTATATTATTTATATATTATGTCTAAATACAGTATACATTTCTAAAATACGAATTACTCTTGACAAGGGAAAAACTCTCAATACAAGTTCTGGCTCCATAAATCCTTATATATTTTAGATTTAATTTCGAGCAACCGACGGGGTTTTATACGTTTGTTGCTTTTATTCGGCTGGCATTGTCAGAGCTGCGCTTAGCTAAATTAAAGGTAAACTAATTCCCGAAATGGAAGCGTGAAAGGAGACTGGGTCGGCTCCGGGTTGTTGTCGCGCGTAATTAATAAACTCTCACCTTTCATTAGTAATAATTTGTGGTATTAAAAGGAGTATGAAGGCTAAGTCAATGCTTTGGGCTCCGTTAAATTATTAAAGTCAGTGAGAGTTAATTTTGAATCGTTTAATAGGATATTCGAGTGACGTTTAGTGTTATAGAAAGTATTTCAATATTCCCCTGTTTTTTGACAATGCAATATATCTTTCGTACGCCTTGGAGCCTGGCTGTAGCCAGATTATAGCTATGTAATGGTTGTCGGTTTGAACGAGGAAGAACCAGGCTGTCTCAGAATATAATTATACAATTAGCTCGAAACGAGACATTTAATCTTACTCGAGGATAGATGTAGATGTCTATGGGCCACGGTATCCACTTACCATTAGATGAACTGTGTACTCGTTTGTCACCCTTATACTAACAGGACGTGTAAAAAAATCTACTACTGCCATTTTACTGTTTTTTTTTTAAATAAATTAAATATTTTAAAACATAGGGAACTTCTGAAATAATTATAATTCCCTAAGGAGGCTGTCTGATAATACATCGAGCAAAAGTATAAATTAAATTTATAAATAGAATAAAAACGTAAAGACGTTGCAACAATTTGTCTTACGTTGTTCTTGAAAAAAAAAATTAATCCAGTCCAGTATTTGTTGAGATAAGAGATGAATACGGGATGAAGATTTTGTTTTTCGTGAACATAATGAGTGAGTTGCAACTGTCTCCCTCACACATAGTAATCACACAGCGCGATAGCTATAAATCAGTTGAAAACCCATTCTTCTAGTGTCATGCTGCCCTCATTTTCTTTCAATTTCGTGCCTTTTTATTTAATTTACTCTTGATTAAAACTACTTTTACGGATTTTATAAAACGCGATAAAATCCGTAAAAGTAGTTTTAATCAATGTGTAGTGTTCGCGTAAATATAAGAAATCATTAATTTACTCTACTTTCAACCTAATAACTTGTGCATAACTTGGGACACAGCGCGGTTCAGACAACAGACTTTATGTTTGCGTGAACACTTGTGGCTTATCTCTTGAGCAGTTGATAGTTCTTGATAACGTAATACATACATGAATCAACATTATCATGATTTGTGGACAGGAATGTGTTATGGCAAACACTGAACTCATATGGGTTGAGCGCTGGTTTGATACAGGCATTAAGGTCTCTTTATAGGGACTCTAGTGCCTGTGTCAGGATCAATGGGGTCTACTCGGACTGGTTTGGCATCCAAAAAGGTGTCAGACAGGGCTGTGTGGCTTCCCCTTGGCTGTTCAATCTATTTATGGACCGGTGTTTGCAAACTTTGAAAGATGAAGAATGTGGGTTAAGAATGGGCGAGATAACCGTCAAATGCCTTTTGTATGCTGATGATCAAGTCATACTTGCGTCATCGGCGGCAGAGTTGCAAATGATGGTTACATTAATGAACTGGGAATTAAAAGAAAGGGGAATGAAAGTGAACGCAAGTAAGACGAAAGTGATGGTTTTTGAAAGAGAAGAAAGCAAAACGGTATGTGAAATAAGAATAGAAGGAGAGTTGATTGAGCAAGTGGATGAGTTTGTGTATTTGGGATGTGTATTTAGCAGGGACGGTAGATATGATAGGGATATAGAACGACGAGTAAATGCAGGGAATAGAGTGAATGGGGCACTACACTCTATTATGAAGAACCAGAATTTGTCAAAACAGGCACGTATGGTAATTCATAATGCTGTGTTAGTCCCTACTTTAATGTATGGTAGTGAAAGCTGGGTGTGGCAGAAGAAGCACGAAAGTAGAATAAATGCTGTAGAAATGCGGTCTTTAAGGAATATGCTAGGGGTGTAATCTGAATGACAGGGTGAGAAATTGCGTGATAAGAGATAAATGTGGTATGCAAGATGATGTTGTGACCAGGATTAAGAAAGGAATGCTTCGGTGGTTTGGTCACGTAGAAAGAATGAATGAGGAAAGAGTGACAAAGCAAATTTATATGGCAGATGTGAATGGCCAAGTCGGGAAGGGACGCCCTAGGAAAAAGTTTATCGACCAAATTGGCGATATTTTGAAAATGGGCCACGTTAGAAGTACCCTTAACCGACGAGCATGTATGCGTAGATATATGGATGTAAAGGAGGCGAAAGAGGTATGTCAGGATCGTGCCAAATGGAAGTCCGTAGTCTCTGCCTACCCCTCTGGGTGACAGGCGTGAGTGTTTATATATATATATATATATAGTAAGTATGAGGTATTTTTTATACGGAATATAATTATTTTTGCAAATGTATTTTCAATGACACACAAAATGTTATTTTAAAATGTTTTTTTTTTGTATCTACATGTTTCATGTACCTTATTCCTATAAAGAAAGAAGAAAAAAAAGGAAAGCGTAATTAAATTAATAACATAATAGTAATTTATAAAAGAACTTCATTCACACTGGATTGCCGTAATGCAAAGGCTACCGACTCAGCATAAAGCTACATCCTGTCGGAGGCACATAAGGCGAATTCCTCTTTTTATATTAGCCCTCAAAAGTCCACTTTTAGACATGGGCCTCTGCCTTCATACGTAGGAATTGCCTTAACGTCACGTTTGGCTGGCAGATACCAAGGCAGTACCAAGTCCCTCGCACCTTTAGAGATTGATTTTATAATTCTATACAATTTTAAAAATATAGTCTAAAAATAAAAATAAATGTATAAGAGCATGCACATTACGAGCATTTTTAAAATAATAATCCAATTTTAAGAAATGCGGCGCATTCTGAAGAATCCGCGGCATACTACGCCATTCCACTTTGAATTTAATTAAATTGGATAGTTCCGCAGCTTTGTTTGCAGCGACGTGACTGTGCTCGTGGGTGTCGTCGCTTCCCTGATTTTCAGGGTTTAAATTTGAATGTTAAAAGTATACTATGTAAAATAGTAATGTTAAGTAGAAAAGTGCCAGCCAACCTGTATAAAATCTTGCACTGTAGAGCGCAAGTTTTCATTTTTAAAAAATAATAAATTAACAAATTTTTGCATAACTGCATTTGCGGAAGTTACGCGTTGAAGATGTCGTAGGGCGACCCCCCACTAGGTGGAGCTATGACCTGGTAAGACATTCAGGAAGTCGATGGATGCAGGTGGCTCAGGACCGTGCCTTGTAGCATTCCTTGGAGGAAGCCTATGTTCGGCAGTGGACTTGTGAAGAGATGTAATAATGATTTTTTTATTTTATAGAAGAGTTGGCAAACGAGGATACGGTTCACCTGATGTTAAGTGACTACCGTCGCCGATGATGGAACACACACATGAGAAATAATTTAAAAATGTGAATCCTTAAAATCTAGATTGCTTAATTTCGCCATTAGATAGCGAGGCGGTCGGTCAGGCTCAACTCCTTTATTATCGATATGCCACCATGCATTCGAACGGTATGGTTAGCAACGTCATACGTCATTCGAACAGCAAAGTTAAGAATAATTTGCCAGTATCTGTTTAGGCAATAGTAAAAAGGCTCTTGTTAATTGACACTTAATTTTGTAAATAGCATATATGGCATATACCACGTATAGGCCACGGGTTTCGGTTTTGCTACCCTCACCATAGCAGTGTTGCAAATTAAGAATTATTTGAAAACAAACCAGAAGATGGGCAGCAGTTCTTTCTATTAACTACTAGAGAATAAAAATAACTGAGGAAATCAACACAAGCATGCCAACTACCGCAAATATTCAATTTGTAGTCCTATGCTGAGTACTCAACTTTTGATACGCTGTTATGAATAATTGAATGGAGAAATGTTAAAAGAATATATGATTGGCAGCAAAATAGTACACTATCTTCGGCTATTTTTTTATACTATTCAACTAATGATAATTGTATGTTGCGCCTATAGACAGACTATCTACATCTATCCCCGATTTATTTATTACTATTATATAATTAATTGATGCGATTTGATTACAATTTTGGCGCACTACATAATCTAAACACACTCACATCTTTAACGTGGCAGAGCTGCAGTTATATTTTTATGAGTGTAGCGCGAATGGGTCGGCTCGACCGGAATAGGACAGAATATTAGCGTAAAATAGCAGCTTAATCCTATGTTTCGTATAGTGAGTCTCTTTCATATAACGATTCTCTAAATCGTAAAACATTTTTTACTCGAAACGTCCTCGAGGGCGACAACACATCTTCATTTTGATAGAATCTTAATCGACGATATATGTAAATATCTAAGGGTCTCAACATTCACTCACCATCAGGTGGATTGTGTGCTTGTTTGTCGAATTTATTCTGTAAAAAAAAATTGCCGCGTAGTGGCGGCGTAAAAGAATCCAATATTCCATAAATCATCGCGTGGACGTTGAAGAGGTGCTAGAGGGAATCTGAAATATAACGTGAGTATTCAGCGCCTTCGCAACAACAACTTAATTATCATAATTAAAATTTGCGGTTGCTAACCCTGCCGGTCGTGGCATCAGTGGAAACTCCCTGAAACAATCTATGTGAAAGACAATATTCAGCCGTGGACTCTTGATGAGGTGGAGACACAAGCTAGTAGTACCAGTTACTCGACTCCTCCGAGTCAGTAATTCATTCTTTAAGCGATGTATACGCTTTCACAACAAAATCCCAGAAAATATACAAAATTTGGCATACACAAAGTTTAAAAACTTTATTAAACTAACTTTGTGTAAAAAGGATTATTATAATATTAAGGAATTTATGGATGATAATAAACCCTGGGAAGGTGTGATCGCTACCAAGCTATTTCTAATTTGTTTTGTGTTGTTAATTGTAACGTACATGATTGTAAGCTACTATTTGAAAAAAAAAATAGTTCCCCTGGGTTTCCTGCTGGTTCTTCTAAGGACAGAAGTGTTTTTTGCGAACCACTGGTAAATGAAAAAAGTGACTTTCAATGAGTATTGTTTACATACTATATTGAATAAAAAGTTTCTGTTTCTGTGTAATGAATGGTTGAATGAATGGTGTAATGAATGAATGAAATCAGCAAATTTTAATTGTTCTAGAAGTTAGTGATAATTCCACAGCGCAAGCAAATTTACACAAATTACTGGCTCTTAGTGACGATGACTGAGCGACATTTACAGCATTTATTCAATGTTAGTATATAGAAGAAGTTCCGTTGTTGGAGTCAAGAACGGGAACTATGAAAACATCTGTAATGGTCTAGTTTCCAATGAATTATGATCGATGACGATATACTTGTAATTGGTCACAGATATAAACTGTTTTAATTATATAATTAGTCTGTTTTAATTAATAATTTCCATGGAAAGGGACTGTTTTAAAGGGCGTATTAGCAATGTCAATAGCATTTGTATATTTATATTTATAGCAAATATATTTGTAGCAAATGTGTAGTGTTCGCGTAAATATAAGAAATCATAATGTCAATAGCATTGCTAGTATTTAAAAACTGTGTGTGGTTTGAAACTGATTATTTTAAGAAATAATAAAAAAAATCTACATTTGGGTGTGCCCAGTAAATTGGTTAGGCTCGTCGAAGCCTACAAAGTCGAAGCACACTAAAGCTGTTGTAGCCATACAGAATGAACTGTCCGTGCCTTTTGAGATCCGTTCGGGAGTGAAACAAGGAGACGCGCTATCGTCTATAGTCTTCAATTTGGCACTTGAGGCTGCCACACGTAAATTGAACATCAATGGCCTGATTAATTACAATACCACTCAACTCGCTGCGTATGGCGATGATATTGTTATTACCAGCAGGTCAAGAAACAGGATGATCGACCACTGTCTAATGCTGGAGACCGAAGCCGCGACTTTTGGACTGCGTGTAAATGCATCCAAGACTGAGTACCTTGCAACAGCTAGACAACCTGGACAGCCACAAAACGTTAATGTTGGCAATCAAACCATAAAAGGCGTGAGCAGCTTCAAGTATCTAGGAGCAACGATTACCTCCCAAAATAGATCTGATGAAGAGATTAAGGTACGGATAGTTGCTGAGCACAAATGTTATTACGCGTGTGCCAAACTCCTGGGTTCTAAGCTGCTTAGTGTGAAATCGAAACTCACCATCTACTACACCATCATCAGGCCTGTTGTGACTTATGCCTGTGAAACCTGGACTTTAACCCAGAGAGACGAATTGAAGCTTGCCGTGTTCGAAAGGAAAGTGCTGAGAAAAATCTATGGCCCCATCAAAGAGCGTGACGGTATCTATCGTCAACGCATGAACCATGAACTGGACGCACTTATCGGGCACGAGAACATCGTCAGGTTCTGTAAGTCGCAGCGACTGAGGTGGGCGGGTCACCTTGAAAGAATGCCGGATACTAGAGCCGTAAAAATAATGACAAAATGGACGCCGCAACAAAAGAAACCGAGAGGCAGGCCTAAAAAGCGTTGGAGTGACTGTGTGGAAGAAGATCTCAGGAAGATGGGAAAGTTTATCAGCTGGAAGAAGGTAGCCAGGCAGCGTGACAACTGGAGGAAGATTGTGGAGGAGGCCAAGACCCACAAAGGGTTGTAGCACCAACGGAATCAATCAATAAAAAAAATCGAATATTTAGGTAATAAAATTACTTAGGTATATTAAGTACTAGGGATTTACTTGTGTAATATACAAATTTAATGATTTTTCTATCCATTTTATGGACTCGTAGTGACGGTGTAAGAATAACCATTACATCATATCATACCGTAGGTATCATAAAATATAAAAAATAAAAATATAAATTTCTTTGCAACTTTCCGCTAAACAGCTAACATTTTTTATTATAATGGATTTCCGCAAAGTAACGCCTGATTCTATCAATTACCGTAGGTATCGTCGAAGGGAAACAAACCAGGCGATGTGCAGCAGCGTCTTTCAAATAACATCTTAAAAGGACTGCAGCTGCCAGTGCAACTAAGCTCAGCAGTAGACTTTTTGCAGACTGTAACGACTGTTTTTACTTAAGGTACTCTAAGTTCCTTAATAGACTTATTATTGTTACAAAATGGAATGTTATTTCGTTACTTGATCTTCCTTTTGTAAATTTAGAAAGAAACGTTTCTCCTTCTACGTGGAAAGTTCAATTAACAGTATCATTAAAACCATAAGTGACTCATAAAAAACAATTTCTTTGGAGCCCCTCGAAGCCGCGAGCGCCACTTCATTAAGATTTTATTGTGTGTTCAAATACGACGGCAACGATGGCGTAGATTCCCGACTTTCATGGAAGCAACGACGTAGGTGCGAGGGACCGTTCAGAGTAATTACTTTGGATATTACTTGACGATTAATTAAAACTTTTTTTGCCCTATTCTTTCTTGAAATAAAAAATTCATTCGCTTCAAATTATCTCGCTATTGCGACTGTTTAATGTTTAATTTTTTAAATGTGTCATTTTATTAGAATTCGCGGAAGCTCAACTGATTAAGAGGCTACCTCCAAAACTATGCATATCTTTTAAAATATAAAAATAAAATATACTCTCGATCTGACTCACTATGGGACGTAGTGGAGCGTTTAGTTTGTGTATCTTCGGTAACCCATACAACCTCGGTGGTTTGGTGTATGATGGTATTAGCGAATTCACGACTCAAGGGACTTAGATTTAACGTCGCTATAGGTAAATGGTCGCTACAACAAAGGTCGTTATGAATGAATAAATATAATCCACTGTATTATTTTATTCTCACATTCTTTCTTTTACACTGTTGTTACCGTTTTTGTATTCCATACATACATATATTGATGTACCAGTAGCGAAACCAAAAACGTTGTCGATAAATTCGTTTAGCTTGTGACTTGGTGAAATGAGGGATTTTTATTAATCCAGTCATTAATACTTATTTATATCAACGACAGCTTATGAACGCTTCATCTGATATCTTACAACAAAACATAGTGAACTAATGTATCCCTCTTACCTATTTTGGCTGCCAAATAAGTAGTGTTTTCACTGCTGTTTTCAGGTCTGAAGTGTATTAAAGATCCACTATAATTACAGGTTTTGAGGTATTCCATCCTATTCCTCAGAGGTGACAACGCATTTTTTACTCTTCTTTGTTTTAAATTGGTGGAAAATGTCCATGGACGACGGTAGTTAACGTCAAGTGAACTGTGAACTTGTTTGTTACTTTAGTTTTAGAAAAAATCACGTGTTTTGTTGACCCCGAAAAATAATCAAGTCTCTATTAATAAACTGAATCTATTGAAGAAAAACAAAGGAAATCCGTAATGTTTACAGGTTGTTTATATCGACACCTTCTAAGTAATTTAATGAATGAGGGTCGAACAAAAGATCAAAGTAGGTAATGAATAACAAATTTCCGATCAGGCATTTATCCGTCGCTCGTCGAGGACCTACCGTTCATTGCCATTCATTAACGAGAAGTGCGCCGTTCCACACTTTCATTATCTCAACATTGACGGTAGTAACGTCGAACATTTTGTTTTTATATCTATTCATGATGTCGATATTTGTTATTGTTTTTCTTAGAGACGACAAGGAGTTTGATGTTTTATTTGTTGGAAACAAGAAATTGTATATATATGAATTGTATATATATATATATATATATATACAAAAAATTTTCATTTGTAAGTAAAATAAGTTTAATGTAATAATTTTCTTATTTGAGAAAAAAAAATTGTTACTAATTTTACAAAATGCATAAACTATCTTTAAATAATATTTGTTGAAGTATTCTTGCGTAGGGATGGGCCGAATATGGATTTCACCGAATACGAATATTCGGCCGAATATTCGGTAAAATTTTTACCGAACCGAATATTCGGCCGAACATTATTCGGCAGGATAACCTCGGGACTTAACCAATTTATGTCGAAACTTGTTACCGTAACGCACACGGGATCAGCGCCGGACCCTGCCTCTCGCTTCCCGCCACACCTGACATGTTATTGCATTATCTAGTACTGAGCAAATTGCCGGCACATGCTTATGTTTTGACTATTATTGTGATAAAAAAGTATTTCTTTGTTTTATTCTTAATTAAAGTTAAAGTTATAGCCTATATACGTCCCACTCCTGGTCACAGGTCTCCGCTCATTTCTGAGAGGGTTATAGTAGGGCAAGGAATTGTACACCGCACTGCCCCAATATGCTTGTTGGCGAACTTTACATGTCTTCGAAATAATTTTTTTCTTATTTCTCAGACATGCAGGTTTCCTCACGATGTTTTCAAAATGTTTGTAAATCAGCACTTAAAATTGCAATTAATAATTTAATTGGTGCCAACTGGGATCAAACCCGGTTTGGTCGTGAACTGTGAAATTTACAGCGAGTGCTAACCATCTGACCTATCATGGCTCTTTATTCTTAGTGAAAATTGATAATTATATGATAAAAATGAGATAAATTAAAGAAACTGACGACCGAAGTAAAGTGAAATGTACTAACGTAATTTAATGTTTCTTTGTTTGATTCCAAAAACATTTTATCAAGTTTCTATTTGCCATAATCGGAAATAAATCCAAAGTGCCTCAAAAACATAAATGTATAGACTTATGCATTTGAGGCACTTTTAGAGTAAGTAGATTTAACCCATAAATAAAATATACTTTCTGTAATACATCGCATTACTCAATTCGTAAATTCAATACATTGGACACTATGAAAATGTTCGGTTCGAATGTTCGGTGATTTAGCCGAATATGCCGAATACGAATATAAAATGTATATTCGGCCCATCTCTATTCTTGCGTAACATTAATGTACTACATCAAATTCCAATTAGTTGATAAACTTAACGTTTTTCAATATCGCTGATTAAAAAGAAATGTTCTTACGAAGACACGGCTTTACGATCTGTTGGCAATGTTTACTTTTAAAGCTAACGTAAAACTTTGTTAGACAAAGTTTTTAGCTTTCTCGTGTTCGTTTAATTGATCGCATCCTCTGTTGATTGTCTACTTTTCATTAAGAAATGTTTATGATTTTGACGGTCTTTTAAAGATCAGAAACTTTGCCTGAAAATTATTTGCATTGTATATATTTTATATTTACTAATTACAGTAGAAAGTAGTGTAATCGTCTGATTAAATCTGTAATCATGTTAGTAAATTATTTAAGGTTATTTTCATAAGTGCAAATACAGTGAGCCGTGGTAGTTCAGAGGTTAAGCGCTTGCTATAGATATTACAGTATAGCAACTAGCATGCCAACGAAATTGTCAGAGGGGAATAAACATGTCGTAGACGTGGGCTCCCCACCAGAACGCCCACAAGTTCTATCAATGTACCCCACACGTATGAAGGCTATAACAATTTTAAGCACTGAGTGATTTCAATACTCACTCACTTTAAAGTTTATTAAAGAATTCGTTTTCTATTTTACCAACATTACCATCATTTTGGCCTGCCACAAGTCCACTGCTGAACATGGGCAGTCTATGGGAAAGCCATAGATTGCCTCACAGGACAGAGTTACCACGCTCGGCTTATTTTGAGTTGTTATAAGGAAGTTAATAACGGATAAAACGGAATGATAAAATGTGATAGAAGATTCTCTTGTCTCCATTACACGGCGTTCTATTTACATACATTTTCTAGGTTTTTGATAACTTTTAACACGTTATAAAATGTTATTCTCTATATTCACATTTTATACGACTCAATTCATAGAAATTGTAGTGTTACTTACATAGGTACATTTAGTTAATTTTATTTCAAAGCTTTAAATAATAATTAAGTATAAAATTGTCATTGTACATATATTTTTCACTGTAGTAAAAAAAATTAAATCTTCAGATAACAGAAGAAATTATAAACTAAAGAGTAGGTATTCTTAATATTAACTAATACGTGGTTTACACATTAACTTATAGTATTTATACATACCACGTGTGAGTGATGCTGTAGCTATGTTATGGTTGTCTCACAGAAAACCAGCGTAAAATTTCAGCTTAACCGTTCTGTGTTTCGAATTGTGAATGTAGAGATTGGATCTGGAACAAGGCATTTTATCTTGGCCTTTAGGAATGGAAAGATATAGATGCCTATGGGCCACAGTAAGTGCGTTACCATCAGGTGGACTTCGTGCCCCGTTGTCAGCCTTATTCTATTAAAAAAAAACTTGTTATTTAAGGACCTTGTCAAGAATCCATTAGTTAGGGAATAAGATACATCTGTCATTGACAGAGCTTCCTCAATCCACCCTTTTACTGAAAAACGATTTAATTTAAATTCTAATGCGCATTATTTCAAACAAAGTGGAAAAGTTGTCATTCGGTCAGTCTTTTGAAATATAAAATCCGTTTTTAACTCCCCTTTTAAATTCTAAAAGGCTCTGTAAATGTCTTGGTCGGATTGTGCCTGGCTTTACTCACTTCATTCTTCTTTGACAATACCTTGACTTGTTTTATGTCCTAATTTAAATTGCTTTTATCGCGAACACGACGGTTATGTGAACCCTTGAAACGACCGCTCTCTGTTTACGATTCTTCTGTCACAAAGGCCAGAATTACTGTTCTGTGACATTTCCAATTGTTTCGAGACTAAATGAAGATCTCTTCTATTACGTTTATGACACTTTCTATTTCATGCCTAATTATTAAAACAACCCACTCAGAAATGAGAGCAGGACTGTGCCCAGCTATACGACGTATATAGGTAATGTAAGTATTGAAACAAAATAAACGTATGTATTTCGTAGAGATTATTCTAATAGACCATTAGTTTCATATGTATATTAATTCGAGAGTTCAAGGTAATATATTTTTTCAGTCTACAGTGATATTTCACAATTCGATGTTGATGACAGCATTTTGTCCTTTATTTTAATAGTTGGACTTGTTATTATAACCATTATCATATACTAATGCGGTGAAAGTCGAGGCCCGTACTGTAATCAAGTTGATAGATTATGAATATATTTCTACATTATCTGCAGTAAGATAAGAGCACGCATTCGTTTTTATAATTAAATATAATTAAATTTTATGTAGCTTTTTAAATATGAAATAAGTAATATTTAACACAATTTTAGCTTTTAGAATTGATTATCATAAAATTAAGAGACCTTAATTTAGAAAATTAAGTACTTAAGAATTAAGTACAGCAAAGTCCCAATATTCGTCTTAAAAATTCATTAAATTTACTAAAAGTATGCTTAAAATACACAAAGTATTAAGTTATAAAATACAAATCGATTACATTACTATTATAACGATAAATAACAGTATGATTTAACATTATTTATATGATCAAATGAGAGATTTAAAATAAGTAAATAATTATACATTTCCTTTTGTTTCCATTAACATTATAAATGTATGTCTGTCTGTCGCCACAACCTGCTATATTTTTTAGTGATTTTAGTGCACCACCTGGGGACACATCATCCTCCGAAAACCACGGGGTAGGTGATTTCGCAGAACCAGGTGTCTGCGGCTGGAATTGAAGTTGTCGCTCGCGGCGTCTCGGAAAGCTCTTTCCGAAAATACATATATGCACCATCAGCCGGCAGTGTGTATCTTCGGAATAACCACACTTTTGCAGTTGGTGTCCCACGTCTTGTAAGTTTGGACTCTAATAACTTTTATTTTTGAGTGACGATCCTTCGTAATTTTTTTGTATATAGAGGAAAAACTCGTGCCCTTACTGTAGGTGAAATTTCAAATTTTTCAGATAAGTAGTTTTTAATAGTGAATTTTTTTGTAAAACATGTCTCTTTTCGCCATTCTGTGATAAGTTTGTTAAGTTTGCATGTAGTGGCTAGCTAGACCGTAAACGCTAGCTCAAAAAAAATGAAATTGTCGTTCACTTTAATAGTTAGGAATACATTGATTTATATCCATTTTACATTTTTTTTCTTCTCTTAATTTTATTTCATGCCCATCCTGTTTTATTCTATACTTGATAGAACTAATCTGCACGTTGTTAATTTTACATATTAGATTTAGTATCTACATTAAGGTCCACTTTTTTATTGTCCCATTTTAATTATTAAGTACTCTGATCACGTATCGATTGCCGCCGTATGCCGCCGCCGATGTAATTTCATTTCTTGTTTTTCAATTTCTGATACGAAAATGTAGTTGCATTAAGCTCGAGACATCTTTTTTTGTATTAAAATGGTTTGAAGATAAACTTAAACCCACGTCCATGAACGAGGATAAAATTGTCCCTTTGAATTGTCAAAAAGATATATGTCTACTCGTTATGTCAAACGGGAATATACAATAGGGATAAGATAATTTTATCTCTTGGATATAATAGGGGGATATAGTTTTTGTCTCCTGCCCGTGCTCGCAGGGTGGATAAAACTGAGCAAGGGATAAAAATTTTATCCTCTCCCCGTGGATATATTGTCTTACCCATGCTAGCCCGGCAGTGCTGAAATTAATTACTATATGAGTTCAAGTATACGCGTTCTTAGACGCGAGGTGCAGTTTAAATATTTTACTACTGTCTTTTTTAAATATAAATTAATCTAAAACTTTTTGACATATTTATTTTATTGTGTAAAAGAAATTTTGAAATTTAAAATATTACAAATTATTTGCGTTTTAAACATTGCCCATGATATTTAAATATAATATATGAATTCCATTTTAGGCAATAGAAATTAAAGTTAATATCGACCCTGCACACTGTATCCAAGTATGTGGAACTGTTAGATGAGTTTTGTATTTTGTAAAATTCCACTTTGTTTCCACTTGTACTCGTTTATATACGATGATAAATAAAGACAGCTCGCATGTTTCTGTTTATAAGGTTCCACTTGAGAACGTGGCTGGCACGAAACCGTATTCAGCGCAATGTAATTTTTGTCAAATTTTCTATTCGAATTTTTTCACCCGCTCTTTCTATTTTCAAAGCATTGCCATTACTTAAATTAGTATTGTATTGGTTCTTAAAATCCAATAAAATCTAAGACTAAGACTAAGACGCTTCAAGCAATTCCTGTCCCGATTGATACAGTTCTGGATAGACGTACAAAACAATGGCCACCTTGGACTATAAATAAATGTAAGTAATTTATTACTGACTTGAGACTGTCATTAAAATTTAGAACAGTGGTGGGACAGGTACCTAGTTCGATTCCGGGACGAATGACCACCAAATTTGGTGCACTTATAATTAAATGTATTGCGGATTGAACGAATAGGCGGACTGTACCAGCATCACCAAACAGTGTCAATTTCATTAATGGATATCATCAGTATATTTTCAAAACTTGGGGAATTATAAATAATTGTCTTTGGAAAATTATAACTCTATAATTAAATATCTTATTATTGAACACATTCGTAATTATTTACGTTCCTAAACAACGTGTATATAACTGCGTTTTACTAGAAAACCACATAGATTCCACAGAGTATATAACTTACTAAAGATACCTGCTTCTTTATACTGTATTTATTATTAAAATTTTTCTTATCTGAAACGATTTTGTTTCCGGATCGTAATTTAGTTCTAGACTATAAAGAATATGAATATGAATATAGAAATGTATAGGAAAACTTGTTGAACTAAGAAAGACCTTTCATTTTATAATGTTACAGATTAATAATATACCACATACCTCAAAAACATATTTTCTTCGTACGTTGTTATATTAAAATGAACAAGTGAAATGACATATTATTATTATGTTTCATAAAGTTCCGTTATACACTTTAGATTTTACTAGTCCAAATAAAGTGGCCATTGTCCTTTATACGTTAGATTGCTGCGTTTCATAGAATAATATTTTTGTTACATAACACGCGTTATTGAAAGACAACAAGTGGCTGTTATTATAATGTGGTATACACTTATTAAAATATCATTGTAATTTTATATTATGTTGTTATTTGAATTGAGCTTGTACCTAACCATAGACATAGAGAATTCTCTCTGTTTATGTGTATCTATCATTAGCACCGGAGCAGATAATTTTACACAAAACTCATCCTTGTTTCATAAAAAGGTTATTCGTTAAATGTTGTCCATCCGATATCATAGAAGAGGTTTACTTCTAGCAGCCTATTAATAGGCTGATGAGAACAAAGAGGCTGAAATGAATAGTAAAAATTGATGAATGAATGGATTGAATTAATTAATATAAGAGCTGGTCAGTCTACCTGCTACGAGAAAGGCCCTTGTGGTTTTGTGAACTGGCTTATTCGAGAGGGAGAGAGTGGGAAAGAAGCTACACATTATAAACATGATAAGAAACTTCACACGTTCAGAAGTTCGCACGCAAGCAGACACACGCACAAGAACACACACGTGCACACATACACGTACACTCACACGCGCACGCGCCCACCTAAAAAGATATTTCTCTCTGGTAGTACTAAAGTTTACTTTCACGTTTACTGAAAATTATTTACGTCGATATTTTTATCTAAACGGTTGTGTATACCTTTACCATGTCTAAAACTTGTTTAGTTTCAGATCGATGAGATATATTTTCAACAGAGCAGAGCGACTACGAATGGTCTGTTTTCCCGCTGCAAATATATCTGGAATTGAAACTGACGAGCTTAGTATGTAAGAAATACGGTAGAAAGCCTCTAAAGAAAACCGTCGAGGCGTAAATTCAGAACATACCTACTTCATTAAGGGGTCGCGCGTGGGGCGTTTTTACTGGTTTCATTTCTTTTAACATTTTTTATGTACTGTGTCTAGTGTTGTCGAAGTCATTGGATAAATTTTAATTTAAAAAAATAAATTAAAAAAAAATTATCCGATTACGCATGTGACCTTCGTGTGTTTTAAAAACGTTGAGACAAACTATACAAGTATGTGTTTAATATTTAAAAATATTTTTTAACCCACATACAAAAATAATTTAAACATACTTTGGTTTACCTTTACGCTGTATGTTAGATAACGTACGAGTTATAGATATGTATATGTGAAGTAAAGAATATACCTATTAGCTGAATCGGAAAGCTTGAGTTGAGGTGATTGTTACCATGCTGTTTCTTTTGTCTTTATACTAATTGTGTAAAATAATATATTGTAAATTGATTTTACTTAAAAATATGAATCCCCTTGTGTTCTTTTCAGGACAGAGGTTTTTTCAGAACCAGTGGTAAAAGGAAAAAATGACTTTCAATAAATAATCTTCTAATTTATATTAAATAAGAATTATTCTATTCTATTCTATTCGTGATTTAACTATTCAAAAGTCTGCCTGCCTATCATCCCACTTCTGGATGTAGAATCCTCAATGCGTGTTGGCGAATTTAATATGTCCTGTTACCTGTAATATTTATTCCTAATTTCTAAATTAGCAATTAAAAATCCATTTGCTACCGGAGGAAATGGATTTAGGTTAACGTGTGATACTATGGCTCATAGATACCTACATCAGTCTGTCTTATCTATTAGGAATCAAAATGCAGATGCATTGCCACCTTGCAACTAAGAGAAGGCCTTGTTTCCAGTATGAAGGCTCTCTGGTACTCGCCATTCACCGTACGAAACGCAGCAGCATTATGCAGTTATTCTACGCTGGTTTTCTGTGAGTGTGTTGTAAGTAAACTCATTCGTGTTGCAGTAACTATCGTATTTGTACGCAGTTGACAACTTCCGTGAATACTTTCATTAATTACGGAATATCAAAAGTCCATTGGTGCAGGGTCAGATTGATTACAGATTGCCTCATGGGGGGATATTTTACATAGTTACCACGCTTGGCAGGCGCCACGATTGGCAACCGCAGTTTTTATTAATTTGATTTTGTTATTAGGAAAATGCCCGTACCCATCTCCTATTCCATTTCCCGATTCTACGATTTTTTGACACACAGGATAGAATAGAATAATTTTTTTATTTAATATAACTTACAAGTAATTCTTATTGAGAGCCAATTTTTTACTTTACCACTGGTTCAGAAAAAACCTCTGTCCTGGAAAGAACCAGCAAGGAACCCAGCGGGACTTGTTTTAAAAATAAATTTTGTAATGTCAATGGTCACAAAATATTTACAAAATTTATTTTAGAAACAGCTTGGAAGCGAACACCTCCTTCCCAGATGTTATTATCAACTATTAACATTTATATCATAATAACCCTTTTTATACAGTTTTTGTTTTAAATATTTAAACTTGGTAATAGAGAGACCTTGTATATTTGTATACGGTGCAATGGATTCTCTTACACCTTCATTGCACGACGTGCTTCTGGTTGTATGACCGTCAAATATCCTAGTCACTTCGTCACTTGGGTGGTTCGAGTTTGTTATATTATTTTCGAGTAGGTATTAAAAATGGACTTCTTATTTTTCTGTTACTCTTTGGTTTCCCATTTTTCTAAGCCACTATTCACATCGCAATAAAAGTTGCCACACATGCTATTGGAACGAGAACAAAGGAACTCGTAAAAAGAAACACCGGTGTAGTGCCAAACGACCACGCACGCGGCATGCAAATTACCCTGTAAAGTTTCGCTAGAATATATGTATTTCATACCATTTTTAAGAACGTTTCGAACGAGCATTTTTTGCCAATATTTCATTTACTTTTTTGTCGTGCAGCTTATAATATTTTCACACAAATCGCTAGTGTATTATGTATGTTAGCCACATAGGTATTCCATCTTGGTTTTCGGAGGTTGGAGATGAGAATGCGTCTGTAGCGTTCTTTGTTAGAAGTTTGTTACTGTGTTCAATAGCAGCTGTAGCCACTTACCATCGGAGGTGGAATTCAAGTTCGTTTTCACTTCAGTTTTATTTAAAAAAAAATAAGATTCAATATATATCTGCGCGTATCAAAAATGGTGTCGCGTTAACATTTTGTTAAGGAATGAATACTCTTGTTAGTCTAGTTACTGTGAGTCAAAAACTAGAAATTATTTTGAAATATGTTGTTCAAATAAAGAAAGCTTAATTCTGAGGAGGGAAGCGCGCCACTCGTAATCTTGAATGTTCTTAAGATTTATCCTCCAACGACGGGGCTATGAAAGTTATTTATTACATTTTTATAATTTGTAGGCCTGTGTTCAACAGCAGACTGGAAATGGGTTTTAATGATGATAATTATAAATTCCATCCGTTCGTTACAGCCTTTAAAAGACCACTGATGAACATAAGACTCTCGTATAGTTTGCCTCAGAGGATACGTGCCACAGTTGCCACGGTTGGCTGGCGGGTTGGAAACCACAGTTTTGTATTATTTTAGTTTAGAAGATGACCCTAATTTGCTTAAGTCTGCTTAAGTCTCCCAGTGTCACCTCTCACAGCACTCAGGGAACGATATGGCGTAGTGGATATTTTTACACAGTAAGATTATAAACTTATTCATGTTATTAATAAAATAGGTTAATAATTAGTTGATAATTACGATGTAATATATTTAAATAAGTGAATAAATATGATTACTGGATTTGTAATTCAACAAAGGTTGGAGATTTTACCTTCTTAGACAACGTGACCTTCTGATACATAAAATATAAATTCATCCCAGTTCACAGCGTATATTTAACAAAAGAAAATATGTATAAGTTTAAAGAAAAGTTTCTCGGAATTAGTTATTACCGCTAAAAATCAAAGTCACATATTACATATACTTCGGAATCGTCGTAGCTGGATGTAGTAATGATCTGTAAAAGGCGACTATAGATCACAATGACACACATACCTATCAATTACCAACTGAAGCATAAATCATGCTATCAAAGTGTCCCACTGACTACTGTACATGTGTGAAGAAACACAACAATGTAGCACAATGTAGAGGATATTCAACATATGCTAGAAGAATGTGTCAAATTTCTTCTGGACCAATACTACTTAGGGACCTTGAGGAAAAGATCCTACTCTTTTATAGAAGACCGGCAACGCATCTGCAATTCACCTAGTGTTGCAGTTAATCTGGTTAGAAATTTGATGTTAATTTGAGTGAAATTGGTTGGTTTTTAAGTATACTTGCAGAGCCATACTCAGAGGAAGCAAACTCGTTAATTTCTATATTACTATCACATTGATTCTCCCTTTCTAAACACTTATGATTATATGTGTAACAGAAACAGGGTATGGTACAATGATACTGATATATGATATATATTCTTGTAGGATTAAAGCCTTTCAAAAAAAATATCGGGTGATTGCCGTTAACGTATGCCGAACTCCTTGCGAGAAACCTCCAATTTTCTTTTGATGGCCTCGCTTCGACTTCGGTTTACAATGTCGTCGCAATACTAATTTCATTTTTCATCATGTAGCTTTTCAGTTGTTAAATATCGCACCTTCGTACGAAACTTAGCGTGACTTTAACTATATCGCATTCTATTCAAAAGTTGGCAGTTAAATTTATACTTATTTTCGAGTCGTGCTTGTATCTTACACTAGGAGCGAATTTACTGGAGACACTTGTAACTTAAGCTCGGAAAATTGTTCAGTTTCCTGCAAAGCTTCTCGGAAACTACGCGATTTGTACAATATGAAATTAATGCTTAATTATACCTTCAGAACTATTCGCTGTGTTTTAAAGTTGTTAATTATGACTCAATAGTAATATTCTGTTTCATTTATATTTTGTCTATACGTATAACATTTTGTGTTTACGTTAAACAGAAATAGAAGCTTAATGCTATATTGTGTTATATGTAAACATATATGACAAGTAACGTAAACCGGTGACTTTTTAATGTTATGAAGGGGTAATAATGCCTTTGCATTTTGATTTTTAATTATATTTTGGTGTTTAAGGGTCATCATGGTCTACTTACTATCAGGTAAACTTGTGCTAGTTTGCCACTCTTAGTTTAAAAAAAAAACTACAATACTGGTTATACCTTGGGTATTAACTTGTGGTACCAACCGAAATGTGTCAACGTGCTGTAGGTATGCTGTATTTTCATCATCCCTAGAAGTAAATACGAGTGATTGTACAACTAAATAAATGTTATATTTGCTAACCCTACTTCACTTTAGAACTACATAGCTTTTTCAATTAACTTCGACAAGGTTCCATTGCATTCAGATTGCGTGCGAATTATATGTTTAATTTTTGAATATAAACTAAGTAAAATATGAATTGCAGTGTGATGGTGGTGTCAGAGAATCGATTACCCATTTCGGCTAACGCTTTCAATTGATGGCATTATAAACGAGCCGCAGCGTTAAATGTGCGAGATATCTGTTACAGTGAGTGACCCCTGCCAAGTGTGATAGATTCTCTCTATAATAAAACAAGCATACACCTAGCAACGGAAGTTTATGACCTGATAAAGAAAAAGAAAATATGGATAAAAGTATTTGATGTGATGAAATCCTATACTTTGTAAGTTTTCTTAGAAATAAAAATTCTACAAATCAACAACTTGTAGCAGATTCAATTCAGACAATTCCCGCTACCATGACGAGGGTAGGATTATTCTACAAGCAATTTGGTCAAGGATACAGTAATTTTTCGGAATGAACGCCCGGTTTAATATCAGCACCGTCAGCCCTGATAAACGGGTGCACCCAAGTCCGATTGTAGCCGAATTAAAACCCTAAGATAATTTACTTGCCTTTTGTAGGTTATTGCTTTCTACGAGTAGCTCCTATTGTGCATTACATCGTTTTATTAAAATCTTTAGGGCTAAGATGATGATATTGTTTTACTATTTGGGCGCTTTTTTTTTCTTTGATAATGGACTCGTACGGTAATATTTTTGTCATAGCCAAGTAATGAGAAATTATCCTTTCTAATTATTTTATAATAAATTGCTTTAAAAACTTCTACACAGTGTGTTGATGTGGCATTACGAAGTTTTTAGGAGATTTTAGCGGCAGTTTGAGTCAGCAGAGAAATGATGATGGTAGCATCTCGAGGTACCTGAGCAGACAGTAACTTTAGTTTCATATCATCGTCTGAGCACTTTTTTCGTCGTTTCCACTAATATTTCACATGCGCAGAAATTTCTCTGTCTAACAACTGTTACGAGCTGAAAATAAAAAACTATAATTATTGACCTTGAAACTTCTTTTACGTTTCTGATTTATTAGACTGATCTTGTATAATATAATAAAAGGATATATACAATTTACCGAGCCTATTTATGTAGGTAATCCGTTTCACATTATGTCTGAACGATAAGTGGCTGCTAAAACTATAATTTTATTCGCGGACAGGCTATTATACGGTGTTGTTACTGCTATCGCTCGTTATTTACTTTGAAAATGGAGCCATAATTATATCTCGCGCGCACTCGCTACCGTATGCAACTAAATAACGCTAAAATAACGTGTACAATATGTTTATTGCGAGGATGACTTATTTCGTGTTTTGCGTTATGTTTGTTTAGCAGATATCGAACACATGTTTGTTTTGGAAAATGTGGAATAGTTTAAATTAATTATAATAATTTAATCTCTATTCCACATTTAGTAAAATGTGTAAATTCATTATTATTTATTATTGTTGTGCATAGGCTTGAGAGATATGGCTTTAGAGATGCCTTTCTAGTATTACTAACAAGCTATCTCCAAAATAGAAAACAACAGGTCAAACTAGGTGATTATACTCGTACAAGCATGTTAGGTGACACATCTTATGGTGTACCACAGGGAAGTGTGCTTGGTCCATCGCTTTTCTTGATATACACCAACGATCTGTGTAACCTTACTCGTAAAATCACATACATAAATCTTTACCGTATGATCCTGTAATACTGACTAAGATGAGGAAAGACAGTCGTTGCAACCACTACGATAAAACAGCTTTTGCTGCTAAACAATATCTAAATATGTCAGTTTAGCTTTATAATAAAATTAAAAAAAAAACTATAAAAAATATACCACATAAACTGATATGACTGCAAAAAACTCTCACACAATGGCTAAAACCACTCAGCTACGCTGACACAGAAAGATCATTTGAAAATATTACTTGACGGTGGACACTCAAACATTTTATTGGTAATCATATGTATAATAGAATGATTTTATAAGTAATCACAAATATTACACTTCGTATTTGTAACGAATACTTAACTTGTTGTTATATAATATGTATTATATGACTACAAGTTATATACTTATTGTATGTATATACTTACAAGGAATGTTTTTAAAATTTGTTGGTAAACCTTGTAAATGTTACAGAAATAAAGCATTTTGATTTTGATTTTAATGTTTGATTTTTTGTGGATCACTATCACTTGGTGACAAACGACCACATCAGCATCAATACAATTAGGTGGATATGGCCCACAATCATCTATCCTTTTCTTCTAATCTTTTTATAAGCTCTAGAGTCACGCTGCAGCTACATTATGGTTGTAGCACGAATGGGTCGACTCGACCGGGGAAGTACCACATTCTCACAGAATACCAGCATAAAATAGCAGCCGAATACTACTGTGTTTTGTATGGTTAGTGTAAAGAGTCCCGAGACCCCTTTTTAATGGAAACGAGGCATCTAATTTTAGTCCTCGGGGGTGACAACGCATCTGCGTTTTGATTCTTAATCGAGGATAAATGTAGATGTCTATGGGCCACAGCATCCAATTACCATCAGGTGGACTGTGTGCTCGTTTGTCACACTTATTCTATAAAAAAATCCTACATCTTTCCTCAACTAAGGATCAAATAAATCGTTAAGTTGCGATTTTACGCTGGTATTCTGCAGGAGCAGGAGTATTCTGGTTCCGGTCGAGCCAACAAATATTACTAGATTTTGTCTGCGGCTTCACCCGTGTGGAGCTAACATTTTTGTTGCTACAATCCAACACTAAATTTTAACATTTTAAGAAACCAATAACTGTTGCCATAAGTGGTTGTAATAAGTGGTTACAACTGTATTGTTGAGCATTATTTAACAAACTATTTGTTAATACTTGCTCTAACTATTTACTTTGAAATTGAAATTATAAAACAATTTTCTTTTTGTTAGCACTATCGCAAAATAGGTTTTCAAGAAATAAATATTTGTTTGGAATATAATCCGAAATGCTTACGTAGATTATACCAGACTCCTACCGTCTAAAACCCACGTCAACTTGAGTTAACGAGGGATCTCTGTTCGGTAACTAGGATGTCTGTATTGTCTGTATCACCAACAACCAGGGAGTAGTGTTTGCTACCCCCACAACTCTTGAAGTGTTAACACGATTTTTAAACAAGTTTAAATATTTAATTAAACAAAAACTGTATAAAAAGGGTTATTATAATATAAATGAATACATGGTTGATAATAACCCCTGGGAATGAGGTGGTCGCTTCCAAGCTGTTTCTAAAATAAATTTTGTAAATATTTTGTGACACTGTGATTGTAAAATTTGTTTTTTAAAGAGGTTTTTTTCGAACCAGTGGTAACGAAAAATATTGACTTTCAATAAGAATTACTTGTAATCTATATTGAATAAAAAATTATTCTATTCTACGATGACATGAGGCCACTTTCGACACTTCACACACACACACACACACACACACACACACATATATATATATATATATATATATATATATATATATATATTACATATCACCCGTGAACTCAAAGGTCTTTTACAGACAAAGAACAGCGTCACCAAAATAATATAATCAGTGAAGTAGTAATAAGTAAGTAAGTAAAATAAGTTAGGAGATGATTAAGAAAACGGCAGACTTATGGGGGGTTTTCCGTTAAAGTTATAACATCTATATTACATACAATAGCATCTTATCTTTAGCCACTATTTTAATACAAGCGCGGAATCTGGTGTGTTTCTTGATTTATTGAAACATAGTAAAGTCATATCTTTATTTAAATCAGCTAGTACGTTATATTTTTACGTTACAGAGCCACGCTGCAGCTATATTATAGTTGTAGCACGAATGTGTCATAATATAGATGCAGCGTGGCTTTACAACATATAAAATAATAAGAAGTAAAGGGTAGATGATTATGGGCCACTGTCCACCTAATTGTAAGTGGATGCTGATGTAGTCGTTTTGTCACAAAATTATAGTGATCCACAACAATAACTAAATGTCATGTGATCGATGCATTTATATTAGAATGTGAATAATCAAAAAATCTAAAATCGAAATCAAAATGCTTCATTTCTGTAACATACTAGGTTAAATAATAAATTTTGATTACATTCCTGTTTTGTGTGTGTTTGGTATGATGAGCGCAGAGAACTGGAAACCCTTTTTACTGGAATCGAAGCATTCCATCTTAGTTCTCAGGGGTGATTTTGTTCCTTAGTTGAGTATAAATGTGGCCCACAACATCCACTTACCATCAGGTGGACTGTATGCCCCTTTGTCACCCAAGTTATATAAAAAATACCTCACAAATCTTAAAGAAATTTCTGTACTACCAACATTTGGAAAAAAAATTGAAAAAATGATTTTAGATCAGATGTTAAGTTTTTTTTTAATATAAATTAATTGCTTTATAAAAATCTATTTGATTTTACAAAGGATCGCTTGACGACTGACTCCGGAGTTGAGCTTGTTAAACGTATTTTTGTACATGGGATAAATCATAGGATGCTTTGCGTATATTTTGTGACCTTTTCAAGGCCTTTGACTCACTTCACTATGAGGCATTAATCAGGAAGATACAGAACTATGGTATCAAGAACACAGTGCTTAAGCTTATTATTTCATCATGAGTAATAGAACACAGAAAGTTATTACGAATGGTAAAAGTTCTTCCGAGTCACCTGTACTAATGTGTGTTACTTAAGGCTCCATTCTTGACCCATTCCTATTCCTAGTCTAATTACTAACCTAATTACTTACCTTCCCTTTTAGGGGATAATCATGATATAGTATTATTTGCTCATGATACTTCCGTGATTTTTAAACTTAAACGTCAATCATTTAATTGTGACGATGTGAGTAATGCTATATCAAAATTAGTTTAACATTAATCTACATTTAAACGACAATAAAACTAAATGTATTAAATTTTAAAACACCGAATGCTAAAAATCTGAATACCAATGTGTTTTTAAATGGAGAAGAATTGGGCCCTGTTGAATCCACTTTTGATTTTTCTAGGCATCACTCCTGACGCAAAGCTTCAGTGGGGCTCATATATTATATCCAAATTAGCTAACAGACTAAGCTCAACAATTAATGCTGTAAAAAAGATTAGAGGTCTCACTAGTGTCGGGATAGCTAGATTAGTTTATTTTAGTTATTTCTATAGCATAATGTCTTATGGGATTTTGTTATGAGGAAATGCGGCTAATTTAGAAACTATTTCCGTTTTTCAGAAGTGGGCCATAAAAGCTATTCACAGCCTGAAACCAATTGTCTCTCAGAGAAAATTTTAAAGAAATAAATATATTAACTTCGGCCTCTCAGTATATTTACGAATACTAAATGTACTCGTATGTTCACAAAAACAAAAGTAGTTTTTTGTTTTCTGTTGGGGGGGGGGGGGGGAAAAATAATCAATGTGTAGTGTTCGCGTAAATATAAGAAATCAAAAGTAGTTTTATAAAAAAAAATGTATACACTCAGTGTACACTCTCAATGTGCAATGTGGAATACAAGCTGATGACACCAGTTTCTCGACTACACAGAGTCAGTTATTCATTCTGCGTATACGCTATTAAAACAAAGTCCTAGAAAATATACAAGTTCTCTCTATTACCAACTTTGAATATTTTATTAAACAAAAACTGTATAAAAAAAGGGTTATTATAACATTAATGAATACATGGTTGATAATAAACCGTGGGAATGAAGTTGTCGCTTCCAAGTTGTTTCTAAAATAATTATTGTAAAAAGTTTGTATCATCTTTTATATTAAACAAATTTACTTAAAAAAAAGTCCCGCTGGGCTTTTTGCTAGTTCTAGCCAGGACAGAGGTATTTTTTCTGAATCAGTGATAACGTATTAATACGACTTTAACAAAAATTACATGTAAACTATATTAAATAAAAAATATTATATTCTATTCTAAAAGAAGAAGATAATCTAATCAAACACGATTTATCTTGACGATAAGTATTAAAAAAACAGTAAATAACTTCAGAATGCTACCCCGCGACGGTAATGAGTTACGGAGGCGTCCCGAGCTGAAATTGAAAATGGTTGATCCTAATAAACCATTTGTATTCAAACGGCCCCATCGACCGGCCGCATTTTAATTTACTTACTCGAATTAAAACAGTGCGTGATTCGAATCCGATGATTATTTTTTCATCCCTGACACTATACCGTTGATTGAAGACGGCCAGCCGTTCTTATTGCTAGGTATACCTTCTGCGAGGTACTTCGTTACTCGATTGATTATTCAAGTCCGCCCGTTCCGGTATAGTCTAAGGAATATTTTGTAAATTGAGTATACGCCCCGTCGTAAACTCCGATGTCTCCCATTCTTTGCTTTTCAATTTCCCATTTCGAGCGGTTATAATCGGATATATTTTCTAACGTAACATAGCAAAGGATGAAAAATGTTCAATTTTTTGTTCAAATTAAATATGAAAAAGTTTTATTTCTTTTTAGTATTCTTCTTGATTCAGACATTTTATTTAATTACTAAATAAAATTCAACAACAAAAGGAGTCACAAATACGAGTTAGTGTACAGACAGGGTGAGAAGCGTGCACGGCAAACACACGACTTTTTATCTTTGTTAATGGAATCGTACAGTTTTTGCCAACTTTTGCCAGAGTCAAGTAATTATAAATTATCCTTAATGATGATTTATTTCAAAACTTCTTCACTGTATGTTGATGAGTCACATTGCGACGTTTTTGGGATATTGACGGCAGCTTGAACCACGCGCCTAAGCAGACAAAAATATCTGACGCTTAGACATCCCGATCGGAGCACTTGTATCATCATTTCCACTAGTAGATACCCGAATATTTCAAACACTAAATCGCACCACTTTTCAAATTTCAAACAATAATACAGGATTCATATTCCGTCCTTACAGTGTCCTCAATAGTGATCACTCATAATGTATAAATTGTATGGCGAAGCACTCGGATACGACTCCACGGCTTAGTAAAATACGGTGGATATGTTAACAAACTTCTCAGGAAGTTAATATATAGGTGAAACTCCCTTACAACTTCTGACTGACTTTGACAGGCTATAATGAATGAATGAATTGCCACTTTAGTTTACTTATTCTGGTTACTCCGGTCCAGTTGCAAATATTTTCGTTAAGAATTCTACTATACAGATAAACTCCGAGCTTAGGCCTGTACATAGCTCGCTGGCAACTTTACACTTTCTAATAGATCCAGCAGTTTTAATATTTTGTGCCAGTTTAATAAGAAAAAAAAAACAGATAGTTAACAATTTTTCGAAGTTATGTTTATTGCCACCATAAATAACGATCATAAGAGGCATACATCGGTAGCGACAGCAAAAGTGCACGGAACAAAGTCGGCATCAATTAATATTCAGCGGTTGGTGGCCACGTCTAATGAAATTACCACAACAAAGCGCCGGCAGCGCTGCGCGGGAAATGTTGTGCTAATATAAACATCGAATCCAGCGATAAAAGAGACGCTAAATTTTAAAATAAAAAGCACTTCCGAACGATACAGTATATATGATAGACTCGTAGGTATAGTTTAAAATTATAATTATTTTTTATAGATTTATGTATATAAAGATATTGAAATACTTAAATCTATAAATATTACATATATGGATAGATAATATACTTAATATTTTATATTAAAATGGCAATTTTTCAGTATTCATTTTGTGTATTGGTCCCATTTTGATATAATTCTTAATGGTTTAAACTATTAAACAACATTATTTTTTTGGGAAAATCTTGCAATTATCTTCATCATTAACTGCCCTTCACAAGTCCAGTGCTGAACATAGACCTCCTCCAAGAAATGCCACAAAGCTCGGTCCTGAACCACCTGCATCCATCGATTTCTTGCATGTCTTAACAGGGCGTCACTCTATCTAGTAGAGTAACGCCCTACGTACGAGGCTGTCACTAGAGAACCTTTCTTCCCCATCGGTTATCGGTTCTTTGAGCTATATGGCTGGCCCATTGCCACTTCAGCTTATAATCCGTTGGGCTATGTCGGTCACTCTGGTTCTACTGCGGATATCCTCATTTCTAAGTTTATCACGCAGAGAAACCCCGAGCATAGCCCTCTCCGTAGCTCGCTGAGCGTCTTTGAGCTTCCTCATACGGCCAAATAATGTTTTGAGGTACGCCTGACGAGAAGATGTGTCGTAACGACGAAGTTGAACTTACCTAGTCGGACTATTTGTGCCAAGTAAACATACTCGTCAACAACTTCGAGCTTAGTAATCCCGAAAACCACCGGCATAAGTGTGACATAGACATAGCACATGGCGTTTGTTTTATCCGTGTTCATCTTAAGACCTTTCCGTTGGGAGACACTATTAAGATTATTGAGCATAGTGCTTAGGTCCTCCAACAATTCTACTATAAAGACTATATCGGCGGCAAATCGAAGTTGAGTCATGTTCTCGCCATTGATGTTAATATCGTATCCTTATCAGTCCAGTAGCTTGAAAACGTCTTCCAATGCAGCGGTGGAGAGTTTAGGGGATATAACATCAGTCTGTCTTACACCTCTCTACAGTTGGATAGGTTTCGTACTCTGGTTCTGTACTCGGATAGTAATTCACTTCGTTATAGAGACAGTCAACTTGGTACCGCTGAAGGGACTGCAACATCGCCCAAATTTTGACGGACTCAACGGCTTTCTCATAGTTAACATAAACAAGACAAAGTCGCAAACTGTACTATTTTCTGTACAATTTGCAGAAGGATATGTATGTGGTCATTGGTGCTAAAGCCTTTTCGGAAGCCGGCTTGTTCGGGAGGCTAGAATTTGTCTAATCTGCGTGCGACATGTTTCGTAATGACTCTATAAAACAGCACGTAGACGCGGCTCAAAAGGTAAATTGGTCAATAGTGGGTAGTGCAATCATACAATAAAAATACTTCAAAGATATAATTCACTCAAGCCTATTAAAGTACGCTATTGCGCAAAGGCCTTTAGGCCTAAGAATGAGCCAGTAGGCACGTATTTCTTGAAAGCGTTACCCATACTCATCACGTTTTTCAAGGGTTGATGAGCGCAGAGCCGACCCCTTCACACTCCAAATGCTGTTCCTCATCGTTAGTCTTTTTTTGCTTGCTGCATTGCTGTTTGTTGGCAGAAATAGGTAAGAGGATGATGCCTACCCAGAAGGAGTTTAGACAGAATGTAGTCCTACCACCTAGACCTGTCTTAATCAGATGCCTAACTACCGTCAATTAATAACAAGTAGCTTGCTTGAGGGTGATACCTAACCAGAAGGAATTTAAACAGAAAAATAGTCCTACCACCAAGACCTGTCTTAATCAGGTGCCTAACCACCGTCAATTAATAATAAGTAAGAGGGTGATACCTAACCAGAAGGAATTTAAACAGAAAAGTAGTCCTACCACCTAGACCTGTCTTAATCAATGCCTAACCACCGTCAATTAATAATAAGTAAGAGGATGATACCAAACCAGAAGGAATTTAAACAGAAAAGTAGTCCTACCGCCTAGAAATGTCTTAATCAGATGCCTAACCACCGTCAATTAATAATAAGTAAGAGAGTAACCAGAAGAAATTTAAACAGAAAAGTAGTCCTAGCATCTAGACCTGTCTTAATCAGATGCCTAACCACCGTCAATTAATAATAAGTAAAGGCTGATACCTAGCCAGAAGGAATTTAAACAGAAAAGTAGTCCTAGCACCTAGACCTGTCTTAATCAGATGCCTAACCACCGTCAATTAATAATAAGTAAAGGGTGATACCTAGCCAGAAGGAATTTAAACAGAAAAGTAGTCCTAGCACCTAGACCTGTCTTAATCAGATACCTAACCACCGTCAATTAATAATAAGTAAGAGGGAGATACGTAACCAGAAGGACTACCACCTAGACCTGTCTTAATCAGATGCCTATCCACCGTCAATTAATAATAAGTAAAGGGTGATACCTAGCCAGAAGGAATTTAAACAGAAAAGTAGTCCTAGCACCTAGACCTGTCTTAATCAGATACCTAACCACCGTCAATTAATAATAAGTAAGAGGGAGATACGTAACCAGAAGGACTACCACCTAGACCTGTCTTAATCAGATGCCTATCCACCGTCAATTAATCGCCAGACCGACACTGAAACTTAGATCCCTAATCATTGAGCGTTTTATATTTCCCATAAAATAAAATATTATGATGAACTTTAAAAAATAAATAAGTTATCCACATTATAACTTCATATATAATAAAAATGTTGAGCACAAAGCAATATTAAAAAGTTAATTTAGATAGAAGGGAAATGATGACGGATGATTTATGATCCGGCTACGTACTCTATCGTTCCCCGGGCGGTGTGTAATTAGATTTCCCCGGCGTTACGGAGTCGAGTAAACACCTTGGAGGCATCAGGTGGCAAGCGAACACCGTAATGTACTCATCAACTGAGTATATAACCCCTATAAAACATTAAACAGGGTACACAGTCGTGTGTCGCGTAGTGTACAAAGCGAATTAATGGCGCGGAAGCTGCGAGCTAACTTGCGTCATTGTTTCTAGATTGAGTTTTGAAAGTCGATTGGGATTAAGGGTAATAGCGAATAACTGAGATATAATTAATAATATTCAACATAAAGCTAGTTAAAGTTACAATCTGTATACCTCCCACTGCTGGGCACAGGCTTCCCTTAATTTCTGAGAGGGATCTATGACAAGAGAGTGTCCGCCGCGCTGCCCCAATACGTGTCCGCGGACTTTACATCTCTTTGGAATTTTTTTTTTATTTTTCAGACATGCAGGTTTTCTCACGATGTTTTCCTCCACCGCCAAACTCGTGGTAAATCAGCGTTTAAAATTACAAATAACAATTTCATTGGTACCGGCGGGGATCGAACCCTCGTTGCTCGCGTACTGAGAAATTCACAAGGAGCGCTCACTAACTATCAGAGTTACCACGGCTCTATTCAACATAATGCATATAAATTTTACATATTTAGTCAAACACACATTATGGAGTCGTCATAGGACGGAATTAGAGAGCTTCTGAAGGACTTCAAGTACCGTTTTTCCACCCGCTTTCAGAAGCTCCGCTGTAATTCCATCCACGCCTGGGGCTCTGCCGTTTTTAAGGTGCTGGAGAGCCATTCTAATCTCGCTCAGATTGACATCCGGGATATCATCGGAATAGTGTCTAATAAGATTTGCAATTGGATCGTTACTCACACTTGCGTTTGGCTCCACTATGGCGTGTACATCTACCCACAGAATCTTTTTTTTTTTTTATAGGATAGGGTGACAATCGAGCAAACGGTCCACCTGATGGTAAGTGGTTGCTGTGGCCCATAGACATCTACATCTATCCTCGATTGCGAATCAAAATGCAGATGTGTTGTCACCCGTGAGGACTAAGATGGAATGCCTCGTTTCCAGTAAAATGGGTCGCCGGTTCTCTACACTCACCATACGAAATACAGCAGCATTAAGCTACTATTTCACGCTGGTATTCTGTGAGAGCGTGGTCCTTCCCCGGTCGAGCCGACCCATTCGTGCTACAACTATACCTCTCTATCTAACACAAAATCTCAGGTGTCCCGGAAACGATGCTGCTACTCTCGGTCTTCAGCTTCGAGAGTTGGCTCTTTCTGGCAGACAAATCTATGGCAGGGACTTTGGAGCCCTGGTTCTGCTCAATCGCTTCTTCAATACGAGCTGTATTGAATTTGCGTAAGTTACGCCACATGCGTTAGGAGATCTATCTGTTTAGTTGCCTCTATGCTGTCAAATCCTCTGAAAACTGCACTTCATTTCTCGTCTAACAGCCATGAGATTAAGAGTGTGATCGGAGAGTTTTCTTGTACTTCTGCGGCGGTTCTTCCAGAACTTAGCTCCGACCGCATGGACAGTTTCCTTGAGCTTGTCATTCATATCGTCCACTGTATTGCAGTATTCTAAGCACTGAAAATGGTTTTGTAATTCGAACTGAATGTTTTTGGGACCCTGGATAAGCGTACGAGGGGGATGGAGTGTTGAATTCATTAGATGGGACATCTCCAACTTAACGTTTAGGTTCGGTGTGGCTCTAACCATTCGGTGATCGCTGCTTCGTTTCACCCTCGTAATCTTTGAACAGTTATCGTCTGGTCGTCATAATGAAGTCAATCTCATTTTTTTCGAACAGTTGGGGCTCGACCAGGTCAACTTCCTGCGGGGCCGCTTGTGGAGAAAATAGTCCATCATAAAGAGTCCCTTCTCCATGAATTTTCCCAGCTGCTAGCACCTTGTGGGATGTTTGCCGTAGTAGCCACGCCACGCCGAGCGGGTTAGCAACCGCAATTTTTAATTGTATAATTCCTGTTGTCAGGAAGATGCTGCTGTCTATCTTCTGCCGTCTCCTTCTGTCGCCTCTTACGGCACCCACTGGAAGACATTCTTGGTAGAGCTACGCTGTAGCTATTTCATGGTTGTTGCACGAAAGCGTCGGCCCGACAGGGAAAGGACCACGCTCTCACAGAATACCAGCGTAAAATAGCGTTTCGTATGGTGAGCGTAGAGAACCGGAGACCCGTTTTACTGGAATCGAGGCATTCCATCTTAGTCCTCAGGGGTGACTCCGCATCTCCGTTTTGATTCTTAATCAAAAATAAATGTAGATGTTTATGGGTCACATCATCCACTTTCCATCAGGTAGACTGTGTGCTCGTTTGTCACTCTAACTCTATAAAAAAAGATACATTTTTTTTTGAAATCTATGGAATCGATATTAATAGAAACTGGTATAAGATATAATCATTTCTTTCGAGATATGTAAGGCGAAAAAATCACTAACGTACGAACGTACACACAAACTCACTCAAAGACATCATTTTAGTAGGAGTAGAATCGAACTCTATGAACCTCAAACGTGATAATATATTGAGTTTTGGACTTCGTAAGTGTTCTTTTTCAAAAATAGTACTCATTATAACATTGAAATATGAAGTTAAATATGCATTAGCTAGTGGAACCTCCTCGAAAAAAGGCAAATAATTACTTCGTAGTTCTGTTCTTTTCAAAAAACGTGGTAATGAAACTGAGAAATGCAAATTTTTACTCCAAAACAGGTTGTGTTTTGACCTCTTAACTTTTATTACAGACGTTACCGGTACCGTTACATCCTATTAAAGTCCACTTCTGAGCATAGGCCTCCCCCATAGATTGTCTCATAGGAGGAATATTTGCCGAAGTTTCCACGCTTGGTAAGTTGGCTCTTGGTTCATTTATTTGGTCGTTATTAGGAAGACGCTGCTGCCCATCTTCCGATTGGTTTTCCTCTGTGACTGCTTACGACACCCACGGGATAATATAGGGTACCTAGTGGATATTCTTACACCGCCATGGCACGTTAATACAGGCGGAGTAACAAAATCTACTCAAGAACATTTATGCATCTAACCAGAATGTATAATATCTCAAATACACAGATTTATTCTACCTTTTTTGTATATATGTGTGTGTGTGTGTACAAAGTAAGCAGACGCCCCGCGTTTATCCACAACCGCCAAACTTTGACACCTTATTGTCTCATGCAATATGCATGATAATATACCCATAGCGTTGGAAAATTCTGAAGGGGGTTGCTCCCGGTAATTGGTGAAAATCAACCCGCGTTGCCTCATCCCTATCAGCAGTGAATCAACGAAAAATGATAAAATACTGGGCGTATACCATAATGTATCGTAAAGTGTACCCGTTAAGGTTTACATTGAAATTTCATCGTTTTAACCGATTAGATTTCAACTTATCTTGTCCTATTCTATAAAGCCGTATCACATTTTATATTAAAAACTGTCATAATTTTTAAACTGTTATATTGTATTTTTAATTTCAAAAGACCTTCATTGTATTTACCTTCGCGTATTTTATTTAACATCTAAGTGATAAAAATTTGTAACATAATTTACATAATACACGAAGTCAATTTATAATACGCAAGAAAATCAAAGCCCTTAAATTATTATATATAGTAATCGAAATTTTAAATACCGATTTACCACATACTTGATGGTATATGAAAACACCGTGAAGAAAACTGAATTTATAAAAAAATACTTAATATATTTCATGGACGTGTGAAATCCACCAACACTCACTATGGCCAACATGGTAGACCATTTTCTACTATAAAACTTTCTCGAAAATAAGAAGAGATTTTTATTCATCGTATTGCAATGAAATATAATAAACTTCAGTTATATAAGTAATACAGCAAAATAAACAGAAAGTCGGTGTTATACTAGAAATATAACATTTTTAGAATAACTAGACGAATGCAGAGCGTGCGTTGTGAATATAGAACTCTGAAGTAATATTGTTTATGATAAGCAGAAAATCTTGTCGCGGCACTCCATCCGCATATACATTCATGGAGCCTGTACGCTTGAATAGAATAAGTTTATTACGCGATACACACGGTCGGAATGTTCGCGAAGCTTTCCTTACTTTGATTAAACGTTAAAATGGTTTACAACTGTACGTTGTTTCGGGCTTAAAGGAAATCGATCAGGGCTGTAGATTAATAATAAACTTGCTAAAGTACTGATGGTTGTTCGGAGGCTTTGCTTTGATGGTCACGCTTGGCAAGCGGATTGACGATCTGAGCACCAGACGTCTCGCAAGTTATGACGTTGCTGCCCGTCACTGGTCTAGCTAGCTTCTGTGGTAGTGCTGTGCTAGACTTTGGACATGAAGGACTCACGGCCTTTTTTTATAGGATAGTGTGATACAACTAGCACACAGTCCACCAGATGGTAAGAGGTTGCTGCGGCCCATAGACATCTACATCTATCCTCGATTACAAATCAAAATGCAGATGCGTTGTCACCCGTGAGGATTAAGATGGAATGCCTCGTTTCCAGTAAAAATGGTCTCCGGTTCTCTACACTCACCACACGAAACACAGCAGCATTAAGCTACTATTTTACGCTGGTATTTTGTGAGAGCGTGGTCCTCCCCCGGTCGAGCCGACCGTACATACTACAAAAGAGCATTATACGCAGAAGTGACGACTCAATGAGCTATGAGCCGTGGTAGCTCAAAAACTCAAAAACTATCTGAACTATGGGGTGGAGGGCTGTAAACGCGAGCAAACCGGGTTCGATCCCCCCTGGCACCAATGAAATTGTTAATTGCAATTTTAAGTGCTAATTTACCACGTGCTCGGCGGTGAAGGAAAACATCGTGAGGAAACCTGCATGTCTGAGAAATAAGAAAAAAAATTTCGAAGACTTGTGAAGTCCGCAACACGCATTGGGGCAGCGCGGTGGACACTTCCTTGCCCTAATACCCTCCCAGAAATAAGAGGAGGCCTGTGTCCAGCAGTGGGACGTATATAGGCTGTAACTTTACTTTTTTTACTTTACCGCAAACTATGATGCATATAGCAAATGCTTATTTCGTCTAAGAGCGCGACCGTGTGGCTCGATGTTAAAAAGTCGGGACACCTTGTATACGACGTTCCTCGGAGCGCGTTTGTTACTTTACGTTTTTGTTGTTGCCTTATCCTCATATACGTATTACGTAGCCAATCTTTTTCCGTTCCGCTTTGTATGGCTTGGTCAAAACATTGACTGTCGCCTTTGCATATATATATTATATATTCATACATATAAATATAATTATAGTGTTTGTGTATAATATTGAAATAACTACTTTTTTAAGCGCAGATCCAACAGATAGATAACAATGCCGGGTATAATTCAGGCTATATATATATATATATATATATATATATATATATATATATAAAAAAAAAAAAAATGGGAGATTGTTTTTGGAATTGTTATGATATATATAAAAATCAATTGCTGCCCGTTAATATCGCTAAAACTCAATAACGGCACTACCCATTTCCCTCGGGCGCGGTTCTTAGATGGCTTAGTAGATTTTGGACCCGGTAGCTGAAACTGTTGTCAAGATCCAGACATAACCCGACCGAAGCCGGGGCGGACCGTTAATTTATTATAAAAAAACTGAGTGTTAGGATTTGAACAAAAAATGAAAAGAAGAGAAGTTTGTCAGTCATCGTTTCATTTTTTTGTTCATCATCAGTTAATTTGACTTTAAAAAAAAGTTGAACCCCTCTACATAGGAATCTTTTGTATCGTGAATTTTATGCCTTTTAAATGCATAAACTGCACAAGTAGGTACAAATATCCAGACTGAAAAAAGAATCATCTGAGATAAAACATGTCGTTCTATGCGGGATTTGAACTCGCGGTCCGCATCGGTAAAACCAAAATTAAATACTGCTACCGAGCCGTCAAATGATTGGAAAAAGTAAAACTGCCTACATAAACACAGTACACACAGGTAGGCAATAACTACGGTTTTCTATTTGGCACGTTCCTAACAAACCTCTCTCGCCTCTTCCACATCCATACATCTACTGATACATGTAAGCGCTATTTTATTAAATGTTTTAGTTGTTATTTTTACACATATATTAACATACGGGCAATTTAACGTCTGATTTTACGAATTATTATAATTTAAATATATAATTTAAAAAATAACGCAAGCAGGCATTGTGCTGTTCAAACACGGATATATTTTTCACATCCAAGTTCTAATTAACAATGTTGAGCTATGGGAATTTCATTTTAAGGCCTAAAGGGTAATAACGCAGCAGTAGTTACTGGTATATATGAGTTACGGTAACCACTTACTAATAGGTGGAATGTTAGTTGCTCTTATTGCTCTTTTTCTTTTTTTTATTGCTCTTTTTTAAAAAACGTTACCTCCACACTAGGATTTCTCCTGTATCGAGTTTACAAACATAAATTGAACAAGGACAAACATCCAGACCCGTAACAATTACTTGTAGACTATACAAATGCTTGTTCCGTGCGGGATTCGAACCCGCGGCCCTTAGCGCTGTAACTTATCGCTAAGCCACTGCGCCATGGAGCTGTCAAAAAAAGTTCGTTGGTCTGTCCTTTGTTTTTTCCAATATACTGTAAATTATTTTATCTTAACAGCTATTTTTTTGTTAAATTATGTCAAAAATTAAAATGTTGTTATGTCGTCGGTTCACTTTTATTATAATTCATATAATGTATTAGTTTTAAGTTTCATAATATAAAAGTTGTAACAATATATTCCAAGGTATATTCATTGTCTAATTCATATAGAACTTTGGTATTTTTAGTATTTTGAGATATTTTTATAAGATGTGCATTCTATAATACTTACTCTATCTTATATATCTGATATCTTATCTATCTTATATATCTTGTATAATACTCTATCTCTATTAATTTTTTTTTATTAGACGACATAAAAATACACAATATTTATTATAATATAAGAAACTAAAACTCAAAATGATTTCTTATATTTACGCGAACACTACACATTGATTAAAACTGCTTTTACGGATTTTATCGCGTTTATTTTACGCTTTCCAGCATCCATACCATGGGTGCTGGAAAGCGCCCGAAAAGTCGTGAATTAAAAATAAAAGTAATTCAAAGTAAAATAAACGCGATAAAATCCGTAAAAGTGGTTTTAATCAATAAAACTCAAAACTTAAATGAACTTTGCTGCCAAAATCGCTGGTTCAGCTTTCTCGCTGAACTTTCTTCTCTGACTGTATATTTGTGTGTCTCTGTCTCTGACGGTATAAGAATATCCACTACCTCATATCGTCTGGGTGTCAAGAGGCGACAAAGGAAAGCTAACAAGAAGATGGGCAGCAGTGGCTTTCTGACGCCTAGTAAGCGTGGCAACTGTGGCAAATGGCTTATAAAGCAATCTATGTGGAGTAGTGGGCTTTTGATTGACTGTAACGGAAAGAGAAAACAACCAGCCTCCATACATATCACCAGCGCCGACACAAGTCGCGGGCACAGGAAGTTTGTCAAATATTTTTTTTATAGAATAAAAGTGACAAACGAGCTGACAGTCCACCTGATGGTAAGTGAATGCTGTGGCCCATATACACATACATTTATCCTCATTAAGAATTAAAATGATCAGATGTGTTGTCACCCCTGTGTACTAAGCTAGAAAGCCTTATTTCTAGTAAAATGCCGGTCCTCGGTTCTTTACATTCACCATACGAAACACAGCAGCATTAAGCTGTTATTTTACGCTGGTTGGTATTCGTGGGAGCGTGGTCCAATTCCGGTCGTGCCGACCAATTCGTGCAACACCATATTATAGCTGCAGCGCGGCTCTGCCACGTATATTTATACTATTCATCTTCATTGATCATCCCGTAAAGTGGCTAGACACGCTGAACATATGCCTCTCCCACTGTAATCATCACGCTTAGCAGGTGAATTGACTACCCCTGTACCAGAATTCTTACACCTCGAAATAGTTGTACAGCCAACCATTTTCTTTTTTAGTTACTCCCACACTAGGATTTTCTCTTGTACCCTGGAGGCAGTTAACAAACATAAATAGCACAAGGAAAAAAATCTGACCCAAAAAATTATTAGTAGGTCATACAATAACTTGTTATGTGCGGGAAAGGCTCAAGTGCCACAACTCAATACAAAGCCACTGACTGCACCACGGAACCGTCGATAGGCTGTTAATTTATCTTTTCGTATTATTATAAGTTCTTTTTGAGCAAATCCCACAGTCGCCTATGAATACATCTATGAGACGAAATGGAATGATGTATTTTCGTATACCGCACACGCAAAAATTTTTATTAAAATATAAGATTCTTTGCGATTGATTTTCACAAAATATTATATACATTTGTTCTGTGTCCTCTAAATACATTAGTAGTGCTTACTAATTAAGTCTATACAAATCTTAAGAATTAGGTTTTCTGTTGTAAGCAGATTAAATATTAGTAATATAAAACCTTTGTCTTTATAGTGTTTATTGGTTGTCTGTGTTGTACATACGAGGTCAGAAGTGACTTAAGTATGCTCCGAAGAGTAAGGGACACAAAAGTAAGTAAGCTCCTTTGTAACGAAAGCATCTCGTCATTATTTCGTTTATGTGCATACATTGTTGGTCGAGTTTCAGGTTTATGTTTTGCTATAAAATATTTTAATGATCATCTCAGAGTGCACTTTGCTTTAAACTAGTTTTATGCCCACATCGATAAGATTAAAAAGCACTATTATTACGTTAAGGCAAAGTAAAACCTAGGTACTATAAGAACATTTTTATGTACAACTCAAAATGAAATAAGATTTCATAAGCAATTTTTAAATACAGTAAAATCTAATCGTCAGTATGATGTTGAAGACAGTCCTAATCCTAAAACACATTACGAGCTATAAGTTTCGTAAAAGTCTAAATCTTATAGCATCGAGAAAATAATGACCTTACTGTTTTAAAATATTAATAGAAGCATTTATAATTTTATGTGTATTTGATGACAATTTATAATTTTTATAAAATTCATGGGCGGCGGTAGTCACCATCAAGTCAGCCGCATGCTCGTTAGCCCCCTCTCATATAAAAATATTAAAAAAAAATGATTAACGATTGCCAATATACTAAACGTGGCGATAATAACAAATCCATCTCAATTGAAAGAGGAATATATCGAGAGCTTGATGAAAGCAGTAATAAATGTAAAAATTAAGCTTTGTACCGTTAAAAAACTTTTAAAAACTGAAACAACATTCATTGATCACGAGCTGTGATAATGATGCTAATGTGAATTCTATACTATTAATAGGTAATATTTTTTACTTTTCCTTAAGTTTATTTTTTACACTCCTGAATGTCTGAAGTTGAAGTTACTACTAAAATGTTGTCTAAAAGTTACATAAAAATCTTCATCCCCTATTTTTCCAGCTTTAGTAGTGTATCTTTTCTGCAAATTAATTTGGGAACAACCGTGAAGCAGGTATAATATATTAAAAAAAGGATTAAGTATTTAAATAATTCATAAATACAAAAGTTACGTCCTAACATTACATAAAACGTATATATAATATCAGAAATATTATTATATCTTTTAAATATATTTTTATCCGTCTCAGGGTTTATGTTTTGCTATAAAATATTTTAATACTCTCATCTTCAGAGTGCACTTTGCTTTAAAATAGTTTTATTCACACAACGATGTGATTAAAAAGCACTATTATGTAAATAAATACTCATAATTTGCCGTGTCATCCTTGCCACATGTTTATTTATGTATGATGCTCTCTACAAGGCAATTTATAGGGGATGCCTGTGTTCTGCAGTGGACGTTTGATAGGCTTTAATAATGTAAGGATAATGATGAAGTAATATGTCTTGTAATTCGGTTTCACTGAAAATTAACTCTGGAGATTATCCTTGAGTATTACTGTTGAATAGAACTTGTGTGGATGTTAGGTTACATTGATATTTTATATTTTACATATAACATAAGTTGCAAACTTTAACTATGTGTTATTATTATTGTTGTTTAACTATGTATTAGCTTTCTACCTTTTTAACTTTATTTATGTTCAATGTTCATTTTTCTACATTCGTATTTTGTAATAATGTGGTGTCCAATAACATTGGAATTCGGAGCCGAAAGTTAATCATTCCCCCGAAATCCATCATTCAGCATTAACCTAGGGTTTAAATGTGGAATCAATCTTCTTTGTATTTCATAAACAATCACTAAGGAATATTATTTTATTAAATTTTCCACGGAAATTCTTTGTGCGTGTCACTTTGAATGTTAATAAAAATGAAATGCAAATAAATGTATGAATTCTTGGCGGGAATTTCACCGACGGCTGATCTTGTTTTATGATTTAAATAATCACGATTTGAGATAGATTTTCATAGGCACAAGTGGTGCGATTATGTGTTGTAAATCTATTCAATTCTTTTAACTAAATTTTATTTACCATTTTAATAGATTTTTGTTACGATGTTTTCGATGTTGTCGTAGTTAATATGAAAATAATTTTTTTCCTAATACTTAATATTTCTTGTGGCTGTGGGATATTTTAAAACACTTATATTTAAAATATATATATTTTAACAAAATTTATTTTTAAACAAAATTCATGTATTTTATTTGTCTGCCTTGTTGATCCAGTGAGCTGACCATGAGGTCCCGGGTTTTAATCCTGGGTCGGACCAAAATCAGTTAGTGGGTTTTTCTGTGAGAAGTTCTTAGTAGCAGTCCAGAGTGGCGGTGTCTCACCCCCATGTCTCGTAATGCACGTTAAGCCGTTGGTCCTGCGCCTGATCTATATCCAGTCTTGTCGGATTATCGTACCATCGGACTATGAAAGTGAGGGAATAGAGAATGCACCTGTGCGCATATACTCGAGCACTATAATCGTCTTGCTCAGATGGCTAGTCTCCGTTGAGATCGGCCGCCGTGACCGAAATCCGGTCTGGAGAACATTATTTTATTTCAAACTAATGTAACATACGTTGCTTGCATTGTATACTAAATATAAAATAACATTCGCTGACTTTAATAATGCGAGACCGCAATCTTAGCTAGTCAACATATGGTGTGGTGAATTGCAAATGCTGAATGGAATTGCTTAAATTGTGAATTTTAATTGATAATGCAGTTACCGTAAATAAGTAAATAAAGAAATATAAATAAACTCGAATAAAGCTGTAAAGCTAAATATAACACAAAATCGACAAACATCTCATTAGTCCATCGTTTCTGACTGTAATCTCCAGTGAATTAACCAAGCTATACAAACACCGCTCTCAAAATTTTATCCCCTATAAACATTGCATATGTAACAGTACATTTATTTTGTCATGAACTCATATCTTTTGTTCTGGGAAATTTCTTGATATGTAGTGTTTTCGTTTTTACAGTTTTATGACTTATTTTTTAATGTTATTTTATATTTAAATGGAATGGATATGGAAATAACCTTAATAAAAAGTACTAGACTCCTCTCGGTTTTTATTTTGGAGAGAGTTTTAAAGCAGGGAAGAGTTAGACTGATGCCCCCATGTCATTTTGCGTTTATTTATATATAAATATTATAAATTTGTTACAAATTTTATAAGGGTCCACAGCACCCACTTCCGTCAGGTGAATTGTCTTACCTTTATTCTTTGAAAAGGCTAATCGTTGTTCGTTAGTTAACTGTCGTTCTTTTCCAGGTTGGTTGAATTGTCAGTTAAATTCGGACTTTTAGGCCGAAGATTACTATTAAGAGCATTAGTAATGTCAAAACACCAACTTTATTCCATGCTGTTGAAATATTTTTTCTAAATACAAATTTTAAGTTCCTATGTACTGCCTGATCATCCAATGCATCCATGTGTAATATCTATCCGGATATTGTAGGACACGGGAATGCCTTTGTGCTAGAGTGTACAATTACGACACTGTATAGTTCCTATGAAGTGAAAAGACTATACGTCAAGTAACGTCATTTTCCTTACATCACCTATTGAGACCGTAATCAGTTCCTTATTGTATGTGAAGTCATAACACAGTAGAATAAATAAGGACTTATATTATAAAGAGGAATAAGTTGGGATTTTTCGAAGCTGATTCGCGATTATAATACCAGACGACTCACACCTTTTCCGCTAGTTCACATTTTTGTATTTTGTATCTCATTATACCGCCATCGTAGGCCTTTCCCTAACTAGTTGGCTTTCACGCGAAAAATAACGGGGTGTTGTATTCTTCTAATACGACCGCCATTATCAAACGTTTTTGTTGGTATTTGTAACACGTAGCGACAAGATTTACTATACATATAATATAAGTACCTACTTTAAAAAAAGTACCTTTGAATATAAAATTACCTAGTTCTATGTTTGTAATCAATTCGATTTGAGAAAATATTAAATCAATGGCTAATGGAAATATCACAATGATGGTATTTATGTTTAATTACATGATAAAAGGGTATTACGTCGATCACTCGGATGATGACCACAGCTCTTGTTTGATGGTTCCAGAGAAAGGCTCTCTTAATTTCATACGTCGCTTTAGATTTATGGCGCATTCACTGCTTTTCAATACGTGCAAAGTTTAATGTCAAGTTTATTCGTTTCTACTTTTTTATAGGATACGGTGACAAACGATCACACAGTTCAACCGATGGTAAGTGTTTGCTGTGGCCCAACATCTACATCTATCCTCGATTACGAATCAAAATGAAGATGCGTTGTCAACCGTGAGAACTAAGATGGAATGCCTCGTTTCTCGAAAAAGGATCTCCGGTTCTCTACACTCACCATACGAAACACAGCAGCATAAAGCTACTATTTTACGCTGATATTCTGTAAGAGTGTGGTTCTTCCCCGATCGGGCCGACCCATTCGTGCTACAACTATACTACTAATACATAATAACTGCAGCATGGCTTTACCACGTATAAAATGTACTTACATAAAACGTATTAAAAATATTACCGTTATATAGTTTACATTTTTAAACAATTATATTTTAATTTTTTGACATAGTGAAAATAGATAAGTAATTCACTTTTTTTTAAATATTACAATCGAGATATGCATAAACAATATTTATCGCAATTCTTAATTCGCAAACTGAAAAGGGTTATCTTCAAGCCGTTAAATTCTCCATTCAGTACAATAATACCAATGATCATTTTTATTTCCAAAAAAAGAGCACACATTACAGTGCAGAGAGCGTACGCGATTCATATTAATGCGGGCTATTAACCACGGAGCGCTCGATAAATTCCCAAGGGCGATAGAATAGCGATTTATTTACGTATGGAGCGGTGTTCTGACATGAAATATCACCAACTCCTCCGCGTATCTAGACTTTGTGAAATTGCTGTCTTATCGCACTATGATATTATAATAGTTCTTGAATAGTGAATAAACAGAAGTAGTACGTGCTACATATACTATGTGACGTACATCCATTACATTCATTTCTTCGTCGAAACTAATTGAGAATAATTTTGTTGAATCTTTGCTAAGGGTATATTTTCTTCTACTCTTATTTATGTATGCAATTCTTAGTCAAAACGGACTGTGTAATGTAATCTTTGAACAAATTATTAAAAATAGTAAGTGAGCCCTTACAACTAGATCCCGCGATTTGATCGCGTCGTCACGGGTACACGCTTCGGGCTCCGTCGAGTGTGACCGTTGCACTTGGTTTGTATAATATTATGTGTACAAAACGTAGGATGTTTTTGAAGTTATTATACTACGTCTTTGTACAAAACCGCTCGCAGGATTCCGTGACGGGTAGCCGTCGCGCAGTCCCGAAGCGCCGCACGCGCCGCGTGTATCCGTATAATATGGGGCAGCCCGCACGACGTATGGAAACTCCTGAATTTTGAAGAAAAATAACGCACCTCTCGTAGCGGACACTCCAGTATATTTTTACGTTAGAATGATATTGGTTCGAGTCTTAGAATAGACGAGAATATCAAAAAGGAAACAATATAAATTTAACAAAAATTTTTGGTTTTAGTTAAAATTGTTGATTATCGCTTGCGTAAACTAATTTTATTTAACTCGTGTAACTCCGTAACTGTCTCTACTACTCTATTGTTCTATTGTCATTTAATAAAGAGTTGAAGAAAGAGAGAGGGAGAGAGACAGAGAGACAGAGAGAGAGAAGCATTAAGCATTCAGTGATAGACATAGATTTTTACAAACTTTTGTTTTATTTTATTTTTTCATACGTCGTTCCGCCTTATAATACGAAATTTTAGATTTCAATTTAGGATGCACTAGATATGCGATTAAGCTTAAATTTGTTATACTTATGTAGCTTGCATTATGTACAATGCAATAATATGGTACCATAGACCAGAAGTGATAAAGGACACGGATATATATGTATATTTTACATTAATATAATATATTGTGTACAGAATTCCGTAAACGGATACGCTTGAAAAACAACACGATTAAAGATCGCGATGGCTCGCTTTGACCTACGTTATTTTCGATTCGTACAATCGCAATTTCATTTTCCCTTCCGCGTCGTAGTTTCGAGCTGTGAATCTCCGTGTTACGCATCCTTTTTGTACCAGATCTCCTTTGAGGCGAGCCCGCATTGTTCGTAGGCCATTGTTGTACGCTTGTTTATTTTTCACCTTTTAGTCTACTCCCCATTCATTAGCGGCTTTCATGGAAGTGTTGAGAATGAACATTGCGAAGCGCTTCGGGACTTGCCAGTAATCTTTTTATTTTCATTTGTTTATTGTCTCCATTATGAGGCAGTGCCAGGGATGGGCTTCAACATTGCGATCATGAAAATTAAACATGCGCACTCAGCAGCTTCATTTTCATGTGCGTTTCAAAAATTAAAATACCATAAATATTTTTTTTGTGTTAGATTTATACTATTACATGTTTTTACAAACGACTAAATTAACCTGTATATGTTTTATGTATAGTGATACAAAAACGTTTACTATGAATAAACTATTAAAAAGAATTTTATATAATATATTTTTGTAGTAAGAAAATAACAAATATAAGGAAGATAGATAGGGAAAACTCTTGGTGTCTTTATATAAACTCAAAATTAAATCTTTCAACTCTTCTTCGCCCTAATACCTTAGGGTGAAGAAGAGTTGAAAGATTTAATTTAATTAGACTGAAAGAAAATACCTGAGGCATTATGTACGCCGTATAAAATGTAATAAAGAAATAAAGAGCCATCGAAGAATATTCAGGGCTATTTTTCAAAGAGTAGCCAAATTTTAAACTTAAGTTCAAATGATAAATAATGAATAAATAGGGCTACTTCTACTTTTGATTAAAATTATCTCAAATTGAAGGTGATTTGTGGGCAACAACGTTTTTTGCCTACCGTTGCGTGCGCAGTAAAATCAGTTAGAATAATGTTAATAATGCCATTACCACGCATTTTGAATTTAAAAGATAATAAGAACAGAATGTTTGAGATTTTTTTAAATTAGTCATTTAAATTAACCTGTATATGTTTTATCTATAGTGATACAAAAACGTTTACTATGAATAAACTATTAAAAAGAATTTTATATAATATATTTTTGTAGTAAGAAAATAACAAATATAAGGAAGATAGATAGGGAAAACTCTTGGTGTCTTTATATAAACTCAAAATTAAATCTTTCAACTCTTCTTCGCCCTAATACCTTAGGGTGAAGAAGAGTTGAAAGATTTAATTTAATTAGACTGAAAGAAAATACCTGAGGCATTATGACGCCGTATAAAATGTAATAAAGAAATAAAGAGCCATCGAAGAATATTCAGGGCTATTTTTCAAAGAGTAGCCAAATTTTAAACTTAAGTTCAAATATATAAATAATGAATAAATAAGGCTACTTCTACTTTTGATTAAAATTATCTCAAATTGAAGGTGATTTGTGGGCAACAACGTTTTTTGCCTACCGTTGCGTGCGCAGTAAAATCAGTTAAAATAATGTTAATAATGCCATTACCACGCATTTTGAATTTAAAAGATAATAAGAACAGAATGTTTGAGATTTTTTTAAATTAGTCATTTACCTGTATTACTTATACTGAACCTTCTCTGCAAATCTGGCCGCTTATTGCAAAACAACCCTAAATAACCCTGTATATGTATGATTTCTAATTACTTTTACAGGGAGACAAATTTGATTAAATTGAAACCATAGGTAATAAAATTTAACTTTGTATATCCACGTTGCCGGGACGATAAAAGTCAATTGCTTTATTATTGACTCCATATAACGCATCTGGTTACTCATCCATATTCCTATTATCCATTTTTATCGCGTCTTCACACACAATGGAACTCTTCATGTGAATAATGATGGAAGTACACACGCTTGACAGAGCTGAGATATAAATCTTTCTGTAATCATTATTGCTCCTATGTTTATTTATTGCATCGATACCGGGAGCATATATAAGTTTTTTTTCTCTCAATATTAACAATAGGGATGATTTATAACACCTTATTCCCGGGTACTGGGTGAATTCTATTGTAGCAGAAGTGGAACAAGCAAAATTAAACGCTTTGCAAATAGATCGAAGGAAATAAGTCTTCACGGGACCTTTGTCGTTAAATGTTTCATTGTTCATTTTATTGTCGATGAATATACCTTTGAATTTGTTGATTTAGGGTGTGTATTAGTCTGAATTTCAAACACTTGAACGTCTCAGATTTTGAGTCGAAAGTAAATGTATGCATTATATAGCGTTGAGTTATTGTTTTTTTATTTATTTATATAGTAATCAATTTCACCTAATGCTGAGTGGGCTATTAAAGTCCATGTGTACCTGCACAACTTTGAATATAAAAATCTGCAAGCATCCCCAAGGATTAAGGTGAAATCCTCGCAGCTTGGAATTCACAATTTTGTTGTATCTATTATCATTCAAATCGGGACCTGCTGTGTCCCGAGCATTATTGCTTGGGTCGAGTGAGTCGGGCTTCTAGACATAAAAGTATTTCTACCACTTTGTATAATTACAGTATTATGTATAATATTGTTGTTGATGAAACAGTAGACACTACGATCATACATAAAACATAGAATTAAGTATACATTTTTATAACATTATTATTAAGTAATTTTATTTCAATTGAACAATATGTCTGCGTTGGTTTAATTGATTAAGATAGGCTTTTCCTATAAAAAAAATACGACAACCGTTTTCAATCTCAAAACGATTCTTTTCGGGCAGACGAAACAGAATTCGAAACAGAAGAAACCGAGCCGCCTCCAGAAATAATCACAGAAGAGAACATTTCCGGTATACCTGCCGTGAACGAATCATCAGTTTTATTTATACGCTATCTCACACGTAAGTTGATGTATTAGTTACAGATTAATTGTTCTGTTCCAGAGATTATTCCCGATTCTGCTGTGTTGTTCTCCACCGCCAGGAACATTATATACGATTGAAAATATTACGTTTGCTCAATATGCAGTGTCCAAAGTTAAAAAACATCAATGTTTTTACAGTGATATAAATATGCACTTTTGATTTAGAATCTAAATTTTAGATAAAAAGCCTTTGTCTGTTGCGGTTGTTTGTCAAAAATAACTCATGTATTTTTTTTTAAAGAATCTAATCATTTTAGCCGTGAAGCGAAGTTTGTTGGACAATTTTTGTGTAATTTTATGTATTGAATTTGCTCACTTTCGTATAAATCGAAATTAATCGTTAATCGAATTGCTACTATAGAAACAATTTAAGAGGAGTAGTAGCATTTTCTATTTTTTACTATGTTTATTATTTTAGATTTCATTAGAGATCATATTTTGGACCGTTAATTACTCTTGGCTAGTTCTCAAACACCTCTAAAAATTCATTAAATTTCAAATTTTAACAGCATAATTTTACGATAGTGTACACTGCGTGCAGTGATGCATTGGCAAAATGTACAGTACATTTTCGAAACAGTGGATAGTGAAATTAAAAGCTTTCTTCTTAAAATCAAACTGATTGACAAATATAACATTACGAATAATAATTCTATCATCAGAATCCGGTATCGACATCTTCGTCAATTTTATTTACACTGAGGACTAAGAATGTATCATATCCCGTAAAAGAAGTCTCCGGTTCTCCGCACTTACAATAAGAAACACGGCAACAATAAACTTCTATTTTACTCTCTGTGACCTTCCCCGATCGAGCCGACCCACTCATGCCACAACTATAATATAACTGCAACGTGTCACCACCACATGTAAAATTTAACTATTTTGCTCTACTATATTTTCGTATCGTGTGAGGGCAACGTTCAATAACATAAATGCAGTCTTTCGTGTCATATATTTATACAATACACTATACATTTCTGAAAATCATACGGCCTTGATATGATGACGGATTATTGTAACTTAGCAATATGTTGTATACTGAATAATAAATACTGGACAATAATTGATAGCAATATTTCCCTTTGTTGCGCTGTGATTTCATTCGGTAGACAGTTTTATTGGACGTCGCTTTAACTATAAAACACAACCGACAATTTTGAGTCTGTCCATTACATCGAAAATAGGGTTGGCTTGTGTTTTTAATTCTGTTGAACATTAAAATTATCTAAATGGTTAATTTAATATACGGAGTTGTTATACTCGTTTCCTTTTTTATTGCGGTCTTATATGGATTACCTCTATCTAATTGTGATTTTTAAGTTACCTAAGTATTATTTGGTGTGGTAAGCAAATACATATAACATACATTCTCACGTTCAACAGACCTACGTATACATTATTCTCGTCAAATATTATATATATATATTTCGTTCAATATATCACCATTTTGTAAACAATTATTAAATTATATAAAACTAAACAGTAAAGTTACTTTCTATATATTTTTCTGCATTGTGCAAAACCTTCCCCTCATTTCTGTGAAGGTTATAAAGCGAATTAGTTCTTTGTGCTAACCCAGTGTGTGTTGATGAACTTCACATGTTTTCAGATTATTTCATTCCTTAGATATTTAAGTTCACGCCGCCATTTATATTAGTAATTTTATTATTCAAAACTTTATAAATAGTACCTATATTTTATTAAATTTTTATTAATAAAATGAAATAAAATATAAGTATATACTCTTATAGAAATTCAAAATTCTTCATTTTTAACGCTTTCCTACATTCACATTTTACATTTTCTCTTCTATTATGTACGCTATTTCTTGAAAAATCTTTCCACTCATTCAAACGACGAGTAAGCGCGGAATCGCCTTGACGAAAGCAATTTAATTTTCGTACATGGTGGCGTCTATGCTTCGCGTAATTTAATCCAGCTTAGTAGGCGCGAACGGCGTAAAAAATGGCTGCTTTTTTATTTGTATGCGTATGTCGGCACGTCCCGCGCCCGTTTCAATCCCGCGCACATAAAAAACGTGACCATTCACATCCCAGTCCGTCGGGAAATAAGCATAATCTGTCACACGATATTTTTACTGTTGATTTAAAAGTTAATGTTGATATTAATGTTGCCAGCACCGATAACGTAAGAATAGCTATCCTTCGCAATCCTATACCTTTAAACGATATATATATATATATATATATATATTTAAATTAAACTAATTGCACTATGATTTTTATTAATAAGTTTTTTATATTAATAAAAAATATTATTCGTATTTCATCAGTATGTAATTTGTATCTAAATATAATTTCCAAAACACACGAATTAAAAAAAAACCGAGCGAAAAATACCGAGCAAAGCTTGGTCAACCGGGTACTGACAAATAAAATGTGCAGTCATAAATTGTTGCTTTTGAAAAGATTAGTACTTTTATTTACGTTTGGGTCGATGGGGAATAATTTTTATAGATTTAAGCTATGCCCGATATGATATGACTTGTTTTACGCTTTCTGGCTTATGCGCGGTCAAAGCGGATCCCACTTTTTTTTGATAAATCTAATCTGAGCACCAGCCTCGGCCGTGTCCACTCCATGAATATTTTAACTCCTGTGTGACAGTCTCCGAAAATACGTTACTCGCGTTCGTTTATTAATGTTATATTGATCGTCGGATTCTTCACTCAAGGGAGAAGCACGGATACGTATAGAGAAGTAAATGGGATTTCATTTTCTAGTTCAGAAATCAAACGCTCCCCTCGGCTCGCGTCCAATGTTTAGCCGGGGATCCCTAGAGACATTTTGTTCTAGTTCGTTTGGTAGCACGGTTTCAGGCGCTTAAGCTAAAATTTCGCATATTTCGCCTTGGGCGTAATTATTTTGTCGCTTTGTGTATTATATATATCATATTATATGATATCTGATAAAAGTGAATTTTGATGAGTTATTGTGTGAGCGACTACGACTGTTGATAAGTGTTATATATTTACACTTTTAACATACTGCCGATACAGCTTACAATACTGCAACTATATTAGTAGTATGTAGACTACGCTCTCACAGAATAAAATAACAGAGTAACGTTAGATTAACAGATTAACCAGCGTAAAATAACACATTAACGTTGCTGTGTCTCCTATGGTGAGTGTAGAGAACCGGAGAACTTTCTTACTGCAGACGTGGCATTCCATCTTAGTCCCCACGGGTGAAAACGCTTCAATTCGTAATCGTAATTCGAGGATAGATTTAGATGTCTGTGGACTACCGCATCCACTTACCATCAGGTGGAATGTACGCTCGTTTGTCACCATTATCCTATAAAAAAAGGAAATACTAGGTCTCAAATTAGAGACGCACTATGACAGTCATTTTTATTTTTGTGTGTTTTATTTATAAAGCCACCTTAAAAATTAAACTTACCGTAACTTATATTCTGTCTAAAAATTGGTGGTCCACGGCAAGACAAAACAAACAAAAGATGGCACGTTATCACTTGTCATATATTTTTAAAAGTTTAAAAACCACTGATCTATAGTTTGGTGGCTATAGGTTACAGTGATTTCGTCCTCTTATTATCAAATGGACTGTTATTATCTCTTTTGAAACTGAATGATTTTTTTTTCGCATAATTTTGATTTTATAGTTCATTTGTATGCAATTTATTACAAGTCGTTTTACGAGGAGTTAATACTGGCCAGGAGTTCGCAACATGTTCACGGTGGAAAATTAGATAGAGTTCGGTTGGCTTGACTAAAAGCTGTAATGATTATATAGGCCCTTGAGAAATGACCTAGTTTACAATATGATGATCTTAAATTCACTTATGTAAAAATCGCATTAGGATCTATTTGTTTAATAAAGGACACTGCATATATAAGTAAATATTTTTGCCAGCACAATCTTTAGTACCATATCTTTTTATTGTTTAGCGGTTTAATATTACGCTGTCGCTGCTTGATTGACATTTCCCAAGATATCCTTCTACTGAGGTGTATAATGTTGTAATTCTGACATCAAAGGACCCGCGACATTTACTGGATACACTTTACTCTCCTATAAAATGATTTTCTTTTGTATCGAATACGCAGTAGAGAGTGAACCCTTGTTGTGACTAATCTAGGTTGTTTTTTGTGTGTACACAGATCCACCCGAGATCACGATCCGGCCCCGGAACCTTCAGGTACGAGCAAACGGAATCGCCGCGTTCTACTGCGCTGCCCGGGGTGACCCTATACCTAACATTCAGTGGCGGAAGAACGGCAAGCGAGTTTCTAGTGAGTATTTAATATGTATTTTTTTAAATCACGACAGGCTTAGCAGTATTTAGTTTTTTTTTACGTGCTAGAGTCAAGCTGTAGCCATATTATGTTTGCAGCACGAATATATGTGAAATAGCAGCAGCAGCATAATGTTTCTGTGTTTCTTATGGTAAGCTTAGAGATCCGAAAACCCTTTTTACGAGGGTTCGAAACGAGGCATTCCATCTTAGTCCTCAGGGATGACAACGCATCTGCATTTTGATTCTTAATCGAAGATAGATGTAGATGTCTATGGGCCACAGCAATCACTTACCACCAGATGGACTGCTTGCTCGTTTGTTACCCTTATTTTATAAAAAAATAGTAGTAAAAGCAAAAATCGCGAGGAAACCTACATGTCTAAAAAATTAAAAAATTTAGAGAAAAAATATCATCAACTTTTTAGTTTAGTTTTTTTAAACGTTTTCCTCATACTAGGGTTTCTTACTGTGTCGTGGAGGCAGTTTACGAAAAATAAATTGCCCAAGGACAGAATAGAATAGAATAGAATAATTTTTTATTCAATATACTGTGTACAATAATACACTTTGTGGTTATTGATAACCATTTCTAGCAACAGATAGTTATTCTGTGTTTTTTTTTCCTCTTTGTTTTGTATTTATTTATTTATTATCTATGTATATATATATGTATGCGTATATATTTATATATATACCTATTTATTAATATGTATGTTTATTTTATTGTTATTTTTTATGTATTATTGTGGTATTTTAATAAATATAGTTTAGTTTATTTAGATATTAGAATATATGTGTAACATAAAACGCAGCACCTCCTACTGTTCTTAATTCCAGTTTCTCCTTAGCCCAAAGGTTGTCTGGAAGAGATCGCTCTTTAGCGATAATACCGCCTTATTGTACATACGTATATATTAAGTTTTCTCTGTAATGTATTTATTCGTTGTATATGTGTGGTGTACAATAAAGTATATACTACTACTACTACTATAGATTACAGTCAATATTTTACGTTACCACTGGTTCGAAAAAAAACCTCTGTCCTGAAGAACCAGCAAGAAACCCAGCGGGACTTTTTTAAATACATTTTACAATGTCAAGGGTCACAAAATATTTACAAAATTTATTTTAGAAACAGCTTGGAAGCGACCACCTCATTCCCAGGGGTTGTTATCAACCATGTTTTCATTTATATCATAATAACCCTTTTTATACAGTTTTTGTTTAATTAAATATTTAAACTTGGTAATAGAGAGCCCTTGTATACTTTCTGGGACTTTGTTGTAATAGCGTATATTGTATATTGCCTCAAGAATGAATTACTGACTCTGTGGAGTCGAGAAACTGGTAGCACCAGCTTGCGTTTGTTCCTAGTGTTTACAGAGTGTATGTTACTTCTTTTACTAAAACTACCTTTATTTTTGTGAACATACATCAAATTTTCATAGATATACTGAGAGGGCAAAGTTAATATATTTATTTCTTTAAATTTTTCTCTAAGTGATTCCCTCGGTTTAAGGATCATTCACATTCAGATCCGAAAAAATATTTGTAGGCTATATAAATACCTGTTCCATAAAGGATTCGAATCCGCGGACCTTTAGCCGCAGCTCACTGCTAAGCCACTGTGCCAAGGAGCCGTCAAAAGTAATAACGAGTATTTTGGTTGATTAATTTATTACAGTATATCAAAAGGTCATTGCTGGTTACAGGCCTCCCGCAGAGTTCAAAACCGCATTTTTTTATTTTTTTTATTTAGTTGATATCAGGATGATGCTACTTCCTATCTCCGGTTTCAATTCCCCTCTGTCGCCTCTTACGACATACACGGTGGTTATATGGAGTAGTGGACTCTTTAAAGCCGCAACTACACGGTGAAGAGCGTACCTAAAATTAATTTGCCATTTAAATATTTCTTATATTATATTACTGAAATCATAATAATCCTTATATATACATATATTATATAATAATATTATGTATTGAAATAATACTAGTTTTTACGGAATTTATCGCGTATATTTAACTTTTTAATACCCGACGTTTCGAGAGCTTTACACCACCCATGGTCACGGTAAGGACTGAGATGTTCAACGTCCAGATGTCATAGTTAACCGCGGTTACCATAGATTAAAATTTAACTTTTGTTACGATCTACACAGTATGAACTTATGGTATCATGAAGTCTTGCAGTTGTATGCTTGGGTTGGGTTTTAATTTTATTTATTATAGGATCCCAAGCAGATGGTTTTGATTTCAATAGCCTCGCGAATCATCCTTGGAAGGAATCGGTGTTCTTTAGCGAGGATTTGTGGTCTATCAAATCTGATGTAGTGACGGGGGCGATCCTGTACATGTTCACAGACTGCAGACTTCCCGGAGCGTCGATTCTTCACATCAGCTATATGTTCTTTGACGCGGGTTTTAATTGATCTTTTAGTTTGTCCTATGTAGGAGAGACCACATTCACAATCAAGCTTGTACACTCCTGCATCTTACAGAGGGACGTTACACTTGACTGATGGTAAAAACTGACCAATCTTTTTCGGCGGCTTGAGGTATGTTTTGATGGAAGCGCGCTTCAAGATGTAGCCAATCTTGTCAGTGACTCCTCTAACATATGGCAGTACAGCAGGTACACGCTCGACTGTGGCCGGCTTCACTCGTTCTCTGTGACGTAGGCGCGGGACCCGAAGCTGGTTGTCATGCAAAACTTGCTTGACGTGTTGGAGCTCGGCAGCCAGGTGTTTACTGTCACAGATCCCTCGTGCTCTCTGAAACAAAGATTATGTATATTTTATTGCTTTTACTTTTTGTAAACAATAATTTTAAATACCGTTACCGTGTACCTGTGGTGGTGTAAGAATATCCACTATCCTATGCCATCCCGTGGATATCGTAATAGGCGACAAAGGGAAATTCAAACAGTTTTCCTAATAAGGATTAAAAATAAAAAAAACTGCGGTTGCCAACTCGCTTGCCAAACGTGGCAACTTTGGCAAATTTCTTTTCTATGAGGCAATTTATAGGGGAGCATAGGGTTCATCAGTGGACATTAATAATATGCAACGATAACGGTAAGAATTTTAAAATTTCTATAAAATCCTTAAAGTGTCAAAGATCACTTGGACGATGTTGTACACCCCATTGCTCTTACATTTTAGTTTGTGATTGAAATATAAAAAAGCAGCATTTTGGGCACATAAATATCTGGCCGGTAATGACGCCCATAAGCCCGGAGGCAATGAGCTGAAAAAACGTATCGCCCGTCGACCACGCACGCGAAACCTTCCTTACACGTCCCCATTCATCCCCCCTCTAAATAGTTTGATCGGGCCGCCATGAAAAATGTAATAGCGTCGATCATCCGACCGGAGAGCGGCGACCATAAAAGAATAATGGCCGCGATCATACGTACCGATCTCATTTCATATTCTATGTTTTTATCTGACTTTAGTCGCGATTTGTCGCACTGACGACCCGGCCTGCCGATCCATCAATTGTGTCGACGGTCCGTCGAACTGTGGATTTTGTTTCTTTCATTTCTTTTAATGGATGTATAAGATTTATCGCTCTTAGATAGCATTATTGATGAGAATACTGATTGGGACATATAAAAGATATATGTAGCGCGATGACTTTGATTACACATCAGTTGGCTTATATGTAATTTTTTTACCGCTCCGTGGCGCAGTGGCTTAGCAATGAGTTACAGAGCTAAGGGTCGCGGGTTCGAATCCCGCACGGAACAAGTAATTGTATGGCCTTTAAGTAATTGTTCCGGGTTTGGATGTTTGTCCTTGTGCAATTTATGTTTGTAACCACGATACAGGAGAAAATAGGTAACGTTTTTTTTTTTTAAATAATCTACATACAGAATAGTTTTATGTATTTAGGTAAGTAATTTATCTAATATTATATTATGAACAAGTCACTAAATGATCGGAAAACCTGGCTAACTCGCTATGACTTTTAGATTTGTACTAAACTGGAGCTAATATTTGTGCAATGGTCGTGCCAGTGAATGGGGATAGGGCACCAAGGGAACGTGTATATGTCCTTTACCTGTCTGTTTTAATGACATTCCGATAAATTAATTATCTTCCTCTGCTTTGTTTTGATCTAAAAGGTAAAGATAAATAAAGTTACAGCCTATATACGGTCACGGCTGGACACAGGCAGTTTTTGATTTAAAAAGGCTATAGAGAGTAAGTATGTACAGGCTGTGAGGCATTCCATCCTGATCTTCTTTGTTATTAATATATTGCAAGTGATCTTAGGGTGCAGTAGCCACTTAACTTTTGTCACATAAATTAAAAAAAAACATCTACAAGTACTAGATAATGCCCACACCTGTTCGATATCTTTTCCCGTCGTATCATTTTAATTATTACGACCGTACTAAAAGCACGAGATTTTAGACTGTCCCCAAAAACATATCCATAGCTCGGCACCAACATTTGTATTTAGTAGTAAGTCTCTGCCGACTTCCTGCATGTAGTCAGACTCGTCACTGCATCTAATACATCGAGCTTCATTGCACTTGCCGTTGTCACTTGAGAACCAGTCAACCCTTCGTGTAATTGGATCTAAACTTTATTTCAAAATGCAGAATAAAGAATAATATCTTCTATTGCCAAAGCTAGCAAAGCAAAAATTCTCTAATATAAATTCTAAATTTGTAGATTCTTATAGACCTGTTAGTTCGAGAATTACCAAATTGAGGATCTTTTTGATTAATTATGTTCATAGATATAAAACTATTAATTGCTAGAAAACATTTACTTGAGAGTATCATTGCACTTGCCGCTACAATACGTCATATAAAATATTAATAACAAGAAGTATAAACTATAAAAGACAAGGTGTAGTGTGTCCCCCCACTAGATGAAGTGTCGACCTGGTAAGACATGCAGGAAGTCGAGAGATGTAAGTGGCTCGGGACCATACTTTGTGGCATTCCTTGGGGTAGGCCTATGTTCAGCAGTGGACTTGTGAAGGGCTGTAATGATGATGATGATGAATTGTAAAAATTTTATTACTCTTTTTTTTAATTTGAACTCTTCAAATTTAAATTATTTAAATAACATTGCTATGTCCAGCGAATGCAACGCTCACGAGTCGCCTTTTAAGGCACCGACAGAATATCGACGCTGCGATAAGCTGAGTCCGTATCCCTTGCATTGCTGTGATCCAGTTGGAAAGCTTTTTTGTAAGGCTATTTGTTATTAAAGTTTTATTTTTAAAAGTGTTTGTAGCAATGAAAAATGTTACTTATTTCTTATTTTCTCTTTTATGTTGCTTACTCAGGTTTACTGCACACATCCTCGTTATAGACTTACACACAGTAAAACTTCGTTCATAGCTGTACTCAAATCTTGCTGAGAGACTTTGATCTTTTTAATAATGATCATTCCTCGCTTTGTGATCGATTATTTAATTAGAAGTAATTGTGTGAATTAAGTGAAAGAATGTTGAAAGTGTCAAACCATCAGCGTATTAGCGTCACAGAATACGTAATTCATATCGTTATTACGTATTAGAGAATTACAAACACTTCATTTGAAATTATTCATAAGATTGATTGATTTAATTAAATTTGTTTACATAATAATATTCCGTATCGTAGCTTACATGTACCGTGTATTGGCGGTGTAAGAATATCTACTACCCAATATCCCGGGGTTGTTATAAGAGGCGACAGAGGGAAACTGGAACAGGAGATGAACAGCAGCATCTTCCTGATAAAAATTCAAAACAACTATGGTTGCCAACCCCCTTGCCCAGCATGGCAGCTGTGGTAAAGGGATAAGCCTCCCCCATAGGTTGTCTCATAGGGGGATTTCAGATTCAGCAGTAGACATTCATAGGCTGTAATTGATGGACATAATAATTTATTAATACACACAAATATTTTGACACGAGTTTATTTTTTTTATAACTTATTTGTATCTAGAAGAAAGTGTGTGTATAAATTCATTGAATGTTATTTGCTTAAGGGACGAGTTTTTAATTGTGAGATAAAAGTTAGCCATATTTTGTTCATACAACTATAGTCTTAATTTATTTTTATCCCTGCGTCAGTCGCCATAAAATTACCTGTGCAATTAAATTATGTTGTATATTGTTCTGTGAATAACTTTTATCTGATGATTGAAAATCGGCCCTAAAAGTGTCAATCGAATATAGATTAAATAAGTGGAAAGTTTATGTAAAGGAGCAAAATTGGTTGTATCTCTCACGTCCGACTGTCATTGTCGTGAAAAACTATAAAAGAACTCTCAAAACTTACGCACGTGAGATTTATTGAAATTTTTTTTTCGTAACAACTATGAAAGTAGGAAAGTCATAAACTTCCCTAGTTTCATTCACTTACAAAGTATAAGAGATATTTTTTCATTTTCCTTGTTTCTAAAATAAATTTTATTGTACTTAGTGATAGTATCATTTTATTTTGGCCCATAGTCGTTATAAAAACAATTATGAGCACAAAGGCATATTAGCTTCCAATATGTAAGTGTGATCTTCGACATTAAGCGAACGGGAATGTACATATGATAGTTCTTCTCGATCAATTCGAGTATCCTAATAAGACCTTCGTACACAAAACCGTAAAACCAGCCCATACACATACATGCCGACATACCAAGGAGGCAGAACAAACGAGGAGCAACATTAATATGGATTATTATAATGCCATCAATTGGAGGCCATAAGAACCCATTTTTTCTTTATTGATCATAGAACCAACAGCACCTTTTTGAACTTATCTTTAAACGTGGTAGAGACACGCTGCAGCTATATTATAGTTGTAGCACGAACGGGTCGGCTTGACCGGGGTAGGACCACGCTCCCACAGAATACCAGCGTAAAATAGCATCGTAATGCTGCTGTGTTTCGTGTGGTGAGTGTAGAGGGAATGTCTTAGTGGTACCAACTCAGGCGGCGATGAGTACAAAAGCCCAAACCTAGTAAAAAGTTTTTACTTCTGAACTCGACTATTTGTTCGTTGTTTGCAAGTTTTATTTTAGTTTTTTTTTTCAAATATCTAAAAGATATAGAAGCCGAGCCGACCGTTCGTGCTACAACCATTATATAGCTGCCGCGTTGTTCTACTAAGTAATATACTTTGTTGGACGTTTCGCACCTTTGACGCTAATTTGACGACGGTAAGTGAATGCTGTGGCCCAGTCAGTAGTCACACACATTGACATCCATTCTTGATAAAGAATTTTGTTTTACTATTTGGTATTCTATCAGAGCGCAGTCCTTTCCCGGTCGCGCTGATAAATTCGTGTTGCAGCTATAATAATATAATTGTAAACCGAATGATTATATCGCCATCTTCTACTTCTACTTTCACTTGGCGCTAATCTACAGAAACATCTCATGTATACTCGTATAATAATAACAAATATTAACATCTCAAAACGCACACAGATTTGACGACTTCATCTACCTGATATACTTCGTCGAACGTCTTGCACCTTAGACAATGCTTCTCGCTACGTTTGATGCAAATATTATTCTATAAAATAAGAGGGACAAATAAGCATACCTGTCCACCTGATGGTAAGTGGATGCTGTGGCCCATAAATACTTAAATCTATCCTTGGTTAAAAATCATGCATCAAAAACATACAAGTGGGTTTTCGGAACACTATGATCAAAGTTGTTTACGAATATACCTAGTTCAAATTGTCCGACTAGGTCAAGCAACGTAAGAGGGAGTGATGATCTGGTAAGACATGTAGAAGTCGATGGATGCAAGTGGTGATTTTGTTTTGGGTCATTCCTTGAGGGAGGCCTATGTTCAGCAGTGGACTTATGAAGGGCGGTAATGATGATGATGATGATACCGCTGTGCCGATTACTCATTGTCGATAGTAATCAATATAGAAAAATGATTTTTTTTAAAAAAGGTCATCCAGTATAAAAATTAAGGTTTGTTTGTTCGTATTTTATGCGCAACCATACCGTTCATCAGATTATGGTAAAACATTATCAGTTTATTGCTTGCACTTACGCAAAGGTTATATCAACAGTACAATTAACTTATAGTAGGTGGCGCCCGTATAGCGCCGACAATTTTACTTGAAAGTAATAATACCTCATTCAATTTCAATGAATGTATTATCATACCTCATTAAACAATTTTTTTATAGTATAGGGTGACAATCGGGCACACAGTCCACCTGATGGTAAGTGATTGCTGTGGCCCATATACATCTACGTCTATCCTCGATTACAAATCAATGCAGATGCGTTGTCACCCTTGAGGACTAAGATGGAATGCCTCGCTTCCAGTAAAAAGGGTCTCCGGTTCTCTACACTCGCCATATGAAACACAGCAGCATTAAGCTACTATTTCACGCTGGTATTCTGTGAGAGCGTGGTCCTTCCCCGCTCGAGCCGACCCATTCCTGCTACAACTATACTTCCAGTATAACTAAACTCTACTAGTCTACTACTCTAATAACTCTAAACTATTATACTAAGTTAATTTACTATGTTAATTTTAGAGCAATATCTAAGCTCTGATTTACAACGCCGTAATCTGGAAACTATGCCATGCTACAGCTATATTAGTACCTAGTATAGTTGTAACACGAATGTGTCGGCTCGACAAGGAAAGGTCTCACAGAATACCAGCGTAAAATAGCAGCTTAACGTTGCTGTGTTTCGTATGGTGAGTGTAGAGAAACGGAGACCCCTTTTACTGGAAACGAGGCATTCAATTTTAGGCCTTACGGGTGAGAACGCATCTGCATTTCGATTTGTAGTCGAGAATATATGGATCACAGCAACTACTTATCATCAGGTAGATTATGTGCTCGTTTGTCACCTTATTCTATTATAAAAAAGGAGTGCTCGCTTTACGTATTTTCGATTATTAGCTACGAATTTATTACAGTAAACTTTAAAATTTTCATAAAACTTTTTGAACGGTGGAGCCAAAAATAACTTTGACTCTAAATTATTAATTATAATCAGGCCTCTATAACTTCATAACTTTATAAATGCTCAAGTTAAAGTTTGTGTGATAGGTCTAGCGTAAAAGTACCCCTTTAAAAGTTTAATAAATTCATATTAAATATTTCCTTCAAAATGTTTTATTTATATTTAAGTATTCTTTTAATTATTACAAAGATGATGTTTATTATTTAATTTAAAGTTTACCTGGCATTTTCTAGACAAACGGTTAAATGTTTTTGTGAAGCTTCTTATAAGAACCTATTCGCATATCTTCACAATATTACTTTCAAGCTCATTAATAATGAGTGCCCTTCATTAAAATGCATGAGAATTTCAAAGTGTGTAGTTACAAGGAGGCTATGTAAAAAAATAAAAAAAATCTTAAGAAAAAATGTCTTGTATTTTTGTTAGGTCGGAAACTTTTCAGACCACCCAATATGGGATTATGAATTCTTTGACGCTGCCACCATACTACAATGTCTGTGCGCCTTGCACCATACTACATGTCTGTATTGCTGTGCATGTTGTAATCTGGTAGCGTAAGATATTCATCTCATGGGTGACGTACGAGTAGATTATGAGAAATGGCAAAAACAAGACAAGATTCATTTCAGCGGCACGAAGCAGACTCAATGCAGACAAAGGTGCGAGCCTTATGAAGTGCGATCCGCCTGTCAAGTCTGACAATTAAGGCAAATTCTTCCCTCTATAGGCCCGTGTTTAGTTATGGACGTTTACGGGCTCATGAAGTAAAATAAGAAGAAATGTAAAGAATGTACACAAATATCTGATGAGACAAATATTCTATAAAAAATAATGTGAGTAAAAAGCGAGCACACAGTCCACCTGACGGTAACTGGATATTGCGGCCCATAGACATTTACATCTATATTCCATGAAGTATCAAAATGCAGATGTGTTATCACCCATGGAATGCCTCGTTATCAGTAAAAATGGTCTTCTATTTTTTATACTCACCTTACGAAACAGCATTATTCTGCTGTTTTGCACTGGTATTTTTATTTATTAGAGCCGTGGTAGCTCAGTGGTTAACGCTCGCTGTAAATATAACAGAACGCGAGTAACCCGGGTTCGATCCCCGCCGGCACTAATGAAATTGTTAATTGCAATTTTAAGTGCTGATTTACCACGTGCTCGGCGGTGAAGGAAAACATCGTGAGGAAACC